>JARCIV010000030.1:0-500000 GCA_029618585.1 Citrus australasica | reverse complement strand
GTCTTTCGCAATCTACTAGCCAACTTCAAGCAACCAGTATGAAGGCACAGCGAAGTAGTTTTCCTGTTGCTCTGAATACTAGCAGTGACCAAGGTGTATCATGGATTGTAGACTCTGGCGCATCCGACCATATGACAGGGGATGCAACACTCTTGCACAATTACTGTCCTCAAACGGGTAATTCTTCTGTTCGTATAGCAGATGGTTCTCTCTTCATGGTCTTGGGAATAGGATCTGCTCATCTAACAGAAGATATAATTCTCACCCCTGTTCTTCACGTTCAAAATCTGGACTGTAATTTACTTTCAGTTAGAAAATTAAGCCAAGATCTTAATTGTGTTGCTAAATTTTTCCCACGCTTGTGTGAATTTCAGGGAATGGAATCGGGGAAGACGATTGGCAGTGCTGAATTGGTGTCAGGTCTCTACTTATTTAGAGCCAATAATCCTCTAAGTAGACAAACTGGTTACTCAAGTTGCAACATGTCCACTAGTGTATCAAAGAGTCTACCGTCACTTCATTCTTCTATTTTCAATTCTAGTGTCAATAATGTGGATGAAATCATGTTGTGGCACTTTCGCCTCGGCCATCCCAACTTTGTGTATCTAGGAAAAATATTTCCTAAACTGTTCATCAATAAAAACCCAAATTCATTTCATTGTGAAATATGTCAATTTACTAAACATACACGTGCAAAATTTCCTTCAATTCCTCACTTACCTACCCGTCCATTCACCATGATTCATAGTGATGTATGGGGTGCATCAAGAATTAAAAGCCTCACAGGGGCTCGTTGGTTTGTGTCTTTTGTGGATGATCACACTCGTCTGACTTGGATATTTCTCATGAAAGAAAAATCTGAAGTTAACCATATCTTTTAGAAATTTCATATAATGGTCCAAAATCAGTTCAATGCTCAAATCCAAGTCTTTAAAACCGACAATGCTAGAGAATACTTCAAGTCCCATCTTGAGTCATATCTTTCACATCATGGCATAATACATACCAGCTCATGTGTAGATACCCCTCAGCAGAACGGAGTGGCTGAAAGAAAAAATCGCCACCTTCTTGAGGTAGCTCGAGCACTCTTATTTACATCCAATATGCCGAAGTATTTCTAGGGTGAGGCAGTCCTTACTACGGCTTACCTAATTAATCGGATGCCTTCTAGGGTTCATAAATTTCAAAGTCCTCATCAAGTTCTCCTTAAAACCTATCCTCACATCAAATTTATCTCCTCAGATGTTCCTATAAGAGTTTTTGGGTGCTCAGTCTTTGTTCATAATCATTCCCCAAATAGATCCAAATTAGATCCTAAATCCATCAAATGTGTCTTCTTAGGTTATTCATCAAACTAAAAGGGTTACAGATGCTACTCTCGCATTACCAAAAGGGTCTACAATTCAATGGATGTCACTTTCTTTGAACATGAACCTTATTACCCAAAATCTGACATTCAGGGGGAGAATGTAAGGGAATCTCAATTTTGGGATGAACTTCTCATCAAAGAATCCTCTGAAATTCAGGATGTATCTCCACCTATTGTCCTTCTTCCCTCGGATTCAAACTACGCACCAAACCCCAACCTTGATATTCCATCGTCTAACAGTCCATCATCCTCAAAACATAGGTCTACACAACTTGAATCTTCCCAGCTCCGTGTCTATACTAGGAGGAAAAATGAAAACAAAGAGAGTGAGAACCTTGCACCTCTCATGCAATGCCATGACTCCAACCCGAATTCTAATCCTGCTCAAGTTCACTCAAGTGAGGCCGATCATTCTCCTAAGTTAATTGTGCCGGTGATTGATGATACTGATGTTCCTATTGCTTTAAGGAAGGGTGTAGGATCCTGTACCAGTCATCCGATTGGAAATTTTGTGAGCTATAACTCTCTTTCTCCAGCATACAGGGCATTCATTACTTCCCTTGACAGTGTACAAATTCCGAGAACTATTCATGAGGCTCTTAAACATCCAGGATGGCAGAAAGCTGTACAGGATGACGTCATTGCACTTGAAAAGAATAGAACATGGGTAATCACAGATCTACCAGCTGGAAAAAGACCAGTAGATTGCAGGTGGATATTTACCATCAAACACAAAGCAGATGGAAGCATTGAAAGACTCAAAGCTCGGTTAGTTGCTAAGGGATTTACACAATCTTATGGTATTGACTATCAAGAAACTTTTGCTCCAGTTGCCAAACTTAACACCATCCGAGTACTCCTTTCACTTGCTGCTAATTTTGATTGGTCATTACATCAACTAGACATTAAGAATGCTTTTCTAAATGACGACCTTGATGAAGAAGTCTATATGGAAGTGCCACCTGGGATAGAAAGTTCTCACACTAAAAGCAAGGTATGTAAACTGCTAAAGTCTCTCTATGGACTCAAGCAGTCTCCTCGTGCATGGTTTGTTAGGTTTGCCAAGTTTGTGACCAAATGTGGGTATAAACAGTGCCAATCAGATCATACCTTATTTGTTAAGTTCTCAACAGAGAAGAAAATTGCAGTTTTGATCGTCTATGTTGATGATATCATTCTTACTGGTGATTTTGAGGAAGAATTACAATTTTTTAAACAACGATTAGCTCAGGAATTTGATATTAAGGACCTCGGTAATTTAAAGTACTTCCCTGGCATGGAGATAACAAGGTCAAGAGAAGGCATTGCAGTGACCCAACGGAAATATGTGTTGGATTTGTTGATGAAAACAGGGATGCTCGACTGTAAACCAGCAGATACACCCATGGACTCAAGCAAAAAGTTTGGCACAGAATCAAAGAGTGTTCCTGTGGACAGGGGGAGATACCAGAGACTTGTTGGACGGCTAATCTATCTCTCTCATACACGCCCAGACATTGGATTTGCTGTCAGTTCAGTAGGTCAATTCATGAACAATCCAAGGGAAGAGCATATAGAGGCCGTGTATAGGATCCTAAGGTACCTTAAGTTGACACCTGGGAAGGGATTAATGTTCAGGAAAAATAACAAACGGGAGATTGATGTATACACTGATGCAGACCACGCAGGGAACATAATGGACAGGCGCTCTACTTCTGGCTATTGTTCATATGTTTGGGGAAATCTTGTTACATGGAGAAGTAAGAAACAGTCGGTTGTCTCTTGGAGCAGTGCAGAATCTGAGTTCAGATCATTGGCAATGGGTATTTGTGAAGGTATTTGGATTCATCGATTACTTAGAGAGCTGAGAATTATAGATAAGCAACCTATCAGGCTATTCTGTGATAACCAGGCAGCAATCAGCATTGCTAAAAACCCAGTGTACCATGATAGGATGAAACATGTTGAGATTGATCGCCACTTCATCCTAGAGAAGATCGAAAATAGCACTGTCCATATTGTCTACATTCCTACTCAACATCAAACTGCAGACATCCTTACTAAAGCTCTTCCAAGAACTAGATTTGAAGAATTGAGTTGCAAGCTAGGCATGTACAATTTGTACAACCCAGCTTGAGGGGGAGTGTAGAATCATTGTACATATTAGCATTTAGATTTTATTTATTACTTTATTACCTATTAAGGAGATTTAGTTGTTAACTAATTCTAATTTTAGTTAGTCTCCTAAATTTAGTGGGATTCCTGATTTGAAGGAATTTACAGTGAGCTAGAATACCGGCCACCTTAGTATATATGTACTCATGTAGTTCATTGGAATAAGACCTAATGAGAATAACTCTTTTTCTCTGAAATTTACACTTCTTCATTATTTGACATTTGAGGCATGTTTTATCTTTATCATCAATAGGAGTTTTCTTTAGAATACTGTCTGTTTTGGCCTTCCTAGCGTTCTAGTGCTTGTTCCCCCTATAAGCTCATTTTGGTCTTACCTCCCTTTATGCTCAAAATTTTGTTTCTCCTTTAATGATTAGATACTCAGTGTTCTACTCCTAACTCATTGGTTTCAGGTTCTTGAACTCAATTGGCATGTGATGCATAATAGACTTCAAACTGCAAAGAGTATAGATGAGGTATGGCTTTATCAATTTGTTTTACTTGAATGACCTACGAATTTTTTGTCTTACATGTCTCCTCCTGAAACAGGTCATACAACATCATTTATTTTGCTAAGTAAACATATCAATGATATTCCAACATATTCTCATTCCTATTTATTTTTACCAAATAAATATTAGAATCTCATTCTCATTCCAACTCATTTCCATTCCCAACTCATTTCTATTTTACGAAACAAACACACCGTTAAAGCCCGACCCATTGGGGCAAAAGCTATGTTGAAAACGTTTGGGAAAAAAATTATGTATGGTAAAACTAATACTCCACGCGTCTATCTCTCACAACAGCAATGGCCTCTTCGACCAAACCCATTGTCATCTGCTTCATCTTCTTCTTATCCACTTTATCTTCCTATGTTTGTGCACGACCATCATCAACAATTCCAAAGCCAAAGGCATGGCCTCTCCAATTCCACTCAATACTGTGGATGAATTACAACGGGTCTCTCGAAATGATCGATCTCTGGTACGACTGGCCCAACGGCAGAAACTTCAACATCATTCAAAGCCAGCTGGGCAAGCTGCTCTACGACCTCGAATGGAACAACGGCACTTCCTTCTTCTACACGTTGGATTCTAACAAAGAGTGTAGAACTGCACAGCTTGAGGTTGGAATTCTGCACCCTAATTGGCTGGATGGCGCTAAGTATCTGGGTCAAAGACACGTGGATGGCTTCCTTTGCAATGTCTGGGAAAAGGCTGACTTTATAGTCTATTATGAGGATGTCCTCACCAAAAGGCCTATGCATTGGGTTTTTTACACTGGTATCACTCGCTCTTCGGAGCATTTTTTCTTACTTGTTTCAACCTTTTTCTTTTTTCTTTTTTTTTAAATTTTACATGCATAAATAATCATATCATATAAGATTGAATCATTGATTATCAGCGTAATTCTCAAACTTCCTCTTCAATTTAGACTTTTTTGGATTTTAACGAGTAATTTTCTAAGCGAGGTGTTATAGTGGTGCATTGAACAACGATTCGATTCGAAGCCCAATACGGGCTCTGATTTCTTTCTAAGGAAATTATTTCTGCATTACCTTTTTTATATACCTAATCACCTTAAAATTTTTACATATTGTTTACACCATTTTACTTCTAAATTTTTACCAATCAATCACTTTAATATTAAAAATAATTATTTTAATTTAAAATAAATTAAAAAATTATTATATTCTATAAAATTTTAAAAATTAAAAAAATTATAATTATAAAAAATTAACAACTTATTATTATAATTTCTATAATTATAATTTCATTTATTTTTTGTAATTATATTAAATATAAGCAAAATTTATAAAAATTAACATAGAGAGAGAAAAAGTCTACTATAGTTATTGTAAACTTTTCTATAATTAATATTAAAAATTTTCTTACACGAATTAAATAAAATTATAATTAAAAAAATTAACATAATAACTTTTAAATTAAAATTATTATTATAAAAAATTAACATATTGGATTTGAGATTTATTTATTTTAGTAAATTCAAGAATATTCTTGTAATTATAATTTTTTTTTTAATTTATAGAATAAAATGGTCTTTTAATTCATTTAGGATAAAATAGTTATTTTTTAGAGTTAAAGTGATTTATTAATACAAATTTAAAAATAAAGATGGTGTAAATAACATTTTAAAATTTTAAATTGATTAAATGTACATATGACAAAATAAAAATAGTGCAGAGATAATTTTTCTCTTTCCAATGTTGTTAATGATGGGAGTAGATGTTTATGAGCTAGACACGGTAGACTTTTTGGTTGTACCAATGTATGCATTTAGATTCCCAGTGCATTAAGATTGGTTGTATACTGAATGTAACCATTTAAAATAAAAAAATGATTTGCTATGTTGATCAACTTCTTAATATTAAACAAAACATAGCAAACACTCGAGTAGTGACATTTCCTAGACATAGTTTTGAGTCACTGTTCCAGTACCACTCCTAGACATAGTTTTTAGTCACTTTTCGAGTCTTCCCGTGTGTGGGAGCATATTTTCTCCTTTGGGGGCAGATTTTTTTATTAGACTTTAAGCAGATTTTTCGATTAGACTTCAAGTTGGGGCAAATTTCTAATACATTTATTAGTAAATTTGTGGAGTCCTATGTAATGTATTAATATAAAAAAGGAGAAATAGATTTTGCAAAATGAAACTATGAACTTGAACAAACTACAACCTAGCCTGCGAAAGTTCAACTAGTGTATCATTACAGTTACTACAATATTATAGCCATAGCTTTAACTGTACTCAATTTAATGCAAAACTTGTAACATGTAGCTATGCAGGAAGATATGCATGTAGCTATGCAGGAAGATATGTTTAACATTGTTGTATATTGAGGCGTAACTTCAATTGATCAATGATATAATTTCAAATGAAACCATGTATTGCAAATTCAATTTCTTTTGTATGTTGCTGGTGAAATAATTCTTTGTTGGTTGTTTTGACTATTTTACAGGGCGGCAGGCTCATGTGATAACATTTGAAGTTGGAGCAGTGCTTGAAGATGCAAAGTGGCAAGCCCCTGTTTACTGCTTCCATAAAACCAATGAACTAGAAGCCACCGTCACTGCTTCTCAGGGACGAGTGCTCGATGGTTTTTTTGAAGGTCCCAGGCAGCTCTGACTCTGAATCATATGGCTCAGCTTCTGTTAAATGTTAGAGCAAGACTGCTTCTTTATCACTTGCCTTCTGCTTTTTGTCATTCTTGCCATTATATTATTTATCTGGAGTTACAGAAGCAATGTAAACAGGTATCTTCAACCTCCATGGCCTAAATCATCCATCTTTTAACAGATAACTGAAGGATAGTGTCATTTTTTAATGGTAAATGGTAGTGTTTATGAGAGAGCCAGAACATTGTAATTCAAAGTTGGTGTACACATACACTCAGCTGTTGACACTTCGAACCCCCGGTATTCTTATCGATACTCTGGCTTTCAAGACCAATTCTTTCAACTGCTCAGACATCCATCCCCTTCGCGCTTTGCCCGGCCTATCTATCCATGCGCCGGTGGGGAGGGGTTTTTCTATGTGGTTCACCATGCTTGCCTGCCTCTATTGGCGGACTCTATTGCTTGCCGGTTAGACCTCAAACTTCTACATAACAAAGCTGCAACATATTGCTTATTTAACAGTGGCAGAGGAAATAGAGATCAATATCCTCGTAATTGATAAAGATCAAAGTCCTTGTAGTTCATGTAAATTAAAAGGAAAGCCAGTGAATAAGCTCACTCTGAAACCCGTAAACAGTAGCCATAAGCAATGTTCAAACCGGAAATTGTAGCCGCAAGCAACAGAAAACAAGGCCATTTTTTCAGTCAAATCACTGCACGATCATCGGTGGTTACACCATGTTTGCGAGTTAGTCATCACTTAAAACCAAAACTCAATCAAATTGGGAGATATGCAAGCCAGACGCTAATATGCCCATCTTCACAGAAGTATCAAGAACGTTCCTCTATCAGGGCAACAAAAGTTTGCAAAAATAAAAAAACAAACCATAATTTGGATTTAAGCAGACAAATAGTCATATAGAGAAGTGAAAATAGGAAAAGAAAAAAATATTCAGCAACATCAACACCTTGTTTAAGCCGTTCAGGATAACCGACAATGAAGAAGAATCGCTTCTGTAAAAATAAATAAATAAATGAAAAATGTAGGAGTAGAGGACAGGACTAACCACAGAGAGGAAACAAAATTAAGCTGAAGAAGCAGACTAGCATTATGTTTCAATATTTTATGACTTGAAATTAAATGGTACAACTAAAAGCATGCGACAAAATAATAATTTCTGAATTTCATAAACAATTTTTATTCATTTTTTTTAGCATATATTATTAACTATGTGATATTTGTCAATATGAGAAGATACAAATCATAGGTTCTTTATAAATAAAAGATTGTTCACAACTGTTAATGAAATGGGCATTTTATTATGTAAGACTGCAAATTTTCTACCTCTATTGTGAAGTGATTTTTTCTTGATCACTTAAGTGGAGACTTTGAGTAGAATGGTTAATATGTATATATGATTTAAATATTGAACTAGACCATAGTGAACTATAATCTAATTTAATAAATGTCATTGATCATAATTCACATAAGCCTTAATAAGCTTAATCGACTTTAATCCTGAGTGAATAATGAACTTGCATTCATGTATTATGTTTTTTGAGTTATTACGGAGTGAGATCTATATAAACAGTTAGAACCTCAATAGTTTGGAAATGTAATTTCATAGATTGTTGGAAAATATATTTATAAGACAGAATCTATACTAATGATGCTTATCTAAGTTGTTTGTGGTACTTGATGTTTTAAATCTATGGCTACAATTTATTCAGTAAATTGTTTATTGACTAATAATATTTATTTGTAATTTATTTACAAATATAGATATATTGAAAGTGATCATAAAAGCAAATAGTGACTTAAAGGTTTATGTAAGTACAGAAACACATTTATTCTAGGTTTAGCTTTAATGATGAGCATAAGTGGTCATTATTGGTCTAAGATCAAGACTTAATTTACCAAAAAGAGTTTTAATTAATTGGGTTTTTATTTAATTGCATGGGTTACTAGGATATAAGTTTAGGCTTTTAATGGAAAGAGATTTATATAAAAGAGATTTTCTTGAAAAAGAAAAGTACAATCTATTGTTTCCATCACCTACACAATAATTAGGATTCTTTATACCTCTACACGTGTAAGAGAGACGATTGAGGATAGCAAAGAAGACTACAAACATATTTTGCAGATCCCAACAATAGTGGTGGAAAAGATTACATCTTCTTCGGATCTTCAACAAAAAATCAAGATTTTTCTCTAACCCTATGCATGCATAAAAAATCGAGAAAAGTTCTTACCTTCCGTTGATTTCATAAAAAGAAAAATTGTTTTTCTAGATCTGATTTTCTAACAACAACAAATGTTATTTGCATATATTGCAATGTATCCTTCACTACACAATTCGAGCAAAGCCCTAAATCCAAGAATACCCATTTGTTGTCGGAATCAATTCTGTCCAAGAGAAAATGGATGCCTTAGAAAAACATTGGCTTGTCAATAGGAATCCAGCCTACTAAGTATTTAGGCCTTTCTTTAGGAAGCAATCTTAGATCTTCAAGTCTTTGGGCCCCGATGGTGGACAAAATCAAAATTCGAAGTAGATGATGGAAAAATGCCCTTCTTTCTTAAGGTCGCACGCTTACTTTAATCCACTATTATGTTTTGTCAGCTCTTCCTATCTTCTTCCTTTCATTGTTCAAAATTCCTAGTGAGTGAGGCAATTAATGGAATACAAAGGCTGATGAGGGATTTTATTGGAAGGTTTTGAGTAACTCATTAAATGGGATGTAGTTTTCAAGATCCTAGTTTAAAGAAGGGTTAGGAATTGGATATGTGGAGAAGAAACATACAGCTCTTTTAGCTAAGTGACTGTAGAGATTGTTAGTAATATGCCCTAAAGGCCAATCGAATGGTGATTTGATTGTTTAGGGAATGATTGTATTTGAATAGCATTTTGATATTTATAAAATGGCAAAGTTATCAATATTCATATATTAATTTAATGAATATAGTCCAAGAAGTAAAATAGTTATGGAACACATTCTCGAGTATGTCGAGAATATGAAACGTGTATCCTTTGTACTATACTTCTAAAATAGTTCCTAGTGGTGGATTTATGATTGGACATTATAAATTCCTATAAACACTAGTATGTGTTATGACTCCTTATGGTATGTGATACTAAAATGGATGGTGAGTTTCATATCATTGACATGAGATGTCAAGTCAAACACATAGGTACTTGTTAACC
Source organism: Citrus australasica (assembly GCA_029618585.1). Taxonomy (NCBI): domain Eukaryota; kingdom Viridiplantae; phylum Streptophyta; class Magnoliopsida; order Sapindales; family Rutaceae; genus Citrus; species Citrus australasica. The sequence continues at coordinate 490,131 of JARCIV010000030.1, read as the reverse complement.
GAACAAGTTTACTGAACTTGACCAAATATAGTAAGCCATATGGTTTTGAGTGTTAATGGCTTATTATACATTGTATCAGATACTATGTTTAGTAATGGTCTTTAGACCTGAGGCATAACAGATGTCTTATACATAGACATCTCTGATATGTGAATGCATAAAGATTGATTCCTAATCACGGAAGAGATCTAGCAATAGCTGTCATGGTTGGCTATGTATGAAGACAAGTGTATGGCCAACATGGAATTCATCACTTTGTAATATACGAAAAAGGATGTCCTTATGAGATAATATGAATTGGCATGAGAAATCCTTGGCCAAGGTGAAATATATTTGAAGGAGTTCAAATTATATTTTCATGCCAAGTTCATTTATATTTATTTTGAGATAAAGCACAACTGCTTAACATAATAAACCATAAGCCGTGCTTTTCTCTGGACATGGATGATGAAGAGACCAAGACATAGAGATACAATGGAATAGGTTCGATAGATCCAACAATTCTTGTTATTTGGATAGTCGTGATATACTGCTAGGTGTCACTCATGACTTGTAGAAACCTTATGATCAATATTGGTAAAGCGTATTACCAATGCATCTTAAGGTCATTAGAAAGGTTCTAATTGATGACTAAAGAGTTTAGCATCATTTAATGAATAAAGAGTTATCATTAAAATAGTTCTACTACCTTATAACTAAGAACCTAAAAGGTCACACACAATATAGAAATGAAAAAGGAGTTACTAGAAAATGAGAAGTTAAATTTCCTATTTTTAGGAAAATCAATATTTATATTATAATTCATTGAGAATGAATATAAATATAAATATATCTTAAATATGATTTAAGATAGAAATTTACATGTTCCATAAATAGTTTAAGGAACAAAATAAATTTCATAAATCTTCAATTAAACATTATAGAATGTCGAGCACGTAAAATGACCATTTTGGACATGTTCGGGTTCATATATGATTATGGACTTCTAGACCAATTTTGGGTTTAGAATTATGGGCTTTTATTGGATCCAATATGGATTAAGAGAAAGCATTAGAACATGTCACAAGAGAAGCCCACATTTAACCATTTGATGTGATCAAAATGGGGTTAAATAATTAATTCCGAAATTAATTAATATTAGCTATTTATTTATTTGATTAAATAGTTTATTGAAGTGATGAGATCAATTTCAATAAATAATGGCTAAGTGGGTGGGTCTAAGCACATGATAATGTTTGGTGCCATTATTAGAGATAATGGGGCTTTATTTGGTGAAAGGAATAAACATGAGCTAGCATACATGTTCCTTTATTATCTCTCTCATTTCTTAATGAAATTTCGAGATTCCAAATCCTCTGAACTCCTAGAACATTTCTAAGTGTGAACTGATTAGAGGCATCACAATTGGGGTGCTTAAAGGATCTCAGATCGTGGCAAAACAGAAGCTGTTCGTGCAGAGCTGTATTTTCTGGACAGTGTTCGTAGCTTGCTGTGTTCAGTCGTTTTCTCCTACTTCACGAAGGCGTTTTTGAAACTGCAAGTGAGGTAACTAAACTTCAATCTTTCCTCTTAATTTTCGTTTTTGAATGAAGTCGATCCGAGGTTTCTAGAGCTTCCGCCATCTGTTTTAATTTTACTGCGCAATAGTTGCGAAATTAGGAACCTCATGGACAAATGTTGTCCTTCAAGTGGTATCAGAGCCATCTTCATTTAATTTCGAATTTTTGAAGCATGATTTATGTTATTTCCATTTATAAGAGCATGAAGGATGATCATGGAAAGACCTAGATATATTTATGTCATGTGATGATTGAATATATGCATGATTGAATGAGCTATTGATCTATTTGTTAATTTGGCCAATTTCTAAAGGCTTAAATGGTTGTAATATTTTTAAATAGGGACTTGCATGTCCCTCCTTCTATTAAGATCTGATTGTATCCCATTACCCCAAGATTTGTACCCCAATTCTTCTAAATATGTAATTGCTACAAGCAAGATGATTGTAAAAGGAGGGATGACGTATTTACGATGCGTTGGAGGATTGGAGCAAGAGGACTTCATGGATCATTGCAGCACTTTCGATGTAATTTTGGCCTCTCAAATAGAAATTAATAATTGTAATAATTTGAGGCATAAGATGTCTCATAATCATTATTGTTTACTTGATACCTAGGTGGACCTTAAAACCAATTTTGGCTCAAATTGGTTTTATTAGAAAATTCCATGATCATCCTTGGTTGGTTTGTCTATAATATGCATGAGATGTATATTAGGGTGCTTAGACAAATGTGAATATTGAAAATGGAATAACATGCTAAAAAGTGAGACCATAATAATGACCAAATACTCCCTAATTAAATAAACATAATTATTGTTAAGTTGTAATGATGATATTGAGAATATCCATCATGGCCTACTAATACCAATGGAATATTTAAAATATTTTATGCTTGGGCTAGTCGACATGGATACATGGGCTACTCATTCATTAAGATGTTGAAAATAAACCATATATCATACGATGATGCATAATTCATACATTAAGCTACCAAGAACTGTTAGGTGAGGTTAGTAAGATGTTTTGAAATATGCAAGGGTATTAGGGTAGACTTAACTAAATCATTTATACCAAGAACTGTTAGGTGAGGTATTAATGATTTAGAGGCCGAAGGATAATCGGTACATGCATGAGATGCATTTGGTAAAGAGTTACCTACTCATTATAATAAGTAAGCCAAGAACTGTTAGGTGAGGTAAACTTATGCTAATGAGAATCCGATTCCTACTAGAAACTTTTACCAATGAGAGTTTTCGTTTCTTACATATGGGAGTGTAATGAAATGATAAAATAGTGGGACGTACTATTTGATTTAAAGACCAAAATCAAATAGATTATAATAAAATGCTAATAATTTAATTTATACTTTCTGCAGAAATATTTAATAATGAATAATCCGCTAGCACGAATTCTGGAAAACTACCGTTTGACGGGACCCAATTACGTTGATTGGTTAAGAAATTTAAGAATTGTTCTTAATTATGAGAAAATTAGCTATGTTCTTGATACACCTAAGCCAAATAAAATTCCTGAGGGAGCAAGTGAGGAAGAACGTGTCACTTATCAGAAGTGGCAAGATGATGACCTCAGTGCTAAAAGCTATATATTGGCATCAATGTCCAATGAGCTACAAAGGCAACATGAAAATATGCCTGATGCAAGTTCCATGATACTTCATCTACAAGAGTTGTATGGTGAACAAAGCAGAACAGTTCGATATAAGATATCTAATAAACTATTCAGAATGAGAATGACTGAAGGATTGGTCAATGAGCATGTACTCAAAATGATTGACTACATAGAGCAGTTGGAAGCTCTTAATTTCTCAATGGATGGGGAATTAGCTATCGATCTTATCCTACAATCCTTGCCAGACTCATTCTCTCAATTTATCATGAATAAAATTGAGTGCAGTCTTGCTGAACTGCTAAAGATGCTTAATACTGCTGAAACTTGCATAAAGAAGCCAAAAGATGTTATGGCTATAGAAGGGCCCTCAACTAAAAAGGGTAAAAAGAAAAAGTTTCAACCCAAGGCTAAAGGTGGGATTAAGAAGGGGAAAGCTAATAAGCCCAATGACAAAGGAAAATGTTTCCATTGCGGTAAAGATGGGCATTGGAAGAGGAATTGCAAAGCTTACCTCAACAGCTTGAAAGTCAAGCCAAAAGAGAATCCTTGTGAAGGTATGCTCATTATTGAAACTAATATTTCAATTATTCAATCTACTTCTTGGATTTTAGATTCTGCTGCAACCGCACATATTTGTATGTCAATGCAGGATCTGAAAGGAAGTAGAAGACTTAAACAAGGAGAAGTGTCTCTTAGAGTGGGAAATGGAGCAATGGTTGCTACCTCAGCTATAGGGACATTTTTTTTTAAAAATGACATCTGGGCATGTTATAAGTTTGAATGATTGTTTATTTGTTTCTTCTGCTGTAAGGAACATAGTTTCAATTTCATGTTTATGCAAAGACAATTATGAATTTTATTTTAGAAATAAAATTTGTAATATTTATTATGAGAATAAATATGTTGCACATGGTACTTTAGATAATGATCTTTATGTACTAAACATGAAAGAAAATAATGAGCATGTTGTGAATGTAAATACCATAACACATAAACGTGAAAGAGAAGAAATAAGCCCCAAATATAAGTGGCATTTAAGGCTAGGTCATATTGGAGAAGATAGAGTCACAAAATTGGCTAAAGATGGACTAATAGGTCCATTTGGTTTAGAACCTTATCCAACTTGTGAATCATGTCTTCAAGGAAAAATGACCAGGGCACCCTTCGTTGGACGAAGTACAAGGGCCACTTATTTACTTGAACTTATACATACTGATGTATGTGGGCCATTTAATGAAATGGCAAGGGGTGGATATTACTACTTCATAACTTTTATCGACGATCACTCAAGGTATTGTTCAGTATACTTAATGAAGTATAAATCTGAAGCCTTTGAAAAGTTCAAAGAATACCGAAATGAAGTAGAGAAACAGACTGGAAAATTTATTAAAACCCTACGATCAGATCGAGGTGGTGAATATCTCAGTGGAGAATTCCAGTCTTACCTTAAAGAAAATGGTATTGTTTCACAATGGACACCTCCAGGTACACCAGAGCTTAATGGAGTATCTGAGAGGAGAAATCGCACACTGTTAGACATGGTGCGATCAATGGTGAGTTATACAGACTTACCAATTTCTCTTTGGGGATATGCTCTCCTTACTGCAACATATGTACTAAACAGAGTACCTTCCAAGTCTGTACCTAAAATACCATATGAGATATGGTATGGTAAACAACCAAGCCTAAATCATCTTAGGATTTGGGGATGTCCTGCTTTTATCAAGAGACTCAAGAGTGAGAAACTTGAAGCTAAAGCAGATAGTGGGAGGTTCATTGGATACCCAAAGGAAACTTTGGGTTATTACTTTTACATCCAATCTGATCAAAGGGTATTGGTCAGTAGAAATGCCATATTTCTTGAATAAGAGTTTATTCAAGAAGGTGGGCAAGGAAGAAAATTAGAATTTATTGAGAATTCTAATGAGGATAAATCCAATGAAGAGCCTGTTCAAGTACAAACGCAAGGAACACAACAACTCCGTAGATCTAGTAAGACAATTCACCCACCAGAAAGATATGGTTTTCTTCATCAGATGAACGATATATTTTTATTGGGTGATACAGATCATAGAGATGATCCTACTAGTTACGAAGAGGCAATATCAGATATTGACTCTAAGAAATGGCTTGAAGCCATGGATTTAGAGATGGACTCTATGAGAACCAACCAAGTCTGGACTCTAGTGGATCCACCCGAAGGTATTGTACCTATTGGATGCAAGTGGATCTTCAAGAGGAAGATAGGCTTAGATGGAAAGGTAGAGACCTATAAAGCAAGGTTTTTCACCAGTAGCCATGCTAAAGTCCATCAGAATCTTATTGGCTATAGCAGCATATTATGACTATGAGATTTGGCAAATGGCTGTCAAAACTGCATTTCTTAATGGGTACATTGAGGAAGATATGTATATGATACAACCTTGTGGTTTTGAATCTAAGACAAATCCTCATAAAGTATGCAAGCTAAAAAGGTCCATTTATGGGCTAAAAAAAGCCTCCAGGAGTTGGAATATCCGATTCGATGATGCAATCAAATCATTTGGTTTCATCAAGAATGAGGATGAACCATGTGTTTACAAAAGGGTCAGTGGGAGTGCAATAACTTTCCTTGTGCTATATGTAGATGACATATTGCTTATAGGAAATGACATTGGACAAATGTCTTCTGTCAAAATTTGGCTTTCTCAAAACTTCTCCATGAAAGACCTAGGAGATGCAATGTATATCTTGGGAATCAGGATTTATAGAGATAGATCCAGAAGATTAATAGGTCTATGTCAAGCTAAGTACATAGAAAAGATATTAAAGAAATTTAATATGTGGGATTCCAAAAGGGGTTTTATACCCTTCAGACATGGAATTCATCTCTCTAAAAGCATGAGTCCTAAAACTTATGATGAGAGAGAGCGTATGAATAAGATTCCATATGCTTCTGCAATTGGAAGTCTTATGTATGTTAAGCTATGTACTAGACCGGATATACCTCATGCAGTGAGTGTCACTAGCAGATACCAGAGTAATCCGGGTGAGGAACATTGGACCGCAGTTAAGAATATCTTTAAATACTTGAGAAGAACTAAAGATTTGTTCTTAACATATGGAGAAGGTGAGCTAAAAATTGAAGGCTTCACAGATTCAGATTTCCAGTCAGATGTAGATGACAAAATCTACATCAGGATTTTTATTCACTATCAATGGTGGAGCAGTAAGTTGGAAAAGTTCCAAGCAAGCTACTACTGCAGATTCTACCACTGAAGCGGAATATATAGCTGCATCAGATGCAGCAAAAGAAGTTGTTTGGATATGGAAGTTAATTCAAGAACTTCCAGTGGTTCCAACCATTGCGTTGTCAATATCGTTATATTGTGACAACAATGGAGCTATAGCACAAGCTAAGGAACCAAGGTCTCACCAGAAGTCCAAACACATTGAGAGAAGATATCACATTATTAGAGAAATCATTGGTATGAGTGATATCATTATGCAGAAAGTAGCCTCCGCTAATAACACTGCGGATCCTCTAACTAAAGCACTTACTCAACAGCAGTTAGATCGTCATCTTGAGAAGATGGGTATGAGATACCATAGCGATTGGCTTTACTGCAAGTGGGAGATTGTTAGTAATATGCCCTAAAGGCCAATCGAATGGTGATTTGATTGTTTAGGGAATGATTGTATTTGAATAGCATTTTGATATTTATAAAATGGCAAAGTTATCAATATTCATATATTAATTTAATGAATATAGTCCAAGAAGTAAAATAGTTATGGAACACATTCTCGAGTATGTCGAGAATATGAAACGTGTATCCTTTGTACTATACTTCTAAAATAGTTCCTAGTGGTGGATTTATGATTGGACATTATAAATTCCTATAAACACTAGTATGTGTTATGACTCCTTATGGTATGTGATACTAAAATGGATGGTGAGTTTCATATCATTGACATGAGATGTCAAGTCAAACACATAGGTACTTGTTAACCGAACAAGTTTACTGAACTTGACCAAATATAGTAAGCCATATGGTTTTGAGTGTTAATGGCTTATTATACATTGTATCAGATACTATGTTTAGTAATGGTCTTTAGACCTGAGGCATAACAGATGTCTTATACATAGACATCTCTGATATGTGAATGCATAAAGATTGATTCCTAATCACGGAAGAGATCTAGCAATAGCTGTCATGGTTGGCTATGTATGAAGACAAGTGTATGGCCAACATGGAATTCATCACTTTGTAATATACGAAAAAGGATGTCCTTATGAGATAATATGAATTGGCATGAGAAATCCTTGGCCAAGGTGAAATATATTTGAAGGAGTTCAAATTATATTTTCATGCCAAGTTCATTTATATTTATTTTGAGATAAAGCACAACTGCTTAACATAATAAACCATAAGCCGTGCTTTTCTCTGGACATGGATGATGAAGAGACCAAGACATAGAGATACAATGGAATAGGTTCGATAGATCCAACAATTCTTGTTATTTGGATAGTCGTGATATACTGCTAGGTGTCACTCATGACTTGTAGAAACCTTATGATCAATATTGGTAAAGCGTATTACCAATGCATCTTAAGGTCATTAGAAAGGTTCTAATTGATGACTAAAGAGTTTAGCATCATTTAATGAATAAAGAGTTATCATTAAAATAGTTCTACTACCTTATAACTAAGAACCTAAAAGGTCACACACAATATAGAAATGAAAAAGGAGTTACTAGAAAATGAGAAGTTAAATTTCCTATTTTTAGGAAAATCAATATTTATATTATAATTCATTGAGAATGAATATAAATATAAATATATCTTAAATATGATTTAAGATAGAAATTTACATGTTCCATAAATAGTTTAAGGAACAAAATAAATTTCATAAATCCTCAATTAAACATTATAGAATGTCGAGCACGTAAAATGACCATTTTGGACATGTTCGGGTTCATATATGATTATGGACTTCTAGACCAATTTTGGGTTTAGAATTATGGGCTTTTATTGGATCCAATATGGATTAAGAGAAAGCATTAGAACATGTCACAAGAGAAGCCACATTTAACCATTTGATGTGATCAAAATGGGGTTAAATAATTAATTCCGAAATTAATTAATATTAGCTATTTATTTATTTGATTAAATAGTTTATTGAAGTGATGAGATCAATTTCAATAAATAATGGCTAAGTGGGTGGGTCTAAGCACATGATAATGTTTGGTGCCATTATTAGAGATAATGGGGCTTTATTTGGTGAAAGGAATAAACATGAGCTAGCATACATGTTCCTTTATTATCTCTCTCATTTCTTAATGAAATTTCGAGATTCCAAATCCTCTGAACTCCTAGAACATTTCGAAGTGTGGACTGATTAGAGGCATCACAATTGGGGTGCTTAAAGGATCTCAGATCGTGGCAAAACAGAAGCTGTTCGTGCAGAGCTGTATTTTCTGGACAGTGTTCGTAGCTTGCTGTGTTCAGTCGTTTTCTCCTACTTCACGAAGGCGTTTTTGAAACTGCAAGTGAGGTAACTAAACTTCAATCTTTCCTCTTGATTTTCGTTTTTGAATGAAGTCGATCCGAGGTTTCTAGAGCTTCCGCCATCTGTTTTAATTTTACTGCGCAATAGTTGCGAAATTAGGAACCTCATGGACAAATGTTGTCCTTCAGAGATTTCCTCTTGAAAAAAGATACTCTATGGCATTCGGTGATTAGAAGTAAATATGGCCTTCACTCAAATGGGACTCTGATGTGGTTGACACCAGAAGTCTTAGAAGTCCTTGGAAAGCAATCTCAACAGAATATCCCTTTTTTCTTTCTCACATTAAAGAAAGTGTAGGGAATGGTAAGAATATTCGATTTGAGGAGGATAACTGGTTAGGGGATTGTTCTTTTTATGAGTATTTCCCTCGCCTGCATAGGCTTTGTCCTAAAGAAATGTTTCTATCAATTTATATACATCTTCCTCCTCTTTGTTGAATTAGCAAATTTTCAACTTTAAAAGAAACTTTAGCGATAGAGAGATTCATGGTTATGCTTCTCTGTTGGAGTTATTAGACAATGTCGAGAACAATGAAGTGAAGAAAGACAAAAGATTGTGGAGTTTAGGGACGTTAGGACATTATTCTTGCAAGAAACTAGGAAAACCTAAAAGGTTAATCAGAAACATCCTAAGCAATGCACAATCCCAATTATTCTTCAAAATTTTGTAAATATATATGATTCTAAAAAAAATGGGGATTGCCACTTTCCTCCTACAGTATATAACATCTACTATTTACCCCTTACTATTTTTATAATGGCCAAAAGCTCCTCTGACAACATAAGTTTATAATATTACCCTTATTTTTAATTATTCTTTTATTTATATTTATTTTAAATTAAATAAATTACATGAATAGAAACTAAATAAAAAATTAAGTATTAAAAACAAGAAATATATATTTTGATATGAGAAAAAAATTAATAATTATTTTTTTTCTTGTAATTATTTATTTTGTGAACATTTTCTTATAATAAACATTTTGTAATATTTTAAAATTAAATGTAAAAAGCATAGGTAAAATATTTTATTAATTATCTTATAATAAATTTTTATTTGTCATTCAAATTTTCTTATAATAAGTTTTTTTATCATTTTATAATAACTTTCTTATATATTTATTATAAGAAAATTTTCACAAAATAAATAAGTACAAGAAAAAAAATTTATTATTAATTTTTTTCTCATATCAAAATATATATTTCTTATTTTTAATGCTTAATTTTTTATTTAGTTTCTATTCATGTGATTTATTTAATTTATAATAAATAAAAATAAAAGAATAGTTGAAAATAAGGGTAATATTGTAAACTTATACTGTCAGAAGGGTTTTTAGCCATTATAAAAATAATAGGGGGGAAAATGATATATATTAATTACTGTAGGGGAGAAATTGACAATCTCCCTATAAAAAAATATAAATTTTGTTTATGATGATAACAAAAATCATAGCAGCTAAGGACCAGAGAACTTAATAATAATCAAACAGCAAAGGAAAAGCTCACAATATTATCATCCTCGACATTGATGTTCTCAAACTGCAAACTCTCAGCAGACTGAAGGAAAATATCGAACATTAGAAAAGGCTCACCAAGTGAGATATAGTAAATGAAAAGTTACAAAATAAGTATTGTTGTAAAGTCATACCCATACCCCCCTTGTTGATTATTCCATAGCCGGCACTAGTCTCTGCAAAATTAAGGAAATGACCCGAAATTCATGTCCCTACAAACCTAAAAAACAATAACTCAACAAAATATAATAATACAGGCAAAATCTAGCCAATTGACTGGTCATAGCATTTCAAAGCAAAACTTGAAAGTAGTAAGTGGCAAATCAAATCCAAAAAATCGACAGCAAACTATACACATTCTTAATTTTGCAGAGTTCTAAAAAAAAAAAATTCACCAACGTGAAACTGCAACTACCCAATGAAGGACCATAGTATACTTTGAATAGGCATCAATTAAAGTAAGATACATAGAAGATAAATATCTTATTAGGTACCCCCAAGTAGGGTGACACTTAGCCCCTACACTACTCAAGATTCAAGAATAAAGAGAGTAAAAACAATCACAAAAGAAAAAAATATAGAAAGTCCAGTAAGATAAAAGGCAATAGAAAAAAGAGGAGCAATTTATAAATTGATCAGAGAGGGAAAAAAGAAAGAAAGCCAGTAGAAAAGGAATAAGCAATTCATACAGAAATGCACGCAGGACTAACCACGGTGTAATATTACTTCTAGGAAATTGCACTAAGTAAATGCCAAAAGTATGGCTCAATATTTCACATGCCAAGAATACGATATAATAGTGAGTGATAACCTTTTCAATAACTAACTTAAAAAATAAAACAAAATTTTAGTTAGAAAGTTTATAAGAGGGATGTCATGAGGTTAGAAGTGAGGAAGAAGGAGAATCAAGTTCTTCACTATCAACTACCGTTTTCGTTGGCCTTTTGTGGATGTCTATTCAGAATAGACAAATCGAGAATCAAAACATAAAATTGAAGGTTATTTAAACACAAAAAATTAAATTTATCAATTTTGACAATATAAGGTTTATTACTTTTAAATTTATCGTAGATATAGGGCTTTTAGAATTTATAGTTAAGGATGTTATTTTAGGATGATAAAGATGGTCATCTTGTTTTGGATAACTTCTATTAGGTTGCTAGTTATAATTAGAATTATTTGAATCCTATAACTTAGATTGCTCAACTTCTAGGCTTTTTTTGGTTCAAAAGTCAAGAATTTACACAATTGGCTAGGCTTTTTCAAAGTACTATATTACACTAATAACAAAATGTGTATTTCTTTCTAAGATAACACCTATATTAGAAACAAAAATAAATTGAGTTGATTGTTTCAAAGGTTAAGGTGTCGACACTCTCCCAAATGAAAGTAATTAAGAATATCCAAGAGTATCTTAGTAAGAATCAGAAAAAATGGAGATGTTCAAGGAATCTTGCTTTGGACATCTTATCCATATCCAACATTTGCAATTCTCTGGTATCATTACAAAGAGCCTTGTTCTTAGAGAGGTGCATTCGACAAATTTGTACATGGTTTAAGGTAGAGAACAAGGTGTGTATATTCTTTATGGAAGAGTTTGGACTAGTTAGCGGTTTGAATTATAAACCTATCTATGAATCCAACATAGAAAATGTAGGTAGCGATGATAGTGCTAGATTGCATAAGGAGTTAACTAATGGTCTTGAGAGATGCACCACTTTTAAATTAGAGGACATGTTCATGAATTTCACATCAACTGATGATAGAAAATTGTAAAGCTTGTTATATTGTACTTTGTAGAGGTTGTTCTCCCTGGAAGGATGCGAGAACCAAGTGCAAGCTGAACATGTGTGACACACGGACAATTATAAGGATTTTAATAGTTATCCTTGGGGTTGTATTTGTTCATGAAGACTTTAGACATTTTGAAGAAAGTTTTAGTAGATCGTATGAGAATACACAAGAACAAAATTACAGAAGACCCCATTTATAAGAACGAGGTGTATTCCTTGTTAGAATTCTAATGACATTTTAGGTAATCAATTTTTTTTTAAACTTTGTAATTTAACTAAATACCAAATTATTATTTTCGTAACAATTCATTATTATGTTAACCATATAAATATAGACTTTCAAGTGCTGTAGCAGATGCTGTAACAACGGTACTGTAATTGAAAAAATAGTTAATGCCATTAAGTGCTTTTATTCACTCAACTACTCTATTCCCGTTGGTTATATCCTTGTATTTGATGTGAGAATTTTCTTTATTGTGTTTTATTTATTTCATTTTTATTTTAATTAGTTTGTTAGTTTCATAAATTGTCTTATTTAGAACAAAACTGCACTGTTAAGATTATTGTAGCAAATCTGATAACATCAATCCCTGTGGAGACGATCTGAATACCCATCAGTATATTACTTGTTGCGTACACTTGCACATTGACATCCATAGCATTAGAAATTGCACACTAAGTTTTTGGCGCCGTTGCCGGGAATTGATTGTTCATTGTGATTTATAAACTTAATCTTAAACGGTGCTAATTTTTAATTTTAATTGTTTATTTTGTTGACAGGTAACCCTTGCATGCACAAATATAAACATGTTGAACTTCAATTTGAGCCAAAAATTGAAAGAACTGCAAGTAGATTAAGAAAGGAGCAAAGAAATTTTAAAGCTACTGTAGCAATATATGATTTGCAAGATATAAGGAATTTGAACCCCCAAGGAGAAATACAATCAGTAAATGCACAAGGAGGTAAAGAAGGTCAGAATGGGCAGATAATTTATGGGCAACCAGGGAATAACAACGTTATTCATATGGCAGATGATAGAGACAGAGCCATTAGAGATTATGTAGTGTTGACTCCTCAAGCTATAAACCTTGGCATAGTTAGACATGAAGTGCAAGCTGATAATTTTGAGGTTAAACTAGTGATGTTTTAGATGCTTCAAACAGTGGGACAATTCAATGGGCTGCCATATAAAGATCCTCATCTACACCTTAAAGTTATTTTTAAAAGTAAGTAATGCTTTTAAGATTACTGGAGCATCACATGAATCATTGGGACTCAGACTTTTCTCATTTTCTTTAAGAGATCGAGCAAGAGCATGGTTGAATTTCTTACCACTTGACTCCATCACTACATGTAATGACTTGACTAACAAATTTTTGATGAAATACTTCCCACCGACCAAAAATGCAAAAGTGATGAACGAGATCACATCTTTCCATCAACTTAAAGATGAGAGTTTGTATGATGCATGAGAAAGATTTAAGGAGTTACTCAGGAGATGTCGTTATCACGGTATTCCTTCTTGCATACAGTTGGAAACCTTTTATAATGTACTCAGCCCAAGCACTAGTAATAGGGCCTTACTATCTAAGTCTTACAATAAGACTTATGAAATCTTGGAAACGATAGCCAACAATAACTATCAATAGCCATCAACTAGATAAGCTGCTGTAAGAGGAACAACAAGAGTACATAATATAGATGCCTTAACAACAATGTCAATCCAAGTAACCTTATTAACAAACATGGTGAAAACTATGACTTCTGCTTTAGCAACTGTTAACCAAGTTGCTGAAGCATCCTGCGTTTATTGTGGAAATGAGCACTTATTGACAATTGTCCTAGAAATCCAACCTCGATCAACTATGTGGGCAAATTCAACAGACAGAACCAGAACAATCTATATTCAAACATTTACAACCATGGATGAAGACAACACCTAAACTTTTCATAGACCAATTAGAACCAAAATGCTGCAGCATCTAGTAGACAAAACAGACCTGCTCAACCACCTGGATTTCACCAGTAAAATCAAGGGCAAAGAAACGCTAACACTGATCAACTCAGTTTTCTCGTAGCTTTGCTTAAGGAATACATTGTGAAAATGAAGCAGGTGTTCAGAGCAAGTTAAGAATCTTAGAGAATCATATTGGACAGCTGGATACAGTATTGAGTAACAGGCTTCAGGGCAGTTTACCCAGCAATGCAGAGGATCCGAAAAGAGAAGGAAAAGAGCATTGTAAGGTGATTAACTTAAAATCTAGAAAAGATGTTCATATTCCTATAGGTGTACCAAAAAAAAAAGTATAACCCACTCCAATCCAAGAAGAAACTCACGTTGAAGAGGAGCCACAACAACCCCTTTTCAGCCCACTGATATGAACAACCTATTAACATGAATTTGTTAATAATATTGATTTTGATGATAACAAACTTTAAATGGTTTTTGATAAAAATATTGGAGCTATTTCTTAATAAACGAAAGCCTTAATAATCATTCTATTCATATTCATAAAAGATGGACTTTCAAATTAGAAAAAGTCTCTCTGCAAAATCTGGTTTAAAATGTGATTCTGGAAATAAACAGTGAATCGTTTTCTTTTAAACGGTTAACCGATTAATACCAAAGAGCAACATATTGCCTAAGCTCTAACCGTTTATGAAAAACTGAAAACACAAAAGATGGGAAGGCCACTGAAATTTAACGGTGAACCGTTTATTGAAACAGTTAACCGATAACATCCAGAATTGAAGGTTGTACTCCTCTAGCACTGTTTAACAAAACCGGATAAGGCTAAATTATTTTGCAGGTTACTAGAAACAAACGGCGAACCGTTTATTACAAACGGTTAACCGATAATATCCAGAGAAGTCACTTCATGCAAATCCTTAACCGTTAATGTAAACGGATAACTGATGTTCATTTTGTAGGTCTCTGGAATTTAACGGTGAAAGGGTAATCATAAAACGGAAAACTGTTTATTTGAAATTTGGCGCAACGGTAACTTTTGACCAGCCTAAACAGTTAACGACGAACCGTTTTCAGGCCGACAGTTTGTAACGGCTAGTTTCTCAGCTCCAAATATAAATAAGCTCATTCAAATTCAAAGAAGATTGATCACAACACGACTATTGAGCTTATATTCGGGAATACAATTGTTGTGTGTAAGAAAGTGCATATTTATAAAGGAGAAAATCGTTATTTTACATATCAAGTATTACTAACAACCCTTACTTTTATGTGTTTAAGTTTATTGTACTTTAATTATGTGTATTTTATTCTAATTGAGTATTTTATGTATTTTAGGGGCATCATAGTCATTTCACAATAAACGAGAGATCAAATGGCAAAACGGACATCATTTTTGAACTCAGGACGGTCGAAAACCTTAGGAGGAGTATAAAAGGAAAAATGACACTGTTCACATGTACGATACTATTCACATGTACGGGTACTGTTGGCGTTACTGTGCAAATAGTGGCTGTTGACTGTACTGTGCAAATAGTGGCTGTTGACTCTACTGTGCAAATAGTGGCTGTTGACTGTACTGTGCAAATAGTGGCTGATGACGTGGCGAAATCCTGAGCGTCCAAACTGTTTTTAATCCGATGGCCATGATTTACTCGATGTAACTATAAAAAGGGGGCCTCCCCCCCCCTAATTTAGCACCTCTGAATCCATTTTTGGGATTCATTTCTTGTAATTCTCTCTCTATCTTGTATTTCTACGTATTTTAATAAATTCCATTTTTGCCCCTAATTCAACTATGAGTGGCTAATTTTCTTTCAAGCTTGGGTTGAAGGTGAAGTCTCAACATGTGTCATGGGCTTGATTTGGTAAATTTATTTTCTCTTCCCCTCTAGTTTTTGTGGATGTTTTGACTTCTCGTCGACAAATAATACTAATCTTGTCTAGTACCGCCTTGGTTTCACCGGCTCCCTAGTATAAGATTATTATTATTTGGCACGATAAGCCCTTAGCACCATATTTATTAGAGCGTGGTTCATGAGGTGTGGATTCCCCTCTCATGATTTAATTGGTATTAATATGGAATATTTAGCCCATGATGCATGTTGATACGGATCCAGATACCCAAGTACGTCATTTCATTAGAATTCTCTTCAATTTATTCTCGCCATTTAAATTCCAGTTTTAGAATTTATCCTTGTCATTTCAATTTAAGTTTTAGCATATTTCAAATCATTTCCACCATAAATCCAACCACCCATTTACAGAATTAATTCTATATATAATTAAAATCCACCTCCTCGTGGGATCGACACTCGTCACCATTAATCTACACTACAACAGATTCGTGCGCTTGCGAGTTCAATAAAATTTGCACAACAAGTTTTTGGCGCCGTTGCCGGGGAGGTAAGTAATTTTAATTCTTAGAATTAATTTTTGTGAATATTTTCATTTAATTGTTTTCTTGCATTTTTTTTATTATAAAAAAAAAGAAAAAAAAAGTGAATCTACATCTAAAGGTTAGTATTTCTTTTCTTTTTCTCTTCTTTAAATTTTGTAATTTAATTTTCAAGTTATTTTTTTTTTATTTCTTCTTTGTAATTTTTATTTATCTTATTAATTTATTTTTAGTTAATTTATTTTCACGTACTTTATTTTTGTGTATTTTTATAGTAAGGTTGTAAAAGCGCCATAAGGTTAGTATTGTAATTTCTCCCTCTTCTTTATTTTTATTTGTTTTGTTTCCATCTTTATTTTTATTTTATTTTTATTTTTTTTGCATGCATGGTCGTAGGTCATTATTACCTAATCTTGAACCTATAGACCTTGAATTAGAGAAAACACTTCGCATACACAAGCACATTAAAAACAAAATGGATTTACAAGAACCACAGGAGAGGCCATTTAAGGACTATTTTAGTCCTTTAGCTAATTTGAGCACATCATGTATAAGGTATCCAAATGTAGCTGCTAGGAGTTTTGAACTAAAACCTAGTATGCTAAATTGTCTCCCCACGTTCTATGGCTTAGAAAATGAGGACCCATACAATCATTTGAATGATTTTCACGCAATTTGTCAAACATTTAAATATGAGAATTTTTCAGATGATGATGTAAAACTCAGATTATTCCCATTTTCTTTAAAGGATAGAGCTCGTTCATGGCTTAATACATTACCTGCTAATAGTATTGCATCATGGGAACAAATGGTTACAAAATTTTTGAATAAATATTTCCCAGTGCATAAAACCAATGCTATTCGCAGGGAAATCTCGGAGTTTACCCAGAGAGATGACGAGCAGTTTTTCGAAACATGGGAGCGATTCAATGGGCTACTCTTGAAGTGTCCACATCATGGGTACGAGAAATGGCACCAGTGCCAATACTTTTTGGAGGGATTATTGCCAAACATGCAAGAATGGCTAATGGCAACAAGTGGAGGAGAGCTAATGTCAAAAAGCGCATCAGAGATTTGGGAATTCTTCCAGCGACAAGCGGATAATTCCCAACAACGGAGTCGATCACTCAGGAGTACCAGAAGGATTAAGGGAGTAAATGAGGTTCAAATTGGCGAGTCAACTTCAGGAATCAAAGAAGTCAAGGACATGGTTGAAGGTCTCGCTCGACAAATAGCATCGTTATCGACTGCTAAATCAACAGAGCCACATGACCTTGACTCATATCCAGATCAAGCCAATGCCATAGGTGTAATGAGAAAACCATCAAATTACAACCCATATTCCAACACATATAACCCTGGATGGAGAGACCACCCTAATTTTTCATGGTCTCAAGGATTCCAACATAATGGACCAGCAGCTCCAGCTCCACCAATGCAACCAATTCCTCAAAATCCTCAAGCCTCTCAGCCACCATTCAGACCATACAATCAGAACCAGAACCAGAACTACGCTCAACCCAGACCATGGGAGGATTCATTCCAGAATCTCAGGAATGTTACTCACTCCACGATTGAGCAACAGAACCGCACCATTGATGGACTACGAAATGAATTGAGAGCGGGCTTCAACTCACAAGCTCAATCAGTTTCAAGTCTGGAAAAGATGGTGGGACAACTTGCTTCTTCAGTTCAAACTTTGGCAATGACCGTTGAAAAAGGTAAATTTCCAAGTCAACCAGTGCCTAACCCTAAAGGAGTACATGAAGCAAGTACCAGTTCACCACAGCAGCATGGAGAGGTCAAAGCCGTCATGACCTTGCGAAAAGGAAAAGAAGTCGACAATAAAGTGGAGATGCCAAAAGAAAATCAAATTGTACCTGTAAATGTTGAGGAATCATCACCGGAGGAGAAAGAAGAAACCAACCCACGAGAATATGTTCCCAAAGCTCCATTTCCTCAAAGGTTAGCTAAAGGGAAAAAGGGAAAATCCACAGGTGAGATTCTCGAAATCTTCAAACAGGTAAGTGTTAACATCCCATTGCTTGATGCTATTAAACAAGTTCCATCTTATGCCAAGTTTCTTAAAGACCTGTGTACTAAAAAGAGAAATATGCATGTTCAAAAGAAGGCATTTTTAACAGAAAACGTTAGTTCTATACTCCAACATAAAATTCCTTTAAAATGCAAAGATCCAGGCTCCCCCACTATCTCATGTAGCATAGGGAACCACACGATTGAGAATGCTTTGTTGGATTTAGGAGCTAGTGTAAATTTATTGCCTTACTCAGTTTTCGTGAAACTTGGACTGGGAGAATTACACCCAACTCCAGTGGTGTTACAGCTTGCAGATCGGTCTACGAAAATACCTCGTGGTATTGTGGAGGACGTGCTTATCCAGGTAGACAAGTTCTATTTTCCTGTTGATTTCATTGTAATTGACACTCAACCAATACAGGAGTCAAGGAAGCACATCCCCATTATTTTAGGCCGACCTTTCTTGGCAACTGCGGATGCTCACATTCAATGTAGGACTGGAAATATGCAGTTGTCCTTCGGCAATATGACCATGGAACTGAACATCTTCAACATTGCCAAACAACCTCACAATGCAGATGATGGAATTGTTGATGTGGATTTAATTGAAGCACTAGTTGATGATACATTTGTTTCAAACCTTAGTGATGATCCTTTGCAAACATGTTTAACTCACTTTGGTTTGGATTTTGATATTGACAGATCGGTCGATGAGGTCAACGCCCTACTTGACTCAGCACCATCTATGGACATTAATAAATGGAAGCCAAGAGTTGAACAACTAGCACCATCAGAGAAGAAACTCATCCCATCATCAGAATCACCACCAAAACTTGAGCTCAAACCATTGCCCAACACTCTGGAATATGCATTCTTGGGGGAAAAAAGTACTTTACCGGTAATCATCTCATCATCCCTCAACGAAGAACAAAAAGGTAAGTTGTTGGATGTTTTAAAAGAGCACAAAGGAGCATTAGGATGGACCCTAGCAGACATAAAAGGTATAAATCCAGTAGACTGCATGCATTATATTCACCTTGATGAAAATGCTAAATCTACTAGGGA
This sequence comes from Citrus australasica, assembly GCA_029618585.1. Taxonomy (NCBI): domain Eukaryota; kingdom Viridiplantae; phylum Streptophyta; class Magnoliopsida; order Sapindales; family Rutaceae; genus Citrus; species Citrus australasica. The sequence goes on along the minus strand of JARCIV010000030.1, from coordinate 470,616 downwards.
AATGCAACGTCGGTTAAATCCTAATATGAAAGAAGTTGTTAGAACAGAAGTCCTTAAGCTATTAGATGCAGGTATCATTTACCCCATTTCTGATAGTTCATGGGTCAGTCCTGTACAAGTTGTCCCCAAAAAGTCAGGAGTCACTGTAGTTGCAAATGCTGATAATGAATTGATACCAACTAGAGTAACTACAGGATGGCGTGTATGCATTGATTATAGGAAGTTGAATTCTGTCACACGTAAAGATCATTTTCCTTTACCATTTATCGATCAAATGCTTGATAGATTAGCAGGCCATGAATTTTATTGCTTTCTAGATGGCTACTCAGGATATAATCAGATTCCCATTGCACCAAAAGATCAAGAGAAAACCACTTTCACTTGCCCTTTTGGCACTTTTGCATATAGGAGGATGCCATTTGGATTATGTAATGCACCTGCTACATTTCAAAGATGCATGTTGAGCATTTTTTCTGATATGGTTGAACGATTCCTTGAGGTCTTTATGGATGATTTTTCTGTCTTTGGAGACTCATTTGATCAATGTTTACGTCATCTAACACTAGTTCTGCAGAGATGTATCGAAAAGAACTTGGTCTTAAATTGGGAGAAGTGTCATTTTATGGTAACACAAGGTATTGTTCTCGGTCACATCATTTCGAGCAAAGGTATTGAGGTTGACAAAGCCAAGGTGGATCTCATTTCTAATCTTCCTCCACCCAAAACAGTCAGAGAAGTAAGATCTTTCCTTGGGCATGCTGGTTTCTATAGACGTTTCATTAAAGATTTTAGCAAAGTTTCTAGACCCTTATGCAATTTACTTGCTAAGGATGCACCTTTTATCTTTAATGATTCATGTCTGGTGGCTTTTGAAAAATTAAAGCAATTGTTGACATCATCCCCCATCATTCAGCCCCCAAATTGGAGCTTACCATTCGAGCTCATGTGTGATGCATCTGATTATGCAGTAGGAGCAGTATTAGGACAAAGAGTTGATCGGATTCCCCATGTTATTTACTATGCTAGTATGACATTGAATGATGCACAGTTGAACTATTCAACTACTGAAAAAGAAATGCTAGCAGTAGTGTTTGCATTGGAAAAATTTCGATCTTATCTTATTAGTTGTAAAATAATTGTGTTCACTGATCATGCTGCTCTTAAATACCTTTTTACAAAGAAAGATGCAAAAGCTAGACTAATTCGTTGGGTGTTACTTTTGCAGGAATTTGACTTAGAATTCAAAGATAAGAAAGGCACAGAAAATGTTGTGGCAGATCATCTCTCTCGTCTCCATTTTGACACAATTACAGAGCCATTAACATTGAATGAGTCCTTTCCAGATGAACAATTAATGAATGTGGAAGTATTACCTTGGTATGCTGATATAGTTAATTATCTTGTTACAGGTAAACTTCCAGAGCATTGGACCAAGCAAGACAAGGCCAAATTCTTTGCAGAAATAAAGAATTTCTTTTGGGATGACCCGTATTTGTTCAAGTATTGTGCAGACCAAATTGTCAGACGATGTGTCCCAGAAAATGAAATTCAGAATATCCTTTCATTCTGCCATGAACAAGCTTGTGGAGGCCATTTCAGTGCTAAGAAAACAGCGACTAAAGTTTTACAATGTGGTTTCTATTGGCCAACGATATTTCGAGATGCTTACACTTTCTGTTCTTCATGTGATAGGTGTCAACGAATGGGGAGCATTACACGAAGGAACATGATGCCACTAAATCCAATTTTAGTGGTTGAGATTTTTGACGTATGGGGTATCGACTTCATGGGACCCTTTCCCCTTTCTTTTGGCCATCAATACATATTGGTTGCTGTTGACTACGTATCGAAATGGGTAGAAGCAATTCCATGCAGAACCAATGATCACAAGGTGGTGATAGGGTTTTTGAAAAGCAATATTGTTTCGCGCTTTGGATTCCCTCGAGCGATAATCAGTGATGGTGGTGCCCACTTTTGTAATAAAGCATTCAAGGCTCTTTTGACAAAGTATTCAATCACTCATTAAGTGGCGACCCCATATCATCCGCAAACCAGTGGCCAAGTGGAGATCTCTAATCGAGAAATAAAGCACATATTAGAAAAGACGGTGAGGCCGGACAGAAAAGATTGGTCATTAAGACTTGATGATGCATTATGGGCATATAGAACGGCTTTCAAGACACCGATTGGGATGTCACCCTACAGGCTAGTGTATGGAAAAGCTTGCCACCTACATGTGGAACTCGAGCATCGTGCATATTGGGCCATCAAGAAATTCAATTTTGACATGCAGCAAGCCAGCTCAGAAAGAAGATTACAACTGGCAGAGCTTGAAGAAATTCGCAATGATGCATACGAAAATGCCAAGATTTACAAGCAACGAATGAAAGTCTTCCATGACAAGCATATTATGAGAAAATCTTTCACTCCAGGTCAGAAAGTGCTTTTATTCAACTCTCGCTTGCACCTATTCCCAGGTAAGTTACGCTCTCGATGGTCTGGTCCATTTATTGTTCATACTGTTTTTCCACATGGGGCAATTGAAATTAAGGACCCAAAGAACGGTGTCACGTTTAAAGTTAATGGTCAAAGATTAAAGCCATATCTAGAATATCAACCACATGGAGAAGACACCGAAATAAATTTGAGTGACCCACCAGATTTGAATTGATTTTTTCTTTTCAGTGGTTTGATTTTTCTTTCTTTTCTTTTTATTATTCTTTTGCTAATTAAATTTATTTTTGCATAAGTGTGTTTGTTTTATCATTAAGTTTTCTCTTATCATTGTTAATCATGAGCCTCTTACTTAGACCGTTCCTCCTGAACATTCTTAAACCACTTCAACGTGTCAAAAATCATCTCAAAAGGCAGATTCAATTTTGTAAAACAAATCGCATTTGGGCTCTACAACCACCAGAGTTAGTAGCCTATGTTGAAGGTTTAGAACGCCAACTCAGAGATATTGAGAAAAGTGTTTTCGACATCCAGTTGGAGCTTGAGGTAAATTCAATAAGAGGACGATTTTGATTTTTCTTTGTGTGTTTTAATTTGTTTTTCTGTTTGTGTGCTTTAGTTTGTTACCCCGGTGAAGTGGCGGATAACGGTACTCCGTGACAATCAAGTCGGTTACTTCAGTTTCCCATAATAACTGATATTCTGAGGCGAAGGTATGGACAGAACCGAGATTCTAGCAAAGCTTCACAAGCGATTCCCTTCACTCCCTCAGAATGCTCTTCTTACGATCTATAAAGCTCGGTCCGAACGCATGCGATTGCTCATGAGGAATAACATACCTGCTGACATCCGTTGGTTAATCGAGGCGAAAGTACGATTGGCGGGTGAGTTACCTCAAAAATTTATTGCATACATGCCTGGTTGTGGTAAAGGAAATTACGCAAGAAAACGACGAACTCGAAGAATTTTTGTTGCTTGTCATAAGTGTGCCAGAATGAATTGCAATAAAAACCCATGTTCTTTAGGAATGGTGTCTGATAACAGGGAAGATAAGATTCAATTCATTAGGGATGGCTTGAATAAGGAGTCATTGGATGATATCCTTCTGTCTCTTGAAACGCATCCCAGTGGATATGTGCAAGGAGCGATTCTCCAGTTATGGTCATTATTCCAGAAAGAGCATGCACGATATAGTCTCGGGAATCTGACTATAAAAGACCCTGTTTGCCAGTTTATAAGAAAACTGGATGGGAAGCCTATCCTCGACCCATAGAGGGCGTTCAAGCCGTTTCTGGACGTAAAACCAGAGGAAGATGTGAGCCACAGTCGCAACTACCTGTAAATATCCTTTTACTTTACTGTTATTTTATTTCATTTCACTGTTGTTTTATCATTTGCATTATTGTCTTTAATAATTTTATTACTGTTTGTTTTTACTGTTTGCTTTTTGACTATCGAGCCATGTGCTTTACGCATTATTTGACACTGACATGCCACCTCATACACAGTTGTGATCCATTGTCACCAAGATTCTTAAATATGACTTTTTGTTAAGCACTCACAAATTATTTTTGAGAAATATTCCAATGGCAGCTACTCCTAATAGACAACTCAAGAACATTTGTGTGCTTTCTGGATTTACCTATGGCAAACATAAAGAGTTCGTTGATGCAGCCATAGATCTTGGTCGAAACATAGCAGAGCGAAAATTACACTTGGTGTATGGAGGAGGTAACCGAGGGTTATCAAAATTGGTCTCAGAAGCTGCTTTTATCAGAGGAAGCCAAGTGTTAGGCATCATCCCTAGAGTCCTAAAACCTTTGGGCAGTGTGTCTGACTCAACGACTGGAGAAGAGTTAGTCGTCTCAGGTATGCAAGAACGAATAACTGAAATGCTTAATCATGCTGATGCTTTTATTTTCCTTCCAGGAGATCTTGCAACACTAGAGGCACTTATCACACTAGCATCTTGGGCCCAACTGCACATTCACCAGAAACCCATCGGTTTGTTAAATGTCAATAATTTTTATGATGGCTTTATCGCATTTCTTAACCATGCAATAAAAAGCTACTTTATTCCTTCCAGTGCGAAAAAACTTTTTATTTGTGCTCACACTGCTAATGAGCTACTTGATATGTTACAAGCTTATAAACCGGAGCCAGACCCCTGGAGCTTTCTGTTGGAGCGTTCAAATGATGACGGTAACAGTAGCCGCAGTAAGAAGTATAAATTAGATTTAACTCTCCGCCTGTAAATATTTTCTTCTGTGTTGCACCACCCAGGTGATGTCTTCTAAACTCTACTTCTTTCCTTTAAAACATTGAGGACAATGTTTCGTTCTGGTTGGGGGGAGGGAATAGTCGACAATTGTGGAATATTGGTTAAGTTTTTACTAATTTTTTGTTGTAGAAACTAACTGTTGCTAACTTTTTGTGTTGAAGATGGCTGAATATGGAGTGTAGTGACTTTAGAAACGCATCTTCATTGATAAAAAATAAAAAATAAAAATAAAAAATAAAAAAAAAATCTTTTTCTTTATTATGTTTTGATGTTTATTTTTTTATTTTTTTTTTTTTTCTCCTTTATAAATATACATTTTCAAACAAAAATTTTTGAGTCAAAGATGGCTGAATATAGAGTGTAGTGCCTCTAGAAACGCATCTTCTTAAGTTAAAAAAAAAAATCGTTTTCTATCATTTTCTAATTAGTTTTTCTGCATCATTTTTACATTTCTGCATGCATATTTTCCTTTCACGTTAGAATAGGTTGGGGGGTAGACTGTTGTTTAAAAAAAAAAAAAAAAATTTTTGTGATTTGTTTTAAGATTGGATGACATGATGATTTCAAATTTTAGTATTTGTATTATCTTTAGTATGAAGTGATGTTACACTATGTTTGCTACTCTACATGTTGATGTCGGAGACAAATATGAGTTGCTTGAAGGAATGGACATGTCATAATAAATACCAAGTGAGTTTTTGAGCCTATCATTTTTCTTGGAGAGTACCCCTTTTGCCCATTCTTTATACAGCTTAGCAGTTTATTATTGTACACGATCTCTAGATTTCTTTTGAGTTAACCCTAAAAAAAAAAAAAAAGAAAAAAAAAAAGAAAAAGAAAAAAATGTGTGTTACTACATTTGGATGCCCATTTAATTAGTAGATATGGAAGATTATTTAGAGCCCTAAAAGATGATGGAAAGGCCGTCTTTGATCCGTTTGAGCCTTTCTAGCCATCCCTTTTATGAATATCCATAGTTAGCCCTTTTGAACCTTTAAAAAAAAAAAAAAAAAAAAAAAAAAAAAAAAAAAAAAAAAACTTTTCTTTGTCAACTTATCATCTTGACCCACTCCGATTTTGGAGTATTACCCAATATCTTACAAGATCCATCACCTATTTATGTTTGAGAAAAATGTAAATAAATATTTTGTATAGTGAAGTTATGTCTAGTTAAAAAAAAAAAAAAAAAAAAAAAAAGAAACAAAAAATTGTTGCTTAAAAAAAAAAAAAAAAAAACAATTGTTGTTAAAAAAAAAACAATAATAGGTAAAATCCACCTTGCAACTTTCAAAAAAAAAAAAAAAAAAAAAAAAAAAAAAAAAAACTTCTATGCATTTTTCTCAAACATACATTTTGTCTTCCTTATTTCCCTTCTTTGTTAGCCATGTCCCTAGCCTACGTTACGTCCTAATAAAAGTCCTTCTTGATTTTAGGGAACTATAATCTGAAGTAGAAGCTAGTTATATGGGCCAAAAAGATGTAGTGATGCATAAAAAATAAAAATAAATAAATAAATAAATTGGGTTTACTAGCATTTTTATTTGACTAGAGATCGTATTATTTCTAAGCTAAGGGCATATTTCTTTCATTTTGGTGAGAGCATGTGAGATCACTTCTTTATTATTTTCTCTCAATTATCATTCATTGGAGTGACTATTTTTATTGGGTTTAATTTCTTTGTGAGAGTGTCACTACTTCCAGTGAGATTTTGGGGTTTGACATATCATTCTTGAAGGTAGCTACGACAAAGTCTACTGGGCTAATTCATGTGGATGGTTGATGTGGGTGTAATGTTTCTTTAGACTTGAGATAATGCTTATACTTTTATTTGATTGTTATCATTAATCTGATTGAATAAACAAGAGTGTTTAAAAAAAAAAAAAAAAAAAAAAAAAAAAAAAAAATCATTTTTGAATTTTGTTTTCGCTTTATTTGCTAGGGACTAGCAATAAGCTGGTTGGGGGGTGTGTTGTGTGTAAGAAAGTGCATATTTATAAAGGAGAAAATCGTTATTTTACATATCAAGTATTACTAACAACCCTTACTTTTATGTGTTTAAGTTTATTGTACTTTAATTATGTGTATTTTATTCTAATTGAGTATTTTATGTATTTTAGGGGCATCATAGTCATTTCACAATAAACGAGAGATCAAATGGCAAAACGGACATCATTTTTGAACTCAGGACGGTCGAAAACCTTAGGAGGAGTATAAAAGGAAAAATGACACTGTTCACATGTACGATACTATTCACATGTACGGGTACTGTTGGCGTTACTGTGCAAATAGTGGCTGTTGACTGTACTGTGCAAATAGTGGCTGTTGACTCTACTGTGCAAATAGTGGCTGTTGACTGTACTGTGCAAATAGTGGCTGATGACGTGGCGAAATCCTGAGCGTCCAAACTGTTTTTAATCCGATGGCCATGATTTACTCGATGTAACTATAAAAAGGGGGCCTCCCCCCCCTAATTTAGCACCTCTGAATCCATTTTTGGGATTCATTTCTTGTAATTCTCTCTCTATCTTGTATTTCTACGTATTTTAATAAATTCCATTTTTGCCCCTAATTCAACTATGAGTGGCTAATTTTCTTTCAAGCTTGGGTTGAAGGTGAAGTCTCAACATGTGTCATGGGCTTGATTTGGTAAATTTATTTTCTCTTCCCCTCTAGTTTTTGTGGATGTTTTGACTTCTCGTCGACAAATAATACTAATCTTGTCTAGTACCGTCTTGGTTTCACCGGCTCCCTAGTATAAGATTATTATTATTTGGCACGATAAGCCCTTAGCACCATATTTATTAGAGCGTGGTTCATGAGGTGTGGATTCCCCTCTCATGATTTAATTGGTATTAATATGGAATATTTAGCCCATGATGCATGTTGATACGGATCCAGATACCCAAGTACGTCATTTCATTAGAATTCTCTTCAATTTATTCTCGCCATTTAAATTCCAGTTTTAGAATTTATCCTTGTCATTTCAATTTAAGTTTTAGCATATTTCAAATCATTTCCACCATAAATCCAACCACCCATTTACAGAATTAATTCTATATATAATTAAAATCCACCTCCTCGTGGGATCGACACTCGTCACCATTAATCTACACTACAACAGATTCGTGCGCTTGCGAGTTCAATAAAATTTGCACAACAACAATCTTCATAGAGCTTTGAACATATTCTTGCTTCATCTATTCACATATTAGGCATCATTATGTATTCTTATATATTGTGAGAGGCAAAACAAATTTGAAATCTTTTATTTTGAGTGATTGTAAGTGTTAGGATATACTTGGGTTAAAGAGATTGGGATAATCTCGTGTTGTAAAGGTTATTGACACTTTGGAAGTCAAGTGTAGGCATTTGAAGCCTTGGAGGCTTGCTTAGTGGAATCCTCAAGCCCGGAAAGCTTTGAGGCGTGGCCGTAGGCGAGGTTGGCCGAACCACGTAAAAATCTCTGTGTTTGAATCTCTCTTCCCTTATCTTTTTATATTGTGATCAACTTAATTGTTCTTGCTTTGAATTTGGATTATATTTGCTTTAAGTTTTTCTTTATAAATTGAATAATTTTTAGAATCCCAATTCACCCCCCCTCTTGGGTTGTATACTTATATTTCATTTGGTATCAGAGCCTTGTTCTCCTGTTAGGACTTAATCGTCTAGAGTAAAAGATCCATGGCAACCCTAAATGACTGAACCTTTAGAAAAGGGCAATCCACAACTAGACCACCGTTCTTTGACGGTAATGATTATGCATATTGGAAAACTATAATGAAAATCTATTTGCAAGCTTTAGATTATGAAATTTGGGAAGTTTTTTGTGATGGTCCGTTTTTGCTCCTAACTAAAAATGAATTCGGGGAAGATATTCCAAAACCTTCAAGTGAATGGAATGAATTGGAAAAGAGAAAAGCTTATCTAAATTCCAAAGTTATGAATGCTTTATTTTGTGCTCTTGATAAGAAAGAATTTCATTGAGTATCTTGTTGTGAAAGTGCTAATGAAATTTGGCACAAACTTGAAGTAGTTTATGAAGGCACAAATCAACTGAAAGAGTCGAAAATTGGTAGGTATACTCGACAATATGAGTTGTTCCAAATGGAACAAAATGAGAGTGCGTACTCTATGTATACGAGATTTACGGACATAGTAAACACTCTAGGAGCCCTAGGAAAGACCTTCTCAAATAGCGAAAAAGTTAAGAAAATCATTAGGTCACTTCCAAAAGAATGGAGATAAAAAAGAACCGTTATTGAAGAGGCCAAAGATTTAAATACTTTACCTCTTGATGATTTAATTGGTTCTCTCATTTCATATGAAGAAGATTTGGCAGCAGAAAAAAGGGCATGAGGAGAAGAAAAAACGCATTGCTCTCAAAGCTTCAAAATATGAGCGTGATGGGGAGAGTGAACCGAATGATAAAGAGCTAGCCATGCTAGCAAGGAGGTTCAGAAAATTCTTCAAGAAAACAGGAGAGCGAAGAAATTTCAGAAACTTCAAGAACCATAGGGAGAAGAAGGAGGCAATCACATGCTATGAATGCAAGAAGCCTGACCATATAAGATCGGAGTGCCCACTTATCAACAAACTCAAGAAGAAAGCAATGGTTGCAACTTGGGATGATAGCGAGGAAGATTCAAGTGATGAAGAAGGATCGTAAGAAGTATCAAACCTAGCACTTATGGCAATAGGAGGGGATGATGATCTCAATGAGGTAAGTGATCCCACCTATAATGATTGTATGGTGCTTTTAAAGATTTGCATAATGAGTTGATGAAGATTGGTAAAAAGAATGTATGTCTTAAAAACGAAATGGCAAAGCTTAAAAATGAAAATGAATCTCTAAATGCAAGTTTTGCATGCCTAGAAGTAGGGAACAAAACATTGCATGATGAAATTGCATTATCAAATGAGAAACCTAGCATCTCACATGAGCATTTAGAATCACACATAGATGAGTTGAAAAATGAAAACGAAATGCTCAAGAAAAAGAGCAATGAGTTGAATGAGATTGTTTTGAAATTTACAAATGGGCAAAAGATGTTGGATAATATGCTTAACTCATAAAAATGTGTTTTTGATAAAGGAGGACTTGAGTATAAGCCTAACTTGAAGCAAAAATATTATAAGATTATTTTGCTAAAGATACCTCCACAAGTGATCATAAGATTGTTTGCCATTATTGTAATCAAAACGGTCACACGAAATATAGATGTCCCGTGAAAAAGAATGCATATCATGGTGTCAAATGTATTTGGGTGTCAAATGTATTTGGGTTCCAAAAGGAACTATTGCTAACTCTCAAGGACCTAAAAAGTTTTGGGCACCTAAAACTTGAGATTTTCTCTGTAGGGCTTAAAGAAGAAGAAAAATAAATGGTACTTCGATAGTGGTTGTTCAAGGCACATGACCGAAAATTATGCATGGTTCTTAAGCTTCACCAAAATTGAAAATGGTGGAGACGTATCTTTTGGAGACAACTCAAAAGGAAAAATTCTTGGAATTGGAAATGTTGGTAAAGTTTCCTCAACTCTAATTGAGAATGTATGTTTGGTTGAGAACTTGAAACACAACTAAATTAGTATTAGTCAATTATGTAACAAAGGTTATAAAGTTATCTTTGATAAATTTAGTTGTGCAATTGAGAATTCATGTGATGGCAAGATCTTATTTGTTGGGAATAGATATGGTAATGTTTATATCACTGACATAGAATGTGCATCTACTTTTGATAAATGTTTTTCGGCTTTGCATGATGATAGTTGGTTATGGCATAAAAGGTTAGGACATGCAAGTATGGATTTGATTTCAAAAATTTTGAAAAATTATTTAGTTAAAGGTCTTCCAAAAAATTAGTTTTCAAAAAGATAAGATTTACGAAGCTTGTCAATTTGGAAAACAAATCAAAACATCTTTAAAAAATAAGACTCATATTTCTACCTCAAAACCACTTCAACTTATTAACATAGATTTATTTGGGCCCTCTAGATATGCTAGTTTAAATGGCAAATATTATGCATTTATGATAGTGGATGATTATTCTAGATATACTTGGGTATTATTCTTAGCCAATAAGGATGATGCTCTTGATGCCTTTAAAGTGCTTTGTAAGAAAATACAAAATGAAAAAGGGTATGGTATAGCATGCATTAGGAGTGATCATGGAGGAGAGTTTGAAAATCATGCATTTGAGATTTTTTGTAATGACTTTGACATTGAGCATCAATTTTCATCACCTAGAACTCCACAACAAAATGGAGTTGTTGAGAGAAAGAATAGATCCATTCAAGAAATGGCTAGGACTATGTTGAATGAAAATTCTTTGCCTAAGTATTTTTGGGCCGAGGCCGTCAACACCGCTTTTTATGTTTTAAATCGTGTGTTGATTAGACCTAACCTTAACGAAACTCCATATGAGCTTTGGAAACATAGAAAACCCAACATTGGTTATTTCAAAGTGTTTGGATGCAAATGTTTTATTTTGAACACAAAAGACAATCTTGGCAAATTTGATCCAAAATCTAATGTTGGTATTTTTCTTGGATATTCAAACTCAAGCAAATCTTATAGAGTTTATAACAAAAATACATTAGTTGTAGAAGAATCTATGCATGTTACCTTTGATGAGTCTAACCCTTCCTCTACGGAGAAAGTTGTTGTTGATAATGATGTAGATGAAGACTTACAAAAAGAATCATCAAATGATAACCAAAAGGATGTGTCTCATGGGAATCAAGATGAGCAACATGAAGAAATGAATGTAGAGCAAAATGAAGGTGCATCTCAATCACTCTCCAAGGAGTAGAGGTATGTCTCTTCTCACCCTAAAGATGTAATTTTAGGAGATCCCTCACGAGGTGTTACAACTAGATCATCTCTTAGAAATACTTGTGAGCATAATGCATTCATTTCTCAAATTGAACCCAAATCCTTTGCGGATGCGGAAAATGATGAATCTTGGATTATGGCAATGCAAGAGGAGTTGAATCAATTTGAAAGAAATAATGTGTGGGAATTAGTTCCTAAACCGGAACATCAATCCGTCATAGGGACTAAATGGATATTTAGAAATAAGATGGATGAATCCGGTGTGGTTGTAAGAAATAAAGCTAGATTAGTAGCTCAAGGTTACAACCAAGAATAAGGAATTGATTTTGATGAAACTTTTGCACCCGTTGCTAGACTAGAATCAATTAGAATATTGTTGGCATTTGCATGTCATAAAGATTTCATCTTGTTTCAAATGGATGTGAAAAGTGCTTTCTTAAATGGGTATATTATGGACGAAGTGTTTGTAAAACAACCCCTGGTTTTGAAAATGAAAAATTTCCAATTCATGTTTATAAGTTGTTTAAAGTCTTGTATGGATTAAAACAAGCACCTAGAGCATGGTATGATAGACTTAAGAATTTCTTGTTAGAAAATGATTTTTCAATGGGTAAAGCGGATACTACTCTATTTGTTAAGCATAAGAACCAAGATATACTTATTGTTTAAATTTATGTTGATGATATTATTTTTTGTTCTACTAATGAGTTGTTGTGTAAATAATTTTCATCGTGTATGAGCAAAGAATTTGAGATGAGTATGATAGGAGAGTTAAAGTACTTCCTTGGACTTCAAATCAAACAAAATGAGGAAGGAATTTTCATAAATCAAGCCAAGTACGTAAAAGATCTACTCAAACGATTTGGGATTGATGACTCAAAGACCAAAAATACACCAATGGGCACAACAACCAAGCTAGACAAAGATGAAAAAGGCAAAGAAGTGGATATTAAAATGTATCGAGGTATGATCGGATCTCTACTTTATTTGACTGCAAGTAGACCCGATATCATGTTTAGTGTATGTTTATGTGCAAGATTTCAATCATGTCCCAAGGAATCCCATTTGCTTGCTGTTAAAAGTAATTTTCCGTTACTTGAGTGGAACCATAGATATTGGCCTTTCGTATCCTAGGGGAACTCATATAGATTTAGCATGTTATTCGGATGCGGACTTTGTCGGTTATAAAGTGGATAGGAAAAGCACTAGTAGAACTTGATATATTCTAGGACACTCACTTGTTTCATGGTTTAGCAAGAAACAAAATTCTGTTGCACTTTCAACTACCGAGGCTAAGTATATAGCTGCCGGAAGTTGTTGTGCGCAAGCACTTTGGATGAAACAAAAACTTAGAGATTATGGCATTAATCTTGAACAAATTCCTATTAAGTGTGATAATACTAGTGCTATAAATCTTTCAAAGAATCCCATTCAACACTCTAGAACCAAGCATATAGAAATCAGACATCATTTCCTGAGAGATCATGTTCAAAAGGGAGATATTGCATTAGAGTTTATTTCTACGAAAAAACAACTTGCCGATACTTTTACTAAACCACTTTGCGAAGAACAATTTTCAAAAATTCGACATGAACTTGGGATGATGAAATTTTTGCATTAACGTCTCTATTTATGTTATTGAGTGTACTGAATTGAGTGACTTATTTGTGATTTAATATTTATGAAATGCTTGAGCTTGATAGTCAAATGATGTATTTTCTTTGTTAATTCTTGATTGATTATATGAATTAATTGCTTGAATACATGCTCATGAATCATGCATTAAAATTGCTCATAAAAATATTTTTAGATCTGTTAAATGATCTTGGAATGTATTATTTACTGGCCAAAAATTAAATCAAATGTGCGAAATTTTAAATAAAATAAACGGATAACTGTTTTCAATAAACAGTGAACCGTTTTATTCCAGAAACGAGTTTATGTGTCTGTCTTTTTACTCTTTCACCGTTTGATGCAATCGGTAAACCGTTTAAAAACAGAGAGTCCTTTAATAGTTACTCCTTAGCCATTAAGAGCTTAAGCTTTCTCCGTTGCCTATTCTTTAGCCTCTGGAAGTTACCCCTTAACCGTTTAAATAAACGGTTAACCGTTTTCGCGATTATATAACTGTTCAAAGGTTTTTTCTTCTCCTTCTCCAGTTACCCTTTCACCGTTTCGGCCATTGTTGCGCAGCCGAAGGTTCCTCTGCCCTCAAACCCTTATTTTTCTTGCTTTTCTTGCTAAATCAAACCTACAACATCATTTCTTATCACCTTTAGAACACTTTCACTTATTCAAAACTTCAAATCAAGCCCAAAATTTAAAAATCCCAAATCTAAACCTTAACTGCCACGGGTCAGGTTTCTTCGTTTTTAATCCGATTTTTCCCATTTTTCAACCAAATTGAGCATCAAAATCACATCCTCTACTCATTCCTAAGCAAATTATCGATTCATTTTCTTCTCATCACATCTCTCCTGCATTTTTCATACTCCGTTGTGCTTCTCCATGGCTGCACCCCCTTAGAGAAATCTCAGGCGAAAACCTGTGCCTCTAAGGAATCCTATACCACCACGAAAAGTCTCTAAATTTGCAAGAATTCATTTCACCACGCCTTCCTTGGCCAAGCGGTTCGAGGATCACTTCGATGGTCGAAAGGTACTTGACTCATTCTATGTTGAAATTGATGATTTCAGTAACTTAGTTGTATGTGGTAGAAGCATTTGGGATATGCTTTAGCCTTGGGAGTCTGCCATTGACTTTGATGACCGAGTTTATCCCAATTTAGTGCGAGTCTTTTATTCGAACATGGAAATCTCCGCAACTCGCCTAAATAGGATAGTTACTCAAGTCGGCGGTGTGCCTATAGAGTTTGATGATGCAGACCTAGCTGACTTTCTTGGTATCTCTGGTGAGGGGCATAATATTTACACTTCTAGGAAAGCCCTTTTCTTTGACAGTTTTTGTCATACTGATGGAGTCCGTAATATATGTCGTCGTCGAGACTTGTCTGATGAGATTTGTTTACTTCCTTTTCGGTCTCAATTTTTACCTCTCCGAGTTCGCATTCTTTACATTATTTTTCAGCACATAGTGACACCTAGGAAGGATCACTCGGATAAGGTTACGAGGTTGGACGTTGGCCTACTAGATAGCCTACTTTCAGACTGTCTCATTAACCTCGGGTATGTTATTGTGCGGCACATGTTGAGTACTCCTGCGGTTAACCACCGCTTGCTTCCTTATGGCAGTATCATTACTAAGATACTGTGACGCTTTAAGGTGTCTCTTCTTGATACCGGTCATATGGAGACTAGACGGATTGGTCCCGAGGCCATGACTAGTATTGGTTTTTCTAGGAAAAATGGAGAGTGGATAAAGACAAGCAACTCCAAAAACCGAGATACCTTGATTGCTCCAGAGGACGATCGGATGCTCAACGATATCTATCCTCCCGATAAGCTTCCTGACTTTAGATTAGGAGCTCATCTTCATCCTCCGCATCGCCGTTTTGTCCCTCGGCCTCCAGCTGACTCTGATTCCGAGGAACGTGCGATGGATGCCGACATTCCCTCCTCTTCCGAGCCGCCTCCTGCTCCTAAGCCATCTGCTGTTCCTGAGCAGCCATCTGCCTCTATGTCGCCTCCAGGTCCAGTTCCGCCCCCTACTTCAGACGTTGTGCAGCAGTTAATTGCTGATGTTCACCGAATTTCGGAGCGCCAGCAGCTGATTCTTGATCGGTTGGACACTATTTCCCGTGACCACCAGCAGCTACGTTATGACTTTCAGACCTTCCAGCAGCAGAGCGTTGATCAGCAGCTTGAGCTTATCATTGGACAGCGCACTCTTCTCCGCTATTTCGGCTATGATATGGGGAGCACATCTTCTCCACCTCCATAGTTTCTGAGTTCTATTTTCGCACATACATTTCATATTTTGGTTGTTTGCATGTTGCCATTTATATTTTTATACACACTGTTACCTCTATATGCTCTTTCTGGATTTTGATGACATATTTTTGTGATGTTGGATGACTTGGTAATTGGTTGATGAAATTGTTGGTTTATTGGATATTGAAGTGTTGGTTTGTTTATTCATGGCGTTGTTGGTTTGTTGAAAGATAGAGTTGTTGTTAATATATTTTGGAAGTGTTTTAATCTCATTTTGTATTAGTGGTTTTGCTCATTTTTAAGGGGAAACTCTGCCAAAATTTTCGCTCGCCAAAACCGGTTAACTTCTTTAATGGATTTGCGTTTTTTTCCTTTCTCTCTTTTCTTTTCGACGATGAAGGGGGAGATAATTATGGGGAGATTTAGAATGTATTTAAATGAATTTAAATATATTTTCTTAAGCAAAAATCTTTTTATTGGATATTTCTTAATTTGGCCATACATTTAGGGGGAGCACATATTAAGGGGGAGCTATATATTGAATGAAGTTTGTCATCATCAAAAAGGGGGAGATTGTTGACATGAATTTGTTAATAATATTGATTTTGATGATAACAAACTTTAAACGGTTTTTGATAAAAATGTTGAAGCTATTCCTTAATAAACAAAAGCCTTAATAATCATTCCATTCATATTCATAAAAGATGGACTTTCAAATTAGAAAAAGTCTCTCTACAAAATCTGGTTTAAAATGTGATTCTGGAAATAAACAGTGAACCGTTTTCTTTTAAACGGTTAACCGATTAATACCAGAGAGCAACATATTGCCTAAGCTCTAACCGTTTATGAAAAACTGAAAACACAAAAGATGGGAAGGCCACAAAAATTTAACGGTGAACCGTTTATTGAAACGGTTAACCGATAATATCTAGAATTGAAGGTTGTACTCCTCTGGCACTGTTTAACAAAACCAGATAAGGCTAAATTATTTTACAGGTTACTGGAAACAAACGGCGAACCGTTTATTACAAACGGTTAACCGATAATATCCAGAGAAGTCACTTCATGCAAATCCTTAACCGTTAATGTAAACGGATAACTGATGTTCATCTTGCAGGTCTCTGGAATTTAACGGCGAAAGGGTAATCATAAAACTGCAAACCGTTTATTTGAAATTTGGCCCAACGGTAACTTTTGACCAGCCTAAACGGTTAACCGTTAATAGTTAACGGCGAACCATTTTTGGGCCGACAATTTGTAACGGCTAGTTTTTCAACTCCAAATATAAATAAGCTCATTCAAATTCAAAGAAAATTGATCACAACACTACTATTGAGCTTATATTCGAGAATACAATCTTCATAGAGCTTTGAACACATTCTTGCTTCATCTATTCACATATTAGGCATCATTGTGTAATCTTATATATTGTGAGAGGCAAAACAAATTTGCAATCTTATGTTTTGAGTGATTGTAAGTGTTGGGATACACTTGGGTTAAAGAGATTGGGATAATCTCGTGTTGTAAAGGTTATTAACACCTTGGAAGTCAAGTGCAAGCATTTGAAGCCTTGGAGGCTTGCTTAATGGAATCCCTAAGCCCGGAAAGCTTGGAGGCGTGGACGTAGGTGATGTTGGCCGAACCACGTAAAAATCTCTGTGTTTGAATCTCTCTTCCCTTATCTTTTTATATTGTGACCAACTTAATTGTTCTTGCTTTGAATTTGGATTATATTTGTTTTAAGTTTTTCTTTATAAATTGAATAATTTTTAGAATCATAATTCACCCCTCCTCTTGGGTTGCATACTTGTATTTCACAACCAAGCTACGGCATTAGCATAAAATAATGATCCAGCAATTGTGGAAGAAGACATTGTAGTACCAGGCACATCAGTCCAGAACATGACTAAAGAGAAGCAACCTGTGCAACCTGCTGCAGCACAATAGCACCCACTACCCTTCTCACAAAGATTTGATAAGCAAAAGCAAGACAAGCAATTAAGCAAGTTTCTAGAAGTGTTGAAGCAGCTACATATCAACATTCCTTTTGTAGAAGCTCTCGAACAAATGCCAAATTATTAGAAGTTCTTGAAAGATATTTTGGTAAGGAAAATGAGGCTTGAAGAGTTTGAAACAGTTACTCTAACACAAGAATGTAGCCATATGCTTCAGAACAAAATATCTCAAAAGTTGAAGGATCTAGAGAGCTTCACAAGTCCATGCTCTATTGGAACTAAATATAGTGGTAAGACACTTTGTGATATGGGGGCTAGCATTAATCTCATACATTTATCAGTGTTTAAGCATTTGGGAGTTGGAGAAGTGAGGCCAACAATAATGAATTTACAATTAAATTATCTATCATTTAAAATGACAAATATTTAATTTGGCTTGAACTAAATTTTACTTTTAAAAAATTACTAGGAAGTGATATTAATTACAATTTTTTTGGAGGCAATTATTAATATTATTATTATTTTAGCTGGAATATTTTTTTTGCACCAAATATTCTTCTGAGTTTTGATGGGAATGAATTTTACATTATATTATATTATATTATATTATATTATATTATATGATAAAAAGAAGTAAAGTTGGCCAACAAGCTTAAACAATTATCATTAAGATTCAAGTAAGATCATGATGCATTCATCTCACCTTACAATGTATCAGTTAAAAGAATATAATTATGATCATTGATCATAACTTCTGAACCCAGCAATTAATCCAAAAGCACAAAAAAGTAGCAATTGATATAGTTCCTTGAATCAATCTAACTACCAATTAATCAACAACATCAATGCCTAGAATCATGTCTTGCAACTCAATCAACACTAGCAAATGATGTCCAGCAGCTCAGTGAACCCAGAAATCCAAGGAAAGATTAGCTAAACTTGCAAAAATAAAAAAAATGATAAGTACTTCTATGACTTAATACTCCTACAACTTAATTATATCACAACTTCAAAAACTCACTCATCATAATTTATGAAACTCAATCATTTCTAAGTCTTAACAAAAGTATGTAAAAGAATTAATAGAAAATAAAACGTTCATGAAACCTTGTGAAACTTGATCAATGCTATAAGGAAATAACTCATTGACACACCAGCATCCTTCCAAACTAAATTATGTAGTAAGTATACAAATTTTGAAACTAGTAACAAATGGAAGACCAGCAGCTTGATTAAGTAAAAGGCTAAGCTATTTTATGATTAACCTTTATCTCTATTCAACTTTCAAATACAATTTTCAGTAAATAGTGCTAAAGTGAGAAGCTATTTTTCCAAAGAGCGTATAATGGCTTATCTCATTACTACGGAGAAAAAAAAAAAAAAAAAAGCTTTCACAAGAAAAATTCAATTAAGGTTTCTGCACTTTTTATCTCTTGTATTTTCAAACAAATGAAACCCACACCTGATAATAACTATATTAGACCCACTCATCTCAATCAGCCCACTTGATGGGTACTTAACTCTTCACTTTTAATTAGATAAAAAAATTACAAAAAAAAATTTATCTTAAATTTCAATCAAAACAAGACAAATAATAATTCACTTTACTTTCAAATCACTTACTTATTCACAAAAACTCCTAGAAATTCCATGATAAAAAATTTTCAAAAACGAGCTCAGGCTCCTTTAGTGATAAAGTATTGCAAAGAACCTCAAAAATAATAGTTTGAGCATACTAGTCTTTAGAATCTTGTGTAATATCAGCAAGAATTACTCTAGGAGGACATTAAGACTCGTTGCTAGTAGCATCAAGGACCTGAAATGAAAATATATGTGTTGAGTCAAATGTATACAAAATCCACATAGAAATTACTCAATCAAATGTAATTAAAAAAAAAAGGGAGGATAAAACTTAGAAAGGATAAAGCCATTGAAGTGTAAGTTTCAAAATTTGACATATACCAAAAGCAATAGCACCTCCTTGTAATTTTAAAAGTTTTAGATTGTCTAATTAATGATATGTAGCATTATTTTAGATGCTGCTTTCAAGAGAAATATGAGCAAAACATTTTATAAAATTAATTAAAGTAAAACAAAATGTTCTTAAGTCTTTTTATTGAAGCAAATCAATCGAGCATTTAAATCATTTCCCCATTGGACACCCAAATATTTCTTGAGGTTTAAATATTTGCATTTATGAAGCAATGAAAGTTTGTAGATAACTACTAAAAAATCTAAAAATATATATATAGATGGTTCAATATATCTAAATACTGATATTTGGTTAAAAAAATAGTTAGGTTCATAGGAAAGTTGCGTATCTTAATACTTTATTGAAATTAAAAAATAGATTTAAGAAACCATGCTTAATAATAAGCAAAATCATGTAATCATGCATATTTGTGAGGCAATTATAAATTAACAAATGAAAATCAACAACCATTTAAATGAATAGGGGACAAAAGAGTAATTTTGCCTAACCTAGGGTTTACCTTACTGTGACTGCAAACTTAAACAAGTGTAGTGAAGCAATCTCAAACTCAATGGTAGATGTGGTGATACGTAAACTAGGCCGACTGTGGTGGATCGAGGATGATGGCTTATCTGGTTATGGTGACTATTCGCTAAAATTGGACAATACTGCAACAACTCAACAACTTAATGCATATTTTTGCCTGCAACTAGCTAGCTCAGATACTTAACTATGCAATAGTAATAACAATATTAACACTAGCTTGATGTTATAACAAAAACAAATGAACAAGACAATAAAAGAAAAAAATAGTAAAAAAAAAAACACAGTCAAGAATCAGAACTTGATGCAAGTAATGATCATGTCACCTTGGCATACTTAGTGTAATGCCCCAAGCATTTCAGCAGAGCCTTGGTGTGTCACTAACCATGAAGGTTCTAAACCATGGAGGCTCTCTACACTCATGTAGTGCATGTGGTAGCTTGTAGATAATTTCATGTAATTAATGAGTTAGATGGTAGTGGAGATAGTTCTTGGCCACCATCTAAACATTTTCTTGTACTCTATAAATAGGAGGGGCCTCATTTGGCCAACATAGATAAAAAATCCAGCAGACACACATCCCATAAATATTGTAAGCTTTCCTTTGAGCAGTAGAACTCTTTCCTCCCATCTTGAGCGAGTTTGAGTGAGTACTCTTTCTTACTTTCAAATCCAGCAACATTTTGAGTGAGCAAGGCTGACTTAGGGCCAAAAGAGTAGGATTTGGCACCTAATGCCGCACGATTCAGCGAGGAAACATGGGGGTCGTGACATTAGGCACATATACACAAATAAATAACTATATGTATATATTGATTAAATCATTTTGAAAAGCGTGGAACAAATAAATGTCTTATCATTTAACATACCAAGAAAAATTAAACCCAAGTCAGATCAATACCAAACGAAACACCTTAATAATATAAAAAGAAATAGCAAAACACACAAATAATTTTTAAATAAGGCAGATTTTCATGGTCTAGGTGATGTCATTAAACTACCTGAAGTCGGATAGCTTGACAAATTACAATGCACCAACCTTGCATAGGGTTCTTTAAGTTTGATGAATTTTACTAGCATAACTTTATTATGCCTTCATTTTTGTAATAAGGTTTTTTAATTATATTTTCTTTTGAAGAATCTTTAGTAATTATTAAAAGAAGAACAACACAACACATAAATGCCTCTTATTAGCTATCAAGTTTCAGCTTGTTAATAAGATAATTTATTAATAATCGAATTGCCATCCTCCTATCTCTAAAAATATATATGAGAATACAGTTAATCTAGAAATAAATGAAAAAATCAATTTAAAAGACGAAAAGAGAAAGAAGATCAGGATGGGGGATGAAACAAAATTGATTAACTACTTCATTATTAAGTACCTATAGTATTTGAGGCAAGAACAATTCTTTATCTCTAGGCATTGAAAGAGAAAAGACAAAGAGAGATTATTTTCATTAATAATATGTAATTAGTTAATTTGAAAAATGCTAGCTTTGAATTTCAAATGATATTTGTTAAATTCTGAACAAAGGAAGGTCTCTTCAAGATTGAATCAAACCAAGAAAATAGAAACTGAACGAAACCAGAACCAAGAGCAAGTAAGAACTTAAAGAAAAGAAAGAAAAATAACAAGATCATATAATGTGGTTCGACAACAAGATGTCTACATCCACGGTTGAATTCAGCTCTACTTTGAAACTTTATTAAAAAGAGATGAGTTACAGGAGATTCTTGAGATTACAGAGATTATATATCTTCCCTACTGAGATTTTTCTATCTCTCTCACTAAGACTCTCAAAATCAATCACTAAGTTCTTTTATCTACCAGCTTGAATTCCTCTTATATCTTAAAGAATAAAAGGAATGGGTTGTTATACACAACAACGACTTTAACAGAAGATGGTTCCACTTATGCCTGTTGAGTGTTAGAAAATGTATATTTATAAAGGAGAAAATTGTCATTTTACACTTCAAGTTCTACTAACATTCATACTTTTATGTATTTTAATTTCTTGTCATTTAATTATGTGTGTTGCATTATAATTAAGTATTTTATGTATTTTAGGGGCATCATAGTCATTTCACAATGAACAAGAGATCAGACGGCAAAACGGACATCACTTTTGAACTCAGGACGGTCGAAAACCTTAGGAGGAGCATAAAAGGAAAGATGGCACTGTTCACATGTATGGTACTGTCTACGTTACTGTTCACGACACTGTTCACATAGACGGATCGATGACGTGGCATTGACCGATGATGTGGCATTGACTGATGAGGTTTCACGATCCTGTTGGACTAAAATTTTTATGCATTGTTGATCGATGACGTGACAGCATATCAGTTGACCAAAAATCTCGCGTACGGTATATGCATTACACAGGATTATTTTCAACCAAACCACGTCACTGTTCAAGCCGGGTCAAACCGTGTTATTGTTCACCCGCGTGGTCAAACCGTGTACTATTGACTGATGATGTGGCGCAATCCTGAGCGTCCAAACTATTTTTAATCCGATGGCTATGATTTACTCAATGTATCTATAAAAAAAAGGGTCTCCCCCCCTAATTTGATAGCTCTGAATCCGTTTTTGGATTCCATTTTCTGTAATTCCTTCTCCATCTTGTATTTTCTACGTATTTTAATAAATTCCCTTTTTGCCCCTAGTTCAATTATGAGTAGCTAATTTTCTTTCAAGCTTGGGTTGAAGGTGAAGTCTCAACATGTGTCATGGAATTTATTTGGTAATTTATTTTTTTTCCCCTCTAATTTTTGTGGATGATTTGACTTTTCGTCGACAAATAATAATAATCTTGTCTAGATACCGCCCTGGTTACACCGGCTTCCTAGTACAAGGTTATTATTATTTGGCACGATAAGCCCTTAGCACCATATTGATTAGAGTGTAGTTCATGAGGTGTGGATTCCCCCCCTCATTATTTAATTGACATTAATAAGGAATATTTAGCCCATGGTGCATGTTGATACGAATCCAGATACCCAAGTACGTCAATTTAATTTCTCCTCAATTTATTCTTTCCATTTTAATTCGAATTTTAAGATAATCCAAATCACTTTCACCACAAATCCAACCACCCCCATTTAGAAAATTAATTCTACACACAATTAAAATCCACCTCCTCGTGGGATCGACACTCGTTACCATTGATCTATTCTACAATAGATTCGTGTACTTGCGAGTTCAATAAAATTTGCACAATAAGTTTTTGGCGCCGTTGCCGGGGAGGTAAGTTATTTTAATTTGTAGAATTAATTTTTGAGAATAATTTCTTTTATTTATTTTTTGTATTTTTCTATAAAAAAAAGAAAAAAAAGTGAATCGACATTTAGAGGTTAGTATTTCTTTTCTTTTTCTCTTTTTTAAAATTCTGTAATTTAATTTTCAAGTTATTTTTTTCTTCTTTGAAATTTTTGTTTATCTTACTAATTTTTTTAGTTAATTTATTTCACGTATTTTTTTGTTTGTTTTTATAGTAAGGTTGTAATAGCGCAATAAGGTTAGTATCGTAATTTCTCCCTCTTCTTTATTTTTATTTGTTTTGTTCCCATCTTTATTTTTATTTTATTTGTTTTGCATGCATGGTCGAAGGTCATTTATACCTAGTCTTGAACCTATAAACCTTGAACTTAAGAAAACACTTCGCACACACAAACAAGTTAAAAATAAAATGGATTTGCAACCACAGGAGAGCCCATTTAAGGACTACTTCAGTCCTTTAGGAAATTTGAGCACATAAAGCATAAGATACCCAAATGTAGCAGCTAGGAGTTTTAAACTAAAACCTAGTGTGCTAAATTATCTCCCAACATTCTATGGCCTAGAAAATGAGGACCCATATAATCATTTGAATGATTTTCATGCTATTTGTCAAATATTTAAATATGAGAATTTTTCAGATGATGATGTAAAACTTAGACTATTTCCATTTTCTTTAAAGGATAGAGCTCGTTCATGACTTAATACATTGCCTGCTAATACCATTGCATCATAGGAACAAATGGTAACAAAATTTTTGAATAAATATTTCCCAGTGCATAAAACCAATGCTATTCGCAGGGAAATTTCAGAGTTTACCCAGAGAGAAGACGATCAGTTTTTCGAAATATGGGAGCGATTCAATGAATTACTCTTGAAGTGTCCACATCATGGGTACGAGAAATGGCACCAATGCCAATACTTTTTGGAGGGATTATTGCCGAATGTGCAAGAATGACTAATGGCAATAAGTGGAGGAGAGCTAATGTCAAAAAGTGCATCAGAAATTTGGGAATTCTTCCAGCGACAAGCGGATAATTCCCAACAACGGAGTCGATCACTCAGGAATACTAGAAGAATTAAGGGAGTAAATGAGGTTCACATTGGCGAGTCAAGTTCAGAAATTAAAGAAGTTAAGGAGATAATTGAAGGTCTCTCTCGACAAATACCATCGTTAACAACTGCTAAATCAACAGAGCCATATGACCATGACTCATACTCAGATCAAGTCAATGCCATAGGTGTAATGAGAAAACCATCTAATAACAACCCATACTCCAACACATATAACCCTGGATGGAGAGACTACCCAAATTTTTCATGGTCTCAAGGATTCCAACAGAATGGACCAACAGCTCCAGTTCCACTAATGCAACCAATTCCTCAAATTCCTCAAGTCTCTTAGCCACCATTTAGACCATACAATCAGAACCAGAACTACTCTTAACCCAGACCATAGGAAGATGCATTCCAGAATTTTAAGAATGTTACTCACTCTACGATTGAGTAACAGAATCGCACCATTGATGGACTATGAAATAAGTTGAGAGAAGGCTTCAACTCAAAAGCCCAATCAGTTTCAAGCCTCGAGAAGATGGTGGGACAACTTGCTTCTTCAGTTCAGACTTTGGCAATGACTGTTGAGAAAGGTAAATTTCCAAGTCAACCAGTGTCTAATCCTAAAGGAATACATGATGCAAGTACCAGTTCACCACAGCAGCATGAAGAGGTCAAAGCAGTCATGACCTTGTGAAAAGGAAAAGAAGTTGACAACAAAGTGGAGATGCCGGTGACAAAAGAAAATCAAATTGTACCTGTGAGTGTAGAGGACTCACCACTGGAGGAGAAAGAAGAAACTAACCCACGAGAATATGTTCCCAAAGCTCCATTTCCTCAGAGGTTGGCTAAAGGAAAGAAGGGAAAATCTACGGGTGAGATTCTTGAAATCTTCAAACAAGTAAGTGTTAACATCCTTTTACTTGATGCTATAAAGCAAGTTCCATCTTATACCAATTTCTTAAAGACCTATGTACTAAAAAGAGAAACATTAATGTTCAAAAGAATGCATTTTTAACAGAAAATGTTAGTTCTATACTCCAACACAAAATTCCTCTAAAATGTAAAGACCCATGCTCCCCCACTATCTCATGTAGTATAAGCTACCACACAATTGAGAATGCTTTGTTAGATTTAGTTGTTAGATTTAGGAGCTAGTATAAATCTTTTGCCTTTCTCTGTATTCGTAAAACTTGGACTAGGAGAATTACACCCAACTCCAGTAGTGTTACAGCTTGCAGATCGGTCCACGAAAATACCTCGTGGTATTATGGAGGACGTGCTTATCCAGGTAGACAAGTTTTATTTTCCCATTGATTTCATTGTAATTGACACTCAACCAATCTAGGATTCAAGGAAGCACATCCCTAGTATCATCGGCCAACCTTTTTTGGCAACTGTGGATGCTCACATTCAATGTAGAACTGGAAATATGCAGTTGTCCTTCGGCAACATGACTATGGAGCTGAACATTTTCAACATTGCCAAACAACCTCACAATGCAGATGATGGAATTGTTGATGTAGATTTAATTGAAGCATTAGTTGATGACACTTTTCTTTCAAACCTTAGTGATGACCCTTTACAACCATGCTTAACTCACTTTGGTTTGGATTTTGAAATTGATAGATCAGTCGATGAGGTCAACACCCTACTTTACTCAGCACTATCCATGGACACTAATAAATGGAAGTCAAGAGTTGAACAACTAGCACCATCAGAGAAGAAACTCATCCCATCATCAGAATCACTACCGAAACTCGAGCTCAAACCATTACCCAACACATTGGAATATGCATTTTTGGGAGAAGAAAACACTCTACCGGTAATCATCTCATCATCCCTAAATGACAAACAAAAAGGTAAGTTGTTAGATGTTTTAAAAGAGCACAAAGGAGCATTATGATGGATCATAGCAGACATCAAAGGTATAAACCTAGTAGACTACATGCATTACATTCACCTTAATGAAAATGCTAAACCTACTAGGGAAATACAACATTGGTTAAATCCTAATATGAAAGAAGTTGTTAGAATTGAAGTCCTTAAGCTATTAGATGCAGGTATCATTTACCCCATTTCTGATAGTTCATGGGTCAGTCATGTACAAGTTATCCCTAAAAGGTCAGGAGTCACAGTAGTTACCAATGCTGATAATGAATTAATATCAACTAAAGTGACTACATGATGACGTGTATGCATTGATTATAGAAATTTGAATTCTATCACACGTAAAGACCATTTTCCTTTACCATTTATCGACCAAAGGCTTGATAGATTGGCATGCCATGAATTTTATTACTTTCTAGATGGCTACTCAGGATATAATCAGATTCCTATAGCACCAAAAGATCAAGAGAAAACCAATTTCATTTGCCCTTTTGGCACTTTTGCATATAGGAATATGTCATTTGGATTATGTAATGCACCTTCTACATTTCAACGATACATGTTAAACATTTTTTCTGATATGGTTGAACGATTCCTTGAAGTCTTTATGGATCACTTTTCTATCTTTGGTGATTCATTTGATCAATGTTTACATCATCTAACATTAGTTCTATAGAGATGTATCGAGAAGAACTTAGTCTTAAATTGGGAGAAGTGTCATTTTATGGTAACACAAGGTATTGTTCTCGGTCACATCATTTCGAGCAAAGGTATTGAGGTTGACAAAGTTAAGGTGGATCTCATTTATAATCTTCCTCCACCCAAAACAGTCAGAGAAGTAAGATCTTTCCTTGGGCATGCTGGTTTCTATAGACGTTTCATTAAAGATTTTAGCAAAGTTTCTAGACCCTTATGCAATTTACTTGCTAAGGATGTACCCTTTATCTTTAATGATTCATGTCTTATGGCTTTTGAAAAATTAAAGCAATTGTTGACATCATCACCCATCATTCAGCCCCCAAATTGGAGCTTACCATTTGAGCTCATGTGTGATGCATCTGATTATGCAGTAGGAGCAGTGTAACACCCTAGGCAAATCCCACATCGGCAAAGTACGAGAGAGATGCTGGGTTTATAAGGAGTGATCTACACCTTAATTGGCAAGACGCGTTTTGGGGTGTGTGGGCGCCCCAAGAACAAATCCGTGCGGGCCTTGTTAAGGCCCAAAGCGGACAATATCTTGCCAGGTCTTGGTTGGGTCATGACATTAATGTAACACCCTAGGCGAATCCCACATCGGCAAAGTACGGGAGAGATGCTGGGTTTATAAGGAGTGATCTACACCTTAATTGGCAAGACGCGTTTTGGGGTGTATGGGCACCCCAAGAACAAATCCGTGCGGGCCTTGTTAAGGCCCAAAGCGGACAATATCTTGCCAGGTCTTCACAGATCATGCTGCTCTTAAATATCTTCTCACGAAGAAAGATACAAAAGCTAGACTAATTCGTTGAGAGTTACTTTTGCGGGAATTCGACTTGGAATTTAAAGATAAAAAATGTACAGAAAATGTTGTAGTTGACCATCTTTCTCGTCTCCATTTTGACACAATTACAGAGCCATTAACATTGAATGGGTCATTTCCAGATGAACAATTGATGAGTGTGGAAGTACTACCATGGTATGCTGACATCGTGAATTATCTTGTTACAGGTCAACTTCCAGAGCATTGGACCAAGCAAGACAAGGCCAAATTTTTTGTGGAAATAAAGAATTTCTTTTGGGATGACCCTTGTTTGTTCAAGTATTGTGCAAATTAAATTGTTAGACGATGTGTCCCAGAAAGTGAAATTCAGAATATCCTTTCATTCTGCCATGAACAAGCTTGTAGAGACCATTTCAGTGCTAAGAAAACAACTACTAAAGTTTTACAATGTGATTTCTATTGGCCAACTATATTTCGAGACGCTTACACTTTTTGTTCTTCATGTGATAGGTGTTAACGAATGGGGAGTATTACGCGAAGGAATATGATGGCACTAAATCCAATTTTAGTGGTTGAGATTTTTGATGTATGGGGTATCGACTTCATGGGACCCTTTCCCCCTTCTTTTGGCCATCAATACATATTGGTTGCTGTTGACTACGTATCGAAATGGGTAGAAGCAATTCAATGTAGAACTAATGATCACAAGGTGGTGATAGGATTTTTGAAAAGCAACATTGTTTCACGTTTTGGATTCCCTCGAGCAATAATCAGTGATGGTGGTGCCCACTTTTGTAATAAAGCATTCAAGGCTCTTTTGATGAAGTATTCAATCACTCACAAAGTGGCGACCCCATATCATCCGCAAACCAGTGGCCAAGTTGAGATCTCCAATCGAGAAATAAAGCACATATTAGAAAAGACGGTGAAGTCGGACAGAAAAGATTGGTCATTAAGACTTGATGATGCATTATGGGCATATAGAATGGCTTTCAAGACTCCGATTGGGATGTCACCCTACAGGCTAGTGTATGGAAAAGCTTGCCACCTACCTGTGAAACTCGAGCATCATGCATACTGGGCCATTAAGAAATTCAACTTTGACATGCAGCAAGCTAGCTCAGAAAGAAGATTACAGCTGGCAGAACTTGAAGAAATTCACAATGATGCATACGAAAATGCCAAGATTTACAAGCAACGCATGAAAGTCTTTTGTGACAAGCAAATTATGAGAAAATCTTTCACTCCAGGTCAGAAAGTGCTTTTATTCAATTCTCGCTTGCACCTATTCCCAGGTAAGTTACGCTCTCGATGGTCTGGCCCCTTTATTATTTATACTGTTTTTCCACATGGGGCAATTGAAATAAAGGACCCAAAGAATGGTGTTATGTTTAAAGTTAATGGTAAAAGATTAAAGCCATATCTAGAGTACCAACCACATGGAGAAGACGCCGAAATAAATTTGAGTGACCCACCAGATTTAAATTGATTTTTTTCTTTTCGGTGATTTATTTTTTTCTTTCTTTTTATTATTTTTGCATATTGAAATTATTTTTGCATAAGTGTGTTTGTTTAACCATTAAGTTTTTTTCTTATCATTGTTAATCATGAGTACCATACTTAAACAAGTCCTCCTGAACATTCTTAAACCACTTGAACATGTAAAATCTCATCTCAAAAGGCAGGTTCAATTTTGTAAAACACATCGTATTTGGGCTCTGCAACCACCAGAGTTAGTATCCTATGTTGAGAATTTAGAAAACCAACTCAGAGACATTGAGAGAAGTATTTACGACATCCAGTTGGAGCTTGAGGTAAATTCAATAAGATGACGATTTTAATTTTCTTTGTGTGTTTTAATTTATTTTCTATTTGTGTGCTTTAGTTTATTATCCCGTTGAAGTGGCGGATAATAGTACTTGTTGTGTGTTAGAAAGTGCATATTTATAAAGGAGAAAATCGTTATTTTACATATCAAGTATTACTAACAACCCTTACTTTTATGTGTTTAAATTTATTATACTTTAATTATGTGTATTTTATTCTAATTGAGTATTTTATGTATTTTAGGGGCATCATAGTCATTTCACAATAAACGAGAGATCAAATGGCAAAACGGACATCATTTTTGAACTCAGGACGGTCGAAAACCTTAGGAGGAGTATAAAAGGAAAAATGACACTGTTCACATGTACGATACTATTCACATGTACGGGTACTGTTGGAGTTACTGTGCAAATAGTGGCTGTTGACTGTACTGTGCAAATAGTGGCTGTTGACTGTACTGTGCAAATAGTGGCTGATGACGTGGTGAAATCCTGAGCGTCCAAACTGTTTTTAATCCGATGGCCATGATTTACTCGATGTAACTATAAAAAGGGGGCCTCCCCCCCCTAATTTGGCACCTCTGAATCCATTTTTGGAATCCATTTTCTGTAATTCTCTCTCTATCTTGTATTTTCTACGTATTTTAATAAATTTCTATTTTGGCCCTAGTTCAACTATGAGTGGCTAATTTTCTTTCAAGCTTGGGTTGAAGGTGAAGTCTCAACATGTGTCATGGGCTTGATTTGGTAAATTTATTTTCTCTTCCCCTCTAGTTTGTGTGGATGTTTTGACTTCTCGTCGACAAATAATATTAATCTTATCTAGTACTGCCCTGGTTTCACCGGCTCCCTAGTATAAGGTTATTATTATTTGGCACGATAAGCCCTTAGCACCATATTTATTAGAGCGTGGTTCATGAGGTGTGGATTCCCCTCTCATGATTTAATTGGTATTAATATGGAATATTTAGCCCATGATGCATGTTGATACGGATCCAGATACCCAAGTACGTCATTTAATAGATTTACACTTCAATTTATTCTTGGTATTTCAATTCCAATTTCAGAATTTATTCTCGCAATTTTAATTTAAGTTTTAGTATAATCCAAATCATTTTCATCAATCCAACCACCCATTTACAAAATTAATTCTATATATAATTAAAATCCACCTCCTCGTGGGATCGACACTCGTCACCATTGATCTACACTACAACAGATTCGTGCGCTTGCGAGTTCAATAAAATTTGCACAACAAGTTTTTGGCGCCGTTGCCGGGGAGGTAAGTAATTTTAATTCATAGAATTAATTTTTGTGAATATTTTTATTTAATTGTTTTCTTGTATTTTAAAAAAAGAAAAAAAGAAAAAAAAAAGGTGAATCTATATTTAAAGGTTAGTATTTCTTTTCTTTTTCTCTTCTTTAAAATTCTGTAATTTAATTTTTAATTTATTTTCTTTGTAATTTTTTTTTTGTTTATCTTATTAATTTATTTTTTGTTAATTTACTTCACGTATTTTTTGTGTGTATTTTTTTAGTAAGGTTGTAATAGCGTCATAAGGTTAGTATCGTAATTTCTCCTTCATCTTTATTTTTATTTGTTTTGTTCCCATCTTTATTTTTATTTTATTTATTTGTTTTGCATGCATGGTCGTAGGTCATTATTACCTAATCTTGAACCTATAGACCTTGAATTAGACAAAACACTTCGCACACACAAAAACATTAAAAATAAAATGGATTTACAAGCACCACAGCGACAAGCGGATAATTCCCAACAACGGAGTCGATCACTCAGGAATACTAGAAGGATTAAGGGAGTAAATGAGGTTCAAATTGGCGAGTCAACTTCAGGAATTAAAGAAGTCAAGGAGATGGTTGAAGGTCTCGCTCGACAAATAGCATCGTTATCAACTGCTAAATCTACAGAGCCACATGACCATGATTCATACTCAGATCAAGCCAATGCCATAGGAGTAATGAGAAAACCATCGAATTACAACCCATACTCCAACACATATAATCCTGGATGGAGAGACCATCCCAATTTTTCATGGTCTCAAGGATTCCAACAGAATGGACCAGCAGCTCCACCTCCACCAATGCAACCAATTCCTCCAAATCCTCAAGCCTCTCAGCCCCCATTCAGACAATTCAATCAGAACCAGAACTACTCTCAACCCAGACCATGGGAGGATGCATTCCAAAATTTCAGGAATGTTACTCACTCCACGATTGAGCAACAGAACCGCACTATTGATGGACTACGAAATGAGTTGAGAGCAGGCTTCAACTCACAAGCCCAATCAGTTTCAAGCCTCGAAAAGATGGTGGGACAACTTGCTTCCTCAGTTCAGACCTTGGCAATGACTGTTGAGAAAGGTAAATTTCCAAGTCAACCAGTGCCTAACCTTAAAGGAGTACATGAAGCAAGTACCAGTTCACCACAACAGCATGGAGAGGTCAAAGCCGTCATGACCTTACGGAAAGGAAAAGAGATCGACAACAAAGTGGAGATGCCGGTGACGAAAGAAAATCAAATTGTACCTGTGAATGTTGAGGAATCATCACCGGAGGAGAAAGAAGAAACCAACCCACGAGAATATGTTCCCAAAGCTCCATTTCCTCAGAGGTTAGCTAAAGGGAAAAAGAGAAAATCCACAGGTGAGATTCTCGAAATCTTCAAACAGGTAAGTGTTAACATCCCATTGCTTGATGCTATTAAACAAGTTCCATCTTATGCCAAGTTTCTTAAAGACCTGTGTACTAAAAAGAGAAATATGCATGTTCAAAAGAAGGCATTTTTAACAGAAAACGTTAGTTCTATACTCCAACATAAAATTCCTTTAAAATGTAAAGACCCAGGCTCCCCCACTATCTCATGTAGCATAGGGAACCACACGATTGAGAATGCTTTGTTGGATTTAGGAGCTAGTGTAAATTTATTGCCTTATTCAGTTTTTGTGAAACTTGGACTTGGAGAATTACACCCAACTCCAGTGGTGTTACAGCTTGCAGATCGATCCACGAAAATACCGCGTGGTATTGTGGAGGACGTGCTTATCCAGGTAGACAAGTTTTATTTTCCTGTTGATTTCATTGTAATTGACACTCAACCAATACAGGATTCAAGGAAGCACATCCCCATTATCCTAGGCCGACCTTTCTTGGCAACTGCGGATGCTCACATTCAATGCAGGACTGGAAATATGCAGTTGTCCTTCGGCAACATGACTATGGAGTTGAACATCTTCAACATTGCCAAACAACCTCACAACACAGATGATGGAATTGTTGATGTGGATTTAATTGAAGCATTAGTTGATGACACTTTCGTTTCAAACCTTAGTGATGATCCTTTACAAACATGTTTAACTCACTTTGGTTTGGATTTTGATATTGACAGATCGGTGGATGAAGTCAATGCTCTACTTGACTCAGCACCATCCATGGACACTAATAAATGGAAGTAAAGAGTTGAACAACTAGCACCATCAGAGAAGAAACTCATTCCATCATCAGAATCACCACCGAAACTCGAGCTCAAACCATTGCCCAACACTTTGGAATATGCATTCTTGGGGGAAGAAAGTACTCTGCCAGTAATCATCTCATCATCCCTAAATGACGAACAAAAAGGTAAGTTGTTGGATGTTTTAAAAGAGCACAAAGGAGCATTAGGATGGACCATAGCAGACATAAAAGGTATAAACCCAGTAGACTCCATGCATTACATTCACCTTGATGAAAATGCTAAATCTACTAGGGAAATGCAACGTCGGTTAAATCCTAATATGAAAGAAGTTGTTAGAACAGAAGTTCTTAAGCTATTAGATGCAGGTATCATTTACCCCATTTCTGATAGTTCATGGGTCAGTCCTGTGCAAGTTGTCCCCAAAAAGTCAGGAGTTACTGTAGTTACCAATGCTGATAATGAATTGACACCAACTAGGGTAACTACAGGATGGCGTGTATGCATTGATTATAGGAAGTTGAATTTTGTCACACGTAAAGATCATTTTCCTTTACCATTTATCGATCAAATGCTTGATAGATTAGCAGGCCATGAATTTTATTGCTTTCTAGATGGCTACTCAGGATATAATCAGATTCTCATTGCCCCAAAAGATCAAGAGAAAACCACTTTCACTTGCCCTTTTGGCACTTTTGCATTTAGGAGGATGCCATTTGGATTATGTAATGCACCTGCTACATTTCAACGCTGCATGTTGAGCATTTTTTCTGATATGGTTGAACGATTCCTTGAGGTCTTTATGGATGATTTTTCTGTCTTTGGAGATTCATTTGGTCAATGTTTACACCATCTAACACTAGTTCTGCAGAGATGTATCGAAAAGAACTTGGTCTTAAATTGGGAGAAGTGTCATTTTATGGTAACACAAGGTATTGTTCTCGGTCACATCATTTCGAGCAAAGGTATTGAGGTTGACAAAGCCAAGGTGGATCTCATTTCTAATCTTCCTCCACCCAAAACAGTCAGAGAAGTAAGATCTTTCCTTGGGCATGCTGGTTTCTATAGACGTTTCATTAAAGATTTTAGCAAAGTTTCTAGACCCTTATGCAATTTACTTGCTAAGGATGCACCTTTTATCTTTAATGATTCATGTCTGGTGGCTTTTGAAAAATTAAAGCAATTGTTAACATCATCACCCATCATTCAGCCCCCAAATTGGAATTTACCATTCGAGCTAATGTGTGATGCATCTGATTATGCAGTAGGAGCAGTATTAGGACAAAGAGTTGATCGAATTCCCCATGTTATTTATTATGCTAGTATGACATTGCATGATGCACAGTTGAACTATTCAACTACTGAAAAAGAAATGCTAGCAGTAGTATTTGCATTGGAAAATTTCGATCTTACCTCATTGGTTGTAAAATCATTGTGTTCACTGATCATGCTGCTTTGAAATATCTTCTCACAAAGAAAGATGCAAAAGCTAGACTAATTCGTTGGGTGTTACTTTTGCAGGAATTTGACTTGGAATTCAAAGATAAGAAAGGCACAGAAAATGTTGTGGCGGACCATCTCTCTCGTCTCCATTTTGACACAATTACAGAGCCATTAATATTGAATGAGTCCTTTCCAGATGAACAATTAATGAGTGTGGAAGTATTACCTTGGTATGCTGATATCGTTAATTATCTTGTTACAGGTAAACTTCCAGAGCATTGGACCAAGCAAGACAAGGCCAAATTTTTTGCAGAAATAAAGAATTTCTTTTGGGATGACCCGTATTTGTTCAAGTATTGTGCAGATCAAATTATCAGACGATGTGTCCCAGAAAGTGAAATTCAAAATATCCTTTCATTCTGCCATGAGCAAGCTTGTGGAGGCCATTTCAGTGCTAAGAAAACAGCGACTAAAGTTTTACAATGTGGTTTCTATTGGCCAACTATATTTCGAGATGCTTACACTTTCTGTTCTTCATGTGATAGGTGTCAACGAATGGGGAGCATTACACGAAGGAACATGATGCCACTAAATCCAATTTTAGTGGTTGAGATTTTTGACGTATGGGGTATCGACTTCATGGGACCCTTTCCCCCTTCTTTTGGCCATCAATTTATACTGGTTGCTGTTGACTACGTATCGAAATGGGTAGAAGCAATTCCATGCAGAACCAATGATCACAAGGTGGTGATAGGGTTTTTGAAAAGCAATATTGTTTCGCGCTTTGGATTCCCTCGAGCGATAATCAGTGATGGTGGTGCCCACTTTTGTAATAAAGCATTCAAAGCTCTTTTGACAAAGTATTCAATCACTCATAAAGTGGCGACCTCGTATCATCCGCAAACCAGTGGCCAAGTGGAGATCTCCAATCGA
Source organism: Citrus australasica (assembly GCA_029618585.1). Taxonomy (NCBI): domain Eukaryota; kingdom Viridiplantae; phylum Streptophyta; class Magnoliopsida; order Sapindales; family Rutaceae; genus Citrus; species Citrus australasica. The sequence goes on along the minus strand of JARCIV010000030.1, from coordinate 435,301 downwards.
GAAATAAAGCACATATTAGAAAAGACAGTGAGGCCGGACAGAAAAGATTGGTCATTAAGACTTGATGACGCATTATGGGCATATCGAACGGCTTTCAAGACACCGATTGGGATGTCACCCTACAGGCTAGTGTATGGAAAAGCTTGCCACCTACCTGTAGAACTCGAGCATCGTGCATATTGGGCCATCAAGAAATTCAATTTTGACATGCAGCAAGCCAGCTCAGAAAGAAGATTACAACTGGCAGAACTTGAAGAAATTCGCAATGATGCATACGAAAATGCCAAGATTTACAAGCAACGAATGAAAGTCTTTCATGATAAGCATATTATGAGAAAATCTTTCACTCCAGGTCAGAAAGTGCTTTTATTCAACTCTCGCTTGCACCTATTCCCAGGTAAGTTACGCTCTCGTTGGTCTGGTCCATTTATTGTTCATACTGTTTTTCCACATGGGGCAATTGAAATTAAAGACCCAAAGAATGGTGTCACGTTTAAAGTTAATGGTCAAAGATTAAAGCCATATCTAGAGTACCAACCACATGGAGAAGACACCGAAATAAATTTGAGTGACCCACCAGATTTGAATTGATTTTTTCTTTTCGGTGGTTTGATTTTTCTTTCTTTCTTTCTTTTTATTCTTTTGCTAATTGAATTTATTTTTGCATAAGTGTGTTTATCATTAAGTTTTCTCTTATCATTGTTAATCATGAGTCTCTTACTTAGACCGTTCCTCCTGAACATTCTTAAACCACTTCAACATGTCAAAACTCATCTCAAAAGACAGATTCAATCTTGTAAAACACATCGCATTTGGGCTCTACAACCACCAGCGTTAGTAGCCTATGTTGAGGGTTTAGAACGCCAACTCAGAGATATTGAGAAAAGTGTTTTCGACATCTAGTTGGAGCTTGAGGTAAATTCAATAAGAGGACGGTTTTAATTTTATTTGTGTGTTTTAATTTGTTTTTCTGTTTGTGTGCTTTAGTTTGTTACCCCGGTAAAGTGGCGGATAACGGTACTCCGTGACAATCAAGTCGGTTACTTCAGTTTCCCATAATAACTGATATTCTGAGGCGAAGGTATGGACAGATCCAAGATTCTAGTAAAACTTCACAAGCGATTCCCTTCACTCCCTAAGAATGCCCTCCTTACGATATATAAAGCTCGGTCCGAACGCATGCGATTGCTCATGAGGAATAACATACCTGCTGACATCCGTTGGTTAATCGAGGCGAAAGTACGATTGGCGGGTGAGTTACCTCAAAAATTTATTGCATACATGCCTGGTTGTGGAAAAGGAAATTATGCAAGAAAACGACGAGCTCGAAGAATTTCTGTTGCTTGTCATAAGTGTGCCAGAATGAGTTGCAATAAAAACCGATGTTCTTTAGGAATGGTGTCTGATAACAGGGAAGATAAGATTCAATTCATTAGGGATGGCTTGAATAAGGAGTCATTGGATGATATCCTTTTGTCTCTTGAAACGCATCCCAGTGGATATGTGCAAGGAGCGATTCTCCAGTTATGGCCATTATTCCAGAAAGAGCATGCACGATATAGTCTCGGGAATCTGACTATAAACGACCTTGTTTGCCAGTTTATAAGAAAACTGGATGGGAAGCCTATCCTCGACCCATAGAGGGCGTTCAAGCCATTTCTGGACGTAAAACCAGAGGAAGATGTGAGCCACAGTCGCAACTAACTGTAAAATATCCTTTTACTTTACTGTTCTTTTATTTTATTTCACTGTTGTTTTATCATTTGCATTATTGTCTCTAATAATTTTATTACTGTTTGTTTTTTTCCTTTTTACTGTTTGCTTTTTGACTATCGAGCCATGTGCTTTACGCGTTATTTGACACTGACATGCCACCTCATACACAGTTGTAATCCATTGTCACCAAGATTCTTAAATATGACTTTTTGTTAAGCACTCACAAATTGTTTTTTGAGAAATATTCCAATGGCAGCTACTCCCAGTAGACAAATTAAGAACATTTGTGTGCTTTCTGGATTTACCTATGGCAAACATAAAGAGTTCGTTGATGCAGCCATAGATCTTGGTCGAAGCATAGCAGAGAGAAAATTACACTTGGTGTATGGAGGAGGTAACCGAGGGTTATCAAAATTGGTCTCAGAAGCTACTTTTATCAGAGGAAGCCAAGTGTTAGGCATCATCCCTAGAGTCCTAAAACCTTTGGGCAGTGTGTCTGACTCAACGACTGGAGAAGAGTTAGTCGTCTCAGGTATGCAAGAACGAATAACTGAAATGCTTAATCATGCTGATGCTTTTATTTTCCTTCCAGAAGATCTTGCAACACTAGAGGCACTTATCACACTAGCATCTTGGGCCCATCTGCACCTTCACCAGAAACCCATCGGTTTGTTAAATGTCAATAATTTTTATGATGGCTTTATCGCATTTCTTAACCATGCAATAAAAAGCTACTTTATTCCTTCCAGTGCGAAAAAACTTTTTATTTGTGCTCACACTGCTAATGAGCTACTTGATATGTTACAAGCTTATAAACCGGAGCCAGACCCTTGGAGCTTTCTGTTGGAGCGTTCAAATGATGACGGTAACAGTAGCCGCAGTAAGAAGTATAAATTAGATTTAACTCTCCGCCTGTAAATATTTTCTTGTGTTGCACCACCCAGGTGATGTCTTCTAAACTCTACTTCTGTCCTTTAAAACATTGAGGACAATGTTTCGTTCTGGTTGGGGGGAGGGAATAGTCAACAATTGTGGAATATTGGTTAAGTTTTTACTAATTTTTTGTTGTAGAAACTAACTGTTGCTAACTTTTTGTGTTGAAGATGGCTGAATATGGAGTGTAGTGACTCTAGAAACGCATCTTCATTGATAAAAAATAAAAAAAATAAAAAAAAATAAAAAAATAAAAAAATCTTTTTCTTTATTATGTTTTGATGTTTATTTTTCTTTTTCCTTTTTAATTTCTCCTTTATAAATATACATTTTCAAACAAAAATTTTTGAGTCAAAGATGGCTGAATATAGAGTGTAGTGCCTCTAGAAACGCATCTTCTTAAGTTAAAAAAAAAAATCGTTTTCTATCATTTTCTAATTAGTTTTTCTGCATCATTTTTACATTTCTGCATGCATATTTTCCTTTCACGTTTAGAATAGGTTGGGGGGTAGACTGTTGTTTAAAAAAAAAAAAAAAAAATTTGTGATTTGTTTTAAGATTAGATGACATGATGATTTCAAATTTTAGTATTTGTATTATCTTTAGTATGAAGTGATGTTACACTATGTTTGCTACTCTACATGTTGATGTCGGAGACAAATATGAGTTGCTTGAAGGAATGGACATGTCATAATAAATACCAAGTGAGTTTTTGAGCCTATCATTTTTCTTGGAGAGTACCCCTTTTGCCCATTCTTTATACAGCTTAGCACTTTATTATTGTACACGATCTCTAGATTTCTTTTGAGTTAACCCTAAAAAAAAAAAAAAAAAATGTGTGTGTTACTACATTTGGAAGCCCAATTAATTAGTAGATATGGAAGATTATTTAGAGTCCTAAAAGATGATGGAAAGGCCGTCTTTGATCCGTTTGAGCCTTTCTAGCCATCCCTTTTATGAATATCCATAGTTAACCCTTTTGAACCTTTAAAAAAAAAAAAAAAAAAAACTTTTCTTTGTCAACTTATCATCTTAACCCACTCCGATTTGGAGTATTACCCAATATTTTACAAGATCCATCACCTATTTATGTTTGAGAAAAATGTAAATAAATATTTTGTATAGTGAAATTATGCCTAGTTCAAAAAAAAAAAAGAAAGAAATTGTTGCTTAAACAAAATGTTGTTAAAAAAAACAACAATAATAGGTGAAATCCACCTTGCAAATTCCAAAAAAAAAAAAAAAAAATTTCCTCTACATTTTTCTCAAACATACACTTTGTTTTTCCTATTTCCCTTCTTTATTAACCATGTCCCTAGCCTACGTTACGTCCTAATAAAAGTCCTTCTTGATTTTAGGGAACTATAATCTGAAGTAGAAGCTAGTTATATGAGCTAAAAAGATGTGGTGATGCATAAAAAAAATAATAATAAATAAAATGGGTTGACTAGCATTTTTATTTGACTGGAGATCGTATTATTTTTAAGCTAAGGGCATATTTCTTTTTCGTGAGAGCATGTGAGATCATTTCTTTATTATTTTCTCTCAATTACCATTCATTGGAGTGACTATTTTTTGGGTTTAATTTCTTTATGAGAGTGTCACTACTTCCAGTGAGCTTTTGGGGTTTGACATGTCATTCTCGAAGGTAACTACCACAAAGTCTACTGGGCTAATTCATGTGGATGGTTGATGTGGGTGTGATGTTTGTTTAGACTTGAGATAATGCTTATACTCTTATTTGATTGTTATCATTAATCTGATTGAATAAGCAAGAGTGTTAAAAAAAAAATCATTTTTGAATTTTGTTTTCGCTTTATTTGCTAGGGACTAGCAATAAGCTGGTTGGGGGGTGTGTTGTGTGTTAGAAAGTGCATATTTATAAAGGAGAAAATTGTTATTTTACATATCAAGTATTACTAACAACCCTTACTTTTATGTGTTTAAGTTTATTGTACTTTAATTATGTGTATTTTATTCTAATTGAGTATTTTATGTATTTTAGGGGCATCATAGTCATTTCACAATAAACGAGAGATCAAATGGCAAAACGGACATCATTTTTGAACTCAGGACGGTCGAAAACCTTAGGAGGAGTATAAAAGGAAAAATGACATTGTTCACATGTACGATACTATTCACATGTACGGGTACTGTTGGCGTTACTGTGCAAATAGTGGCTGTTGACTGTACTGTGCAAATAGTGGCTGATGACGTAGCGAAATTCTGAGCGTCCAAACTGTTTTTAATCCGATGGCCATGATTTACTCGATGTAACTATAAAAAGGGGGCCTCCCCCCCTAATTTGGCACCTCTGAATCCATTTTTGGGATCCATTTTCTGTAATTCTCTCTCTATCTTGTATTTTCTACGTATTTTAATAAATTCCTATTTTTCCCCTAGTTCAACTATGAGTGGCTAATTTTCTTTCAAGCTTGGGTTGAAGGTGAAGTCTCAACATGTGTCATGGGCTTGATTTGGTAAATTTATTTTCTCTTCCCCTCTAGTTTGTGTGGATGTTTTGACTTCTCGTCGACAAATAATATTAATCTTATCTAGTACTGCCCTGGTTTCACCGGCTCCCTAGTATAAGGTTATTATTATTTGGCACGATAAGCCCTTAGCACCATATTTATTAGAGCGTGGTTCATGAGGTGTGGATTCCCCTCTCATGATTTAATTGGTATTAATATGGAATATTTAGCCCATGATGCATGTTGATACGGATCCAGATACCCAAGTACGTCATTTAATAGATTTACACTTCAATTTATTCTTGGTATTTCAATTCCAATTTCAGAATTTATTCTCGCAATTTTAATTTAAGTTTTAGCATAATCCAAATCATTTTCATCAATCCAACCACCCATTTACAAAATTAATTCTATATATAATTAAAATCCACCTCCTCGTGGGATCGACACTCGTCACCATTGATCTACACTACAACAGATTCGTGCGCTTGCGAGTTCAATAAAATTTGCACAACAGTACTCCATGACAATCAAGTCGGTTACTTCAGTTTTCCCATAATAACTGATATTCTGAGGTGAAGGTATGGACAGAAACAAGATTCTAGCGAAGCTTCACAAGCGATTCCCTTCACTTCCTCAGAATGCCATCCTTACAATTTATAATGCTCGGTCCGAACGCATGCGATTGCTCATGAGGAATAACATACCTGTTGACATCCGTTGGTTAATCGAGGCTAAAGTACGATTGGCAGGTGAGTTACCTCCAAAATTTTTTGCATACATGTCTAGTGTGATAAAGGAAATTATGCAAGAAAATGACGAGCTCGAAGAATTTTTGTTGCTTGTCATAAGTGTGTCAGAATGAGTTGCGATAAAAACTCATGTTCTTTAGGAATGGTGTCTGATAACAGGGAAGATAAGATTCAATTCATTAGGGATGACTTGAATAAGGAGTCATTGGATGATATCCTTCTGTCTCTTGAAACGCATCTCAGTGGATATGTGCAAGGAACGATTATCCAGTTATGACCATTATTCTAGAAAGAGCATGCACGATATAGTCTCGGGAATCTGATTATAAACGACCTTGTTTGCCAGTTTATAAGAAAACTGGATGGGAAGCCTATCCTCGACCCATAGAGGGTGTTCAAGCTGTTTCTAGACGTAAAACCAGAGGAAGATGTGAGCCACAGTCGCAACTATCTGTAACTATCCTTTTACTTTACTGTTACTTTATTTAACTGTTGTTTTATCTTTTCCATTATTGGTTTTAATAATTTTATTTTATCATGGTTTATTTTTCTTTTACTGTTTCCTATTTTACTCGCGATCCATGTGCTTTACTCGTTATTTGACACTGACATGCCACCTCATACACAGTTATGACCCACTGTCACCAAGATTCTTAAATATGACTTTTTGTTAAGCACTCACAAATTATTTTTGGGAAATATTCCAATGGCAGCTACTCTCAATAGATAATTCAAGAACATTTGTGTGCTTTCTGGATTTAACTATGGCAAACATAAAGAGTTCGTTGAGGCAGCCATAGATATTGGTCGCAGCATAGCAGAGAGAAAATTACACTTGGTGTATGGAGGAGGTATCCGAGGGTTATCAAAATTGGTCTCAAAAGCTGCTTTTGTCAGAGGAAGCCAAGTGTTAGGCATCATCTCAACAGCCCTAAAATCTTTGGGCAGTTTGTCTGACTCATCGACTAGAGAAGAGTTAGTCGTCTCAAATATGCAAGAAAAAATAATTGAAATGCTTAATCATGCTGATGTTTTTATTTTCCTTCCAGGAGATTTTGCAACACTAGAGGCACTTATCACACTAGCATCTTGGGCCCATCTGCACATTCACCAGAAACCCATCGGTTTGTTAAATGTCAATAACTTTTATGATGGCTTCATCGCATTTCTTAACCATGCAATAAAAAACTACTTCATTCCTTCCAATGCAAAAAAACTTTTTATTTGTGCTCATACTGCTAATGAGCTACTTGATCTGTTACAAGCTTATAAACCAAAGCCAGACCCCTGGACCTTTGTGTTGGAGCGTCCAAATAATGATGGTAACAGTAGCCGTAGTAAGAAGTACAAATTAGATTTAACTCTCTGCCTGTAAATATTTTCTTGTGTGTTGCACCACCCAGGTGATGTCTTCTAAACTCTACTTCTTTCCTTTAAAATATTGAGGACAATGTTTTGTTCTGGTTGAGAGGAAGGAATAGTCGACAATTGTGGAATCTTGGTTAAGTTTTTATTAATTTTTTGTTTTAGAAACTAACTGTTGCTAACTTTTTGTATTGAAGATGGCTGAATATAGAGTGTATTTACTCTAGAAACGCATCTTCTTCGTTAAAAAAAAATTCTAAATGTTTTCTTTTTCTTTATTAATTTTTTTTACAATCATTTTTCTTTTTCTTTCCAATTTCTCCTTTATAAATATACACTTTTAAATTTTTTGAGTCGAAGATGGCTGAATATGGAGTGTAATGCCTCTAGAAACACATCTTTTTATTTAAAAAAAATATTTTTCTTTTTCTATCATTTTAAGTGTAACTTTTCTAATTAGTTTTTTTTTTGCATCATTTTCACATTTCTGCATGTATATTTTCCTTTCATGTTTAGAATAGGTTGGGGGGTAGGAAGTTTATATAAAAAAAAATTTGTGATTTGTTTTAACATTGGATGACATGATTAATTTCAAATTTTAATATTTGTATTATCTTTGGTCTTAAGTGATGTTGCACTATGTTTACTACTCTACATGTTGATGTCGGAGACAAATATGAGTTGCTTGAAGGAATGAACATGTCATAATAGGTACCAAGTGAGTTTTTGAGCCTATCATTTTTCTTGGAGAGTAATCCTTTTGCCCATTCTTTATACAGCTTAGCAGTTTATTATTGTATACACGATCTCTAGATTTCTTTTGAGTTAACCCTTAAAAATTTGTAAAATTAAAAAAAGAAGAAGAAAAAAATGTGTGTTGCTACATATGGAGGCCCATCTAACTAGTAGATATGGAAGATTATTTAGAGCCCTAAAAGACGATGGAAAGGTCATCTTTGATCCGTTTGAGCCTTTCTAACCATCCCTTTTATCAAATATCCATAGTTAACCCTTTTGAGCCTTTAAAAAAAAAAATTCTTTGTCAAACTTATCATCTTGACCCACTGAGATTTGAAGTATTACCCAATATCTTACAAGTTCCATCACCTATTTATGTTTGAGAAAAATGTAAATAAATATTTTGTATAGTGAAGTTATGCCCAACAAAAGCAAAAAAAAAATGTTGTTTCAAAAAAAAAGAAGAAAAAAATAACAATAATAGGTGAAATCCACCTTGCAACTTTCAAAAAAAAATCTTCTACATTTTTCTCAAACATACACTTTGTTTTCCTTATTTTCCTTCTTTGTTAGCCATGTCCCTAACCTACGTTACGTCCTAATAAAAGTCCTTGATTTTAGGGAACTATAGTCTGAAATAAAAGCTAGTTATATGGGCTAAAAAGATGTAGTGATGCATAATAAAAAAAAAGATAAATAAAGTGGGTTGACTAGTATTTTTGTTTGACTTGAGATCGTATTATTTCTAAGCTAAGGGCATATTTCTTTCATCTTGGTGAGAGCATGTGATATCATTTCTTTATTATTTTCCCTCAATTACCATTCATTGCAATGACTATTTTTATTGGGTATAATTTCTTTGTGAGTGTCACTATATCCAGTGAGATTTTGGGGTTTAACATGTCATTCTTGAAAGTAGCTATGACAAAGTCTACTTGTCTGATTCATGTGGATGGTTGATGTGGGTGTGATGTTTCTTTAGACTGGAGATAATGTTTATACTTTTATTTGATTACTATCATTAGTCTGATTGAATAAACATGATTGTTAAAAAAAAAACTCATTTTGGATTTTGAATTTTGTTTTCGCTTTATTTGCTAGGGACTAGCAATAAGCTGGTTGTGGGGTGTGTTGAGTGTTAGAAAATGTATATTTATAAAGGAAAAAATTGTCATTTTACACTTTAAGTTCCACTAACATTCCTACTTTTATGTATTTAAATTTCTTGTCATTTAATTATGTGTGTTGTATTATAATTAAGTATTTTATGTATTTTAGAGGCATCATAGTCATTTCATAATGAACGAGAGATCAGACGGCAAAATGGACATCACTTTTGAACTCAGGACGGTCGAAAACCTTAGGAGGAGCATAAAAGGAAAAATGGCATTGTTCACATGTACGGTACTGTCTACGTTACTGTTCACGACACTGTTTACATAGACGGATCGATGATGTGGCATTGACTGATGAGGTGTCACGATCCTATTGGACTAAAATTCTTATGCACTGTTGATCAATGACGTAGCGGCATATCAGTGGACCAAAAATCTCGCCTACGGTACATGCATTACACATTATTATTTTCAACCAAATCGCGTTACTGTTCAAGCCGGGTCAAACCGTGTTACTGTTCACCCGCGTGGTCAAACCGTGTACTATTGACTGATGACGTGGCACAATCCTGAGCGTCCAAACTGTTTTTAATCCGATGGCCATGATTTACTCCATGTATCTATAAAAATGGGGCCTCTCCCCTTAATTTGATAGCTCTGAATCCATTTTTGGACTCCATTTTTTGTAATTCCTTCCCCATCTTGTATTTTCTACTTATTTTAATAAATTTCCTTTTTGCCCCTAGTTCAATTATGAGTAGCTAATTTTCTTTCAAGCTTGGGTTGAAGGTGAAGTCTCAACATGTGTCATGGGCTTTATTTGGTAAATTTATTTTCTTTTCTCCTCTAATTTTTGTGGATGATTTGACTTTTCGTCGACAAATAATAATAATCTTGTCTAGATACCGCCCTGGATACACCGGCTCCCTAGTACAAGGTTATTATTATTCGGCACGATAAGCCCTTAGCACCATATTAATTAGAGTGTGGTTCATGAGGTGTGGATTCCCCCCCTCATAATTTAATTGGCATTAATAAGGAATATTTGTATGTTGATACGGATCCAGATACCCAAGTACGTCAATTTAATAGATTTCTCCTCAATTTATTCTTGCCACTTTAATTCGAATTTTAGGATAATCCAAATCACTTTCACCACAAATCAAACCACCCCCATTTAGAAAATTAATTCTACGCACAATTAAAATCCACCTCCTCGTGGGATCGACACTCGTCACCATTGATCTATTCTACAATAGATTCGTGCACTTGCGAGTTCAATAAAATTTGCACAACAATGCCAGCCCAGCATGCTACCTCATTCACTCTTAACAAAATATAACTACTTTAGGCTTCACAATATTGTAACGAAATTAATAAAAAGCAGAAAATGAAATTTGTACTTACTGATTCTGGGAAGCTAGTAGCATAAACGAAATGCTCGAATTGGTTCTCCTTCGTTGATAAGTGATTTTGGTTTATGAAATCAGAACTTGGGCTAGCTTTTGTTTATAGTAGCACAATCATAAAAAGGAACAACCTTGGATCGTAATTCCAGTTTTTTTTAAAAAAAAAGAGCTTAAAACAAATTTAGCTTCATCTTTTGCTTACGTTTTTCCTTCTTCTTCTTCAATTGATTGGATTGAGCTTCTACGATCAGGTTTTATTAAACCTAAGGTTTCAATTAGAAAAGCACCAGACTTAGGATTTCAAACTCATGGCTTCTTCTTGTTATTCTTCTTCTACAAATTAAGAGTTCCAATGAGGATTGTTTTAGTTAAACGAAGGCTTGAACGAAAGCAACAATAAGGGTTTCATCTTTCAATGAAACAACAAAGTGAGTGTTTGAATAAGTGAGGATATGGTCTTGATATACCATGAACTTGCTCGGCTTCGTCGACGGCGGATTTGAGGATAAGGGTTAGAGTTCTACGTAGTGTTCGAGAGGATTTGTCCGTGAGAAGAGGATTTGTTGATTTTTGCAACACTTACTAAAGTTTTGGTTGTGTTGATATCTTTAGGTTTTATAAAACTGATGTTGTTTAGTATAAACAACATTTTTGTTTTAGTCATTTTTTAAAATAATTTAAACATTTAATAAAAAACTATTACAGCTAATTTAAAAGGCACCATTTTAGAACTATATAAATCCACATAATACAAATATGATTTATACCTATCATTTGTTTGTCTTTAAGTTATAAGTCACGAATATACGATGAATTCATGACATATGTATATATGTCACGTATGTATCATATTTTAATGATAGATTCGTGATATAACAAGACAAGTCATAAAATTTCTGTCATTATTTAGCATTCTTTTAGTAGCGATATTATTTTAGTCCACTCAATAATTATTATTTTAAACAAATTAAATTTTGATAAACTGATAACTATGTACTTACCATATCTTGCATCAATCTAATGTATCATTTTCGACTAAGCTGATGATTCAACATATTAAAGGTTCTTTTCTCCTTATTAGTATAGTTGACTTTCTAAATAATTTCAAAATATTAGGTGTTTATTGATATATGTACAACAAATATTAACAAGTGATAAAACCTAAGTTGAAGATACTCACTTGAAAGGCATCAAATAAACGTTGATAGGCTAGCTTTATCCAAACACGTTTCTTGATTTGGGAATAATCAACTAGGGCTTTGTATGGTCTCTTCTGATCTCATGTAAATGACACGATGAACTTTCTTGTTAGCATGTAGTTGAAGTTACAAAATGCATGCCTAATTGACTATAACAACTGCTTCTTACTTGTAGCATGAATAATGAAGTACTAACTGATACCAATATAATGAGGTGACAATAATTACATAAAAGACTAAAACAATTACCAATAACTTTAAGATCACATAGCATACAATATCATATTTGTTTATGTTTGATTCATAAAATAACAAAATGTATCGTATTTTTCATTTTTTTTCCCCTAAATTTTTATTTTTTAGTATGAACTTTAAGACAAATACAATAGAATATAGACATGTACTTGAATAGATTCACATAAATACTCCTCTGTCTCAACTGGAACTTTGTGCCAATCAGGAAATAAAATTGAAATTGAAGTACAAGCTAAGACTCCAAGATATAAAGCCAACTCAGTGGCTTTATCACCAGCAGGAACTCTCCATATATTATATTGTACCATTATCTTACCTTTCCTCATTTTTAGCTTTTTGTACTACTTAGTACCTATATTCATGCTTATAGTCACATTACTACTCTCTGGAGCATTCATATCAGCACCTTCAGAAGCATCAACAACACCTTCTATACTTACCATTGCATCAGCAACATCTTCCATGCCTTCTTTGTCTTTTTCAAAGTAAGAACCCATAACATATAGGGGAAATTTAGGATTAGCGTCATCATCAAACAAATCATCATAATCATCGTCCTCATAATTAATGCCATCATCATACAGATTATCCACAACAATAAGTCCTTTATCCATTTAAGTACACCTAAAATACATAAATAACATTGACTTAATAAAGATAAAATAATATTTTAGAAATCCAAGAAATAAAATAAAAAAAGAAGCCACAACACACGAAAGATGTTAAAGAAATTAACACATTCAATAGCTACAACATAACAATCATAATTTCCAAAGAAATAATAAACAATAAGAAAATTCTCACTATCAACTTTGTAAAAGGGCACATTAGCTATTACTCCAAATTCCCTAACCAGAATTTCTTGCATATATTATTTTTTCATCACCAGGAGATTCTAATAACTCATTAATTTATATTGTGCAAATTTTATTGTACTCGCAAGCGCACGAATCTATATTGTAGAATAGATTTTTATGGTGACGAATGTCGATCCCACGAAGAGGTAGATTTAATTATGTGTATGGTTAATTTTCTAAGTGTAAATGTGAGTTGGTTGGAAGGGAATTTTTTTTATCTTAAGATTTGAGATAAAATGGCAGGAATAAATTAAAGATGAAACTAATGCAAATGAAACGCTTGAATCTCTAGATTCACACTCAACATACATTATAGGCTTAATATTTCATTTTTAGTTCCAATTAATTCATGAGGGGTTATTTCCACTCCTCATAATCCTCCCTCTAATAAATATGGTATCAAGCGTTTAGTGTGCCAGAGGTAATGATCTTCTGCTATGTGTGGCATTAAGAACAAGCCGTGCCAGACGATAATAATCATTTTGTCGACAACGTGGCAAGACCATCCTCTAAATTACTTAGATATACTCTCTATCGACAATGAGTCAAGACGACCCACAAAATAATAGAGGATAATTCTCTCTAATTAATATGATGCTAAGTGCTTATTGTGCCAGATAGTAATGATCTTTTACTAGGGAGCCAGTACATAGTCCAAAATCTAAACAAGATACATTGTCTGTCAAAACAACCACATAAAGCAGAAAGAAAAAGAAAATAAACTTACCTAATTAAGCCCATAGATCATGTTGAGGCTTCACCTTCAACCCAAGCTGAAACCATACCAGCCACTTATAATTGAATTAGGGGTAAAATGATAATTTTATTAAAATATGTAGAAAATAGAAGATGAAGAGAGAATTACAGAAAATTGAGCTCAAAAATTGATTCAAGGGTCTCAAATTAAAAGGAAGCCCTCTATTTATAGATACAAAGGGTAAATCATGACCATTAGATGAATACAATTTGGACGCTTATGATTGCGCCACGTGGCAAGCTATGATTGGTTGAAACACATCATCAGTCAATATAACATCAACATTTCGGTCCAATAAGATGTTGCCATGTCATTAGTCAACGCCACATCAGTATTTTAGTCCAATAGCATCATGTCACATCATCGGTCAATGTCACATCATCGGGCAACGCCACATCATCAGTCAATGCTACATCATTGGTCCAATAATATGTTGCCACGTCATCATACCGTATATGTGAATAGTATTGTACTTGTGAATAGTGCTGTATATGTGAACAATGTCATATATATGAACAGTGCTGGATGCCCTTCCTAAGGTTTTCAACCATTTTAAGGTAAAAAATGCCATTTGTTTTACTATTTGACTTCTCCTTAGTTGTGAACTGGCCAAAATATCCCTTAAATACATAAAATACTTAAATTATAATAAAACGCACATAATAAAAGTTTAGAAGATTTTAATATATAAAAGTAAAAATGTTCGTGAGACTTAGAGCACAAAACGACAATTTTACCTTTTATAAATATACATTCTCCAGTATTCAACAATTGGTAATTCAATTGTATTTTCCACATCATGTTCATTTATAGGATTGAGATATCGACCACGTTTTTCAACCTAATGGGGAATAGAAAAGATTTGTTTCGCTTTAGAAACCAATATAAATAGATCATATTTGTACCCTAACCAATTTAAGTCCACTAACATGAGTCCATGTTCATCCTTCTTTACACCACCGCTATTTCGAACCCAATTACACATGAATACAATTTTTTTTACAAATGGCAGTCAATAACCTATATCTCATCTATAACTTCATAAAATATCATGTCACATGTAATAAGATTTTTGTTTTTTGCACTAGCAACATGCATAGCTTCTACAACTAGAGTTACTCTACTATTTTAAGTAACATAAGTGGAGTCTCAATCTCTTATTAACATGTGGAAACTATTAATGTCATTCACTGTATGTTTAACCACAAAAAGAAGAGGCCCTTATGATATCTAATATAGAAACATCATTTTCTATTTCAGTATACATTACCAAGCAAGAAATGTATGGAAGCATTGTTGTTTGTTTAATAAGAACAAATAACAAGCTATTTTTAGTGAAATTGAATGATCAATGAGCATGAACCTTATCTGTTAGCCAATCCGCAAAGGTTTATGATTATGTTCATTTTACAACCATTTATCATTTTGATGTGGATGACTTGTTCTTAGCCATTGCATGTGCTCACTAAAAGATTTTAAAATTTAGATTATTAGATTAAAAAAATCGATTTAAATTTAATAAATATTAAAATGTATTAATATAGAGCATGAAATATTATCTAATATATAGTTCAAGTTTTCGTGTGTTGTGTGAGACATACAAATGTGCTTAATCTTGTGAATTTGGATTAACGTGAAAGATGCAAAACTGAGCTCAAATATGCAATATAGACGTCAAATATGAAACAAACAGGAAAAATTATAATTTTTGGTTTTATTCAACACATGCAACAAGTCAAGTAAAACATACGATAGGTGAGGTCAAGCGTACAACATGAAATTTACACGTAAAACATGCAACATTTGAGGTCAAACATACAACAACTCATGTTAAACATGAGAATCTTATGGACATGCAACAATTTACGTCAAACATGCAACAATCAAAGTCAGACATGCAACAATGACGTCAAACATGAAACATGCAAAAAAATTATTTTATTTTTGCTTTATTCAAGACCTGCAACAATCCATGTGAAACAACAGCAGGTAAGGTCAAACATGCAATATTTAAGGTCAAACATGCAATAGCTAAGGTTAAACATAAGAACCACGTGAACATGCAATTGTTCACGTCAACCATGCAATTACTGAAATCAAAATTGTAACAATAGTGTCAAAGATGAAACGGGCAGGAAATTTTTTTTTTTTTTGGCTTTATTCAAGACCTGCAACAATCCACGTGAAACATGCAATATGTGAAATCAAACATGCAACATAAAATTTACATGTAAAATGGCTACATAAAACATGCAACATTTGAACATGCAATAATTCATTGTGAATATGTAATAGTTCATTTCAAATATGCAACAACCAACATCAAAAATGCAACAATGACGTCTTACATGAAACATGTGGGAAAATTTTTATTTTTTATTTTTTGCTTTATTCAAGACCTGCAACAATCCACATGAAACACGCAACGAGTGAGGTCAAACATGCAATATGAAATTTACATGTAATAAGGTCACATAAAATATGCAACATCTGAGGTCAAACATGCAACCGCTAAAGTTAAACATGAGAACTACTTGAACATGTAACAATTCATGTCAAACATGAAACAACCGACATCAAACATGCAACAATAACGTCAAACATGAAATCATAAAATGGGTGGGAATATATTTATTTATTTTTACTTTATTCAAGACCTGCAACAATCCACGTGAAACATGCAACATAAAATTTACATGTAATAAGGTTACGTAGAATATGCAGCATCTGAGGTCAAACGTGAAACAACTAAGGTTAAACATGAGAACCACGTGAACATGAAACAGTTTACGTCAAACATCCAACTATGACGTCAAACATGAAACGTGCGGGAAAATTTTTATTTTTTGACTTTATTTAAGATCTTCAACAATCAACGTGAAACATACAACAGATGAGGTCAAACATGCGATATGAAATTTATATGTAAAAAAGTTGCATTAAACATGCAACACTTATGGTCAGACATGGAACAAATAAGGTTAAACATGTGAACCACATGAACATACAAGAGTTCATATCAAACGTGCAACAGCTGAAGTCAAACAAACAACTTGAGCATCTAACATGAAACGGACATGAAAAGAAATTGGGGGTATTTAGAATAATTTAGTTGAGACAAATAATGAAGTACATGAAAATTTTGATGTTAAATACGAGATATTACACATAATATATGAAACAAATATTTCTCTTTTTTTTTTCTCTTGTATGATAATTTGATATCTTTCTTTCAATTTCTATTTATTATTTTTTCTTACTATTAATATTATTTTTCCACAATTTCTAAATTAATATATTATTTTGATTTTAATTTTAATTTTAATTTTTTTTAAAAAGATGCAACCGGTTAACAAACCAGTTGCACGAAGTCTTTGGCTGCAATTATTAGGGTTGGCAAAATCCATATCCGAATTAAATAATTTTACATCTGGATCCGTATTCGGATCCACAAAAAAAGATGCAGATCTGACTGCGGGTAATATCCGCAACGAATGCGGACAAATATTCCAAATATCCGGATCCGAAAAAATTAAAATTTAATAATTTAATATATAATTTAAAAATTAAATAATTTACGTAATAATATCAAATAAATCCAATCATAATTTAATAATGAATGATTCAGCATGAATAACATACAAATAATCTGATAAATCTACAAATAAAATTTAATTTTTAATTTTTAATTTAAAATAAAATTCAATAATTTACCTCATATTATCAAATAAAATTCAATCATAATCCAACAATTAATTAATCAACATGAATAATATATAACAACATAATAAATCCACAAATAAAATTTATTTTTAATTTTTAATATATATTTTTAATTTAATTTATAATTTAAAATAAAATTTATCCGAATCCAAATACCTATCTTCCACATCCAGATCCGTATTTTTTAATATGCGGATACAAATTTTTTCGGATCCAGATCTTTCGGATCTTTGCGGATCCGGATTTATTTGACATCCCTAGCCATTATGCTCTCACCATACCGGCTACAATGCCACCCTTTGTTGAAATGGGCCAATGCTATTGCTAGCTCAGTGAAATCAGTCCACTTTCAAGTGCTGGAAGTCAAAGTACATAAATTTAAACTGAACTCACTCATACAATTTTGCTTTGAAAGAGTCAGAGAAAGTCGGAACAAAATCGCTTCAACGATTCGAAATGATTTTAACAATTGAACCAACCAATATTATTCAAAAAGATGTTAGCAGATGAACCAATTAAATATTATTTGAAAAGATTTTACCTGTTGAACAAACTGAACAAACTAATACTAAAACTTCGGTGCATGGCTTGTTTCTAGGTACCTAACGAAAATTAGTAACCCTGCAACTACTTGTCAGAGCCACCTAGAGAAGACAATACCTCATATGCATCAATAGAAGCTTATCATCCACTTAATTCATTCAAAACTAATTACATATACCCTGTCAAGAACTCTCATAATTCTAGGCATTGAACCAAAATCTGATGTCAACCTATTGAACAGAAAATTAAGGAGCAAACATCATTACATAGAGATGGAATTAGTTGATATAAGTTGACATTGATGGATAAGTTCGTACACTAAAAATACAAATCTAACCATTACATATAGAAGGAAACTATGAAGGAAATGAAACTTGTGACGCATAGAGAACAATATTTTTTCCAAGCATAAGTAAGTTTCAAACATGAACAGATTTTCTATTTACAGATTTCCCCTGGCTGCTGTATCTCTGTAATCATTCCATTGCTTTAAAATCTTATGAACATAAACTTAAGGGCTTTCACAGAACTCCATCTCCTGACATTTCAGGTAAAAACAGATAAAAGCAAGTCATGCATAATAAACATCAATAAGCCTAATATTACAATGAAACAAAAGGATTTCTGCATAACCAACTCAATTAGCACAAATATGCATAAATTTATTAAGGGCATGTTTTCATTTTTCTTTTATTTCAAGCCAATGGGTAGAAAGCATGAAAAAGTTTTGGTAGAATCTGTTCATGCATATATACATGCATGTATGTGCATGTGGGTGTGGGTATCCAGATGTATATCACATATCAATTGGTAAAAAAAAAATATATATTTACCATGCACACCTTATAAATGAGCTAAAAAGACACCTCATATCCTGAGGCGAGTGTTTTTCCAAAACATATGAAGTAGACTTTGTTCCAAAAGAGCAGATTGTTCTTACCTTCCCACAAATTGGACAACTTTCACTTCTTTCCAGCCACTCGTAAATACAACCAAGGTGAAAATGATGGGAACAACGTGTGGTAATTTTAGGATTTTCTGGAGTATATTCTGCAAGAAACAATGATCCAGATGAATATAACTAAAGAATCAAAGAAGCAAATTCCTTTCCTTTCTAGCTCTTTTGCCAGTGTGCCTAAAGAGAACTTGTTACTCCCAAATCCTATGGTTATTTGAAAAGTAATTGAGTAGAGCAACATAAAAACAGAAAATAAAAGGACCCTGTAAGCTACAACGAGAATGTCTTCTAACATAAGCATGTCAAATTACCATCAAGACAAGTAGGGCAGACATCTTCATCTTCGGTAGATGTTTGCGTATAAGGTCCATATGCAGCTTTAGTTGCCAAAGCCTTATCCGAGGACTCGGAATCGACAAGTTTACAATCTTCTTCAGAATCAACTACATTCTGTTTCTTCCCAAAACCCAACGATTCTCTACCTGAGCTACTCATATTTCTTCTTATTGGCTGTGCATCCTCTTGAAAATAAATCATCGACTTATCACGCCTAGAGACCAAACCATCACGCTGTAAACGAGAGTATCTCTGATCAGTATCATAAGTGGCCGGTCTGGACACTGAGAATTGATTATCATTTAGAGAATTATCAGGTAGAGTAGTTGCAGGTACTGATGATGCCGAAGAAGCAGTTCCTAGATTTGATATTGGCACAGATCGACCTTCAAGTCTATGGAACATTGCACCATACTGCACAAGCATAGGGAGACAGCAAACAAAGAATGGATAACATTGTATCAGATAGTACGGGGTTCACTATCAATGAAAAATCTAATAATTTACACTAATCTCCCATACATCCAGTCTTGATCACAATGCAGAAGTACAAATACAACACAAGCTAAAAGGCTGAGTTTAATCTATGGCATTACAAGTAAAACAAAGGAACATTCCTTTCTACAGGTAACAGGACATCTAAGGAGCTTTTCTTGCCATAATTAAATTCTCCTTCAGGGTTTTCCTTTAACCCAGAAATTGATTTTAAAATTCAAAGGTATCAAAGGACACTACAATCAGAACAGAACATATGTCGATTCTATTGCATAGCTGACAAAGAAAAAATTTGCAAATTTTGATAAAGTTTCAAACTGATCAATGGTATAATATTAGCTAGGCCAAACATCAGCAATGAAGACTCTGATGCCTAACTGTCACTCATATCATATGAGCCCTAAGTTTTTAACCCATTCATCAAGTGATGATAGTCATCAGCATCAATACAAATGTAAGGAGATCAAACCAATGAAAAAATTTCCACATGGATAATAAAGATAAAAAACTGGCCAAGGGTTCCAGTGCCTGAAAAACTAAAAGCATACCCCATTTAGTAGCTGGTGGAAAAAGAATCTTAGGCATATGCAGTTGCGATATATTGAGTTGCTCGGGTTCGTGTAATCTTCAAATTCCTCAATACATGGACAGCAGCAGAAAGAACCCATCTTTGTAATTTCGCAATATATCCAGGAGCGCACCGACCTTCAAACAACTAGAAAGCAATCAACCAGGACGAGCAAAAATACCTAATCACGGAACAACACATAAAAACAGAAAAATGAGGAAAGTTAAGAGCAAAAGCAACACAAAATAATAACGTAAGTGATTGAATGTGTTGAATGATCCCTAAAGTTGAATACTTTTTATATTTATTTTTCGAGCAAAATACATCTAAAATGTGGTAAGCAAAAGAACTCACAAAGACATATAAAGAAAACAGCAAAATTGACAGACGAACTTAAAAGTAAAGCATATAAAAATAAATAAATAAATAAAAAGCGAGGCACTCACTTACCATCTCAAAGCTTTAAAGATAAATCAATTCATTAAAGATAAATCAATTCAACTTAGATTCTAAATAACTTGTATATATGAAAAGAAGAAATTTTGCACCTGGGTTTGTGTACGTTGAGCTTTATTTTGTAGCAGATCCACTTAGAATCAAAAGACATGCCATCGCCGGCGACAGAAGCTCGATTTTAATTTACAGTAGGAACTAAACTAAAATGATAATTCATATTATGGATCTGGTAAAGTCTCTGGGTGGACCAGCTGATGGCAATACAATAATGATGATTATATTATATTAATATATGCATTGTTACTCTAGAAAATTAATATCTCCCTCTTTATTATCTGATAAGTTGTTGGATTCTTGCTTCTTAGGGGTCATGATTGGGTTATGGATTAGATTAATTGCCAAACATTAATGATTATCATTTTATAAAATGTGGGTTT
This sequence comes from Citrus australasica, assembly GCA_029618585.1. NCBI lineage: Eukaryota > Viridiplantae > Streptophyta > Magnoliopsida > Sapindales > Rutaceae > Citrus > Citrus australasica. The sequence continues at coordinate 414,215 of JARCIV010000030.1, read as the reverse complement.
ATTAAATATTAACTAATATGTAATTATGTTATTCGATAAAATAAAAAATAAAAAATAAAAAATAAGATAAATATTAACATTTAATTTAATTTATGTTAAAGATCTTTAGAATTGCGGTAGTTCTCACCCTAAGAAGAACAAATTATTTACTTGTTGTTTCCGCTAATTCTGACTGGGACCTATCAATTGGTATCAGAGCTAGGCAAGGATGACAACCAACAAGGAACACATCGAACAGATAGAAACGACGCTCGGGGAGATGCAAGATAAGATGCAACGCATGGAGTTAGGAGTTAACGACAAGTTGGCTCACATTGAAGAAACCTTGAACAAACTTGCAGAGTCTTTCCATACATCCAAAGACGCACCTAGCATCAACAACAACATAGCAACATTGCGAACAAACCGAGAAGACAAGGATGGCAAACGGCAGCAGTTTCAATCAAGAGTGGCAAAACTGGAGTTCCCACGTTATGCCGGCAACGACCCCACCGAGTGGTTCAACCGCGTCGATCAATTCTTCGAATACCAAGGGTCAACAGAAGACCAAAAAGTTGTCTTGGCTTCATTCCACTTGGAGGGAGAAGCTAACCAATGGTGGCAGTGGCTTAGGAAATCTTATCAAGAGGAAGGACGAGACGTTACTTGGGAAATTTTCAAGGAGGAGCTATGGGCGAGGTTTGGGCCAACCGATTGCGAGGACTTCGACGAGGCGCTATCTAGGGTCGAGCAAACCGGCACTCTTCGAGATTACCAGAAAGAATTTGAGAGGCTTGGCAACCGGGTTCAAGGGTGGACTCAAAAGGCTCTTGTCGGCACATTCATGGGAGGATTAAAACCCGAAATATCTGAGGAAATCCGGTTGTTCAGACCGAGAACTCTTAAGGAAGCGATCAGTTTGGCAAGAATGAGAGGTGAACAATTGCAGCGACAGAAGAGGCTGGTGAGATCTCCGGATTTCAGTCGTTCACCGCCTCCACAAATCGTCAACAACCGCGCTTCACCAACAACACCTATTAAAAAGCTTCCTTGGGAGGAGATGCAAAGGCGAAGAGCTCAAGGCTTGTGCTTTAATTGTAATGATAAATTCACTGCAGGTCATAAGTGCACAAAACCATAGTTGTTAATCCTTGAAGCCGAAGATGAAGAGAACATACATGAAGAATCTACAGCAACGACAAAACTTAAGAGTGAAACAGGGGAAGACACAGCAATGGTCAATCAGCAGTTTCCTTCACTAACCCTTGGGGACAAGGGTTCTTTTCGAGGAGGGGGTAATGATAAGAGCATACGCAAGTCCGAATGAGAAGCAAAATCCAACAGTATGCATTGGCACATGCAAGCAACCATGCAAGCCAAGCATGAGGTGGGCATCACGTTCCTAGCAAAATCCAACAGCAAATATGACGAATATGCATTGGCACATGCAAGCAACCATGCAAGCCATGCATGAGGTGGGCATCACGTTCCTTCAAGGACTCTTCAAACCGTATTGATGAAGAATTCAAATTTAATCATGTTTCCTTTAAGATTATTATTTATTTCGAAATTATAGCTAAGTGGTTTAATTAGTTTTAACTACTTTAGTTCATTAATTTTGTTCTATAAATAGACTCGAATATTTCAATAAAAGGGGTATCAGACTTTTATCTAATTCAATTAGCAATTGCGGTAGTTCTCACCCTAAGAAGAACAAATTATTTACTTGTTGTTTCCGCTAATTCTGACTGGGACCTATCAAACCCAATCATTTAATTCTAAATCTACGCCACTAAAAAATTGAAACTGACCTTTATAATTGTATGTTATCTAGGATAGTGTTCTTGAATAACAATTCAACCCATGCCACATTGATTTTCTTATTTCATAATCCTTTGTAACACATCGTTAATTAAATCAATATCTCAACTGTCCAATCAATTTAATTACATCTTGTTCCTTGATATTTATTTACTTTTTCTAATCATTATTTTCAACATATTAAATATGTTGACACACTCTGGCCAGAGAATTTTATGATCAAGTGCCGAAAGCCCATCAAGAGATATGTTGTACAAATTCTATATTGTTAATCTATAACTTCAAAACTCATAATTGCACCACCCACCAAAATACCAAATAATCTTGACTACAAGTGTGTATCGTGTCCATTAGTAACTCAAATGGAATAACAATTACAATTATGATATTATAACTAACTCAAATTAAGATTACAATAAAATCAATGCCTATGAGATTTAATAAGTCTGACAGTTATTACAAAGTTAATTAAATCTCATATGTGATCATGTTCAATATAGTCGTACTACATCAATAAATTCATACATGATTAAGACAAATCATTCAATGAATTTATTATAGTCTATACTTAAATAAAGTGCCCAACTTTATTTATCAACTGCGAACTTAATTTATTTAATCATAAAATAACTTGTATTTATATCTTCTATGGATCCACATGGTGATCACATAAATACATATAATATGATTAAATGGACTTTACTCAAAATATTAATGCAACTAAAATACTTGAATAAAATACCTCATTTATTTTATTAATCAGAAAAATTATTTATTACAATTAAATAAACACATATTCTTTTAAAAACCATAATTTCCCAACAATCTCCCACTAGCTCTCAAAGCATATTTGGCATTTCACGCACTCCCATGGATTCTAAGTGCAAGTTAAAAGGTTTCACAGGTATGGCCTTAGTAAAAGGATTTGCCAAGTTTTGCTGTGACACAATTTCAGTAACCTCCACATCATCTCTCTACATTATATCTCTTATAAGATGATACTTCCTCTCAATATGTTTTTGTTTGCTGTGGTTCCTTGGTTCCTTAGATTGAGCTACCGTACCACTATTATCACAAAACAGTTTAAGGGGTGCAGTTACAGCAAGTATTACCTCAAGATCTTGTAGGAACTTGCGGAGCCATACAACTTCTTTTGCAGCTTCAGATACAGCCGCATATTTATCTTCAGTTGTAGAGTCTGTGATACAAAATTGTTTCACACTCCTCCAACTAATCTCCACTTCCTAATGTAAACACATAGCTGAAAGTTAATTTTTTGGAATCCTTATCCGACATAAAGCCAAAATCAGTATAACCCACGGGAATGAGTTCATCACCCGAATACACAAGCATATAATTTTTAGTTCTTTTCATATACTTCATTATATGCTTGATTGCAATCCAGTGTTCAGGTCCAGGATTAGATTAATGTATGCTAACCATCCCTACCGCAAAACAGATGTCTAGCTTAGTGCAAAGCATGGCATACATGAGACTTCCCACAGCTTCTGCATATGAAACTTGTCTCATTTTCTTTATCTCTTCAGATGTTTTAGGTGATTGATCTTTAGAGAATATAATTCCATATCTGAATGGTAACAAACCAGTCTTAAAATTTTCCATGCTAAATCTAGCCAATATCTTGTCAATATAAACCGATTAAGACAAGGTTAAAGTTTTATTCTTCCGGTCTCGTAGTAATTTGATATCAAGAATATAACTTACCACTCTCTATCTTTCATATCAAATTGTTTTGCTAACCAACTCTTTATTGTAGTCAATACTCCTATATCGTTTCCAATTAGGAGAATATTGTTTACATAAAGAACTAGAAATGCTATAGATTTTCCCTGAATTTTCTTGTACACAAATGGTTCATCAATATTCTGAATGAATCCAAACGATTTAATTGCTTGATCAAATATGATGTTCCATGATCGGGATGCTTGCTTCAATCCATAAATGGATTTCTGCAACTTACATACCATGTGTTCTTGGCCTTTTTATATGAATCCATCTGGTTGCTGCATGTAGATGTCTTTTTTAAGATGCCCGTTAAAAAAGGCAGTTTTAACATCCATTTGCCAAATTTCATAATCTAGCACTGTAGCAATGGAGAGCAGAATCCTAATGGATTTAAGCATAGCAACCGAAGAAAAAAGTTTCCTCATAATCGATTCCCTCTTTCTGAGTAAATTTTTTGGCTACTAATCTTACTTTAAATGTTTCCACTCTTCCGTCTACTCTTGTTTATTTCTTGTAGATCCACTTGTACTCTATAGGTTTTACCCCATTTGGTGCCTTTACAAATTCTCAGACTTTATTGGAATACATAGATTTCATTTCTTGATTCGTGACCTTTTTCCAAAGTTCAACATCTCTGTCTATTAGAGTTTCGTTGTAGCTAGTGGGATCTTGTACATGTTCATCTGAGATAGCCATATAGGTTTCTCCCAATAACATGTATCTCACAGGTAACCTAGTTACCCTCCTACCACGACGAGGTTCTAAGAGAGATTATTGTTTAAGGATAATCATGTGTTGATAAATTGATTGTTGTTGTTCTTCATGTTCTATAACATGTGTTGAAAGCTGACCATCAACCTAATCACCTGACAGTTCGTCAAGTATTACCTTACTCTTAAGTTTGAAGTTATTCACATAGTCTTCTTCGAGGGAAGTGAAATGTGTCCTCACAATCACTTTCCTATCTTGAGAACTATAAAATAAATTTCCCCTTATTCCTTTGGGATACCCCACAAACATACAAACCTTAGGACATGAATCAATTTTGTCTGCCTTTAGTTTTAGCACATGTGCTGGTGATCCACAAATACGGACATGTCGTAAACTTAGTTTGCGACCTGACCATAATTCTATTAGGCTTTTAGGCACTGACTTAAATGGAGCTAAGTTCAAGAGATAACTGTAGTTTCTAGTGCTAGTCCCCAAAAAGAGATTGGTAATGACAAATAACTAAGTATAGATCTCACCATATTCAAAAGAGTTCTATTTCTCCTTTCAATTACCCCATTTTGGTGTGGTGTCCCCTGGGCAGTTAATTGAGATATAATCCAATTTTCAACCAGACATTCTTTGAAATCTCCTGAGAAAAATTCACCACCTCGATCAGATCGAAATTTCTTTACACTTTTATCTAATACTTTTGTGTCTCAACCCTATACCCTTTGAATTTCTCAAGAGCTTCAGACTTATGACGTATCAGATAAACATAACTGTATTTTGAGTAATCATCAGTGAAAGTGATGAAATAATCATAACATCTTCTAGCTTGTACATTGATTGGTACACATACATCTGTATGTACCAATTCAAGTGGTACTGTTGCACACACTCTTTTGGCCGAGAATGGCCTTTTGGTCATTTTCCCTTATAAACAAGATTCATAGAGTAGCAATGATTCATTTTTCAATGGATCCAAGAGCCCATCTTTGATCATTCTTTGTATCATATTTTAGTTTATATGACTCAAGCGTAAATGCCAGAGGTAACATTGGTTGGAAGAAATATTTCTTTTCTTAGATAAATGTATATGCTCATCATTATTGATCACTGTGTCATGCAGAGAATGGATCATATGACTTAAATGATATAAATTATCTTCCAATGTATCAGAACAAATAAGTCTCTTATTAAAAAACATATCCAGTTTTCACTGCTGACACGAACTGTCATGTCCCTGACTGCAGCTTAATGCTGCATTCACTTAGTTTCCTAGTTTCCTGAAACAAATAAGTGAATTATAAATATGATTAGTTGCTTCTGAATCCTACACCCAAGTGTCAACAGGATTCTAAACTAAACATGCCTCAATTACAAAAAGATTTCTCATATCTGATTTCACAATCTTAAGGCAATCCTTTTTCCAGAGACCTTTCTGTCCACACTTGAAGCATTTGCCTTTGGCTTGCCATCTTGCTTGGTAGACGGTCTCTTTTTTCCAGCTTTCTTACCTTTGTCTTTCGGCTAAACTCTAGAAGAATCTTTTTTAGCAATGTTTATGCTTTCTAGAGATTTTTTAGACAATCTCTTGTATTCGGACGAAAAAGGGAGACTCGAGTATGCAAGCTCAATAAATCCTTGTATGGCTTGAAACAAGCTTCCAAGCAATGGTTTATAAAGCTATTTTTAGCCCTCAAAGCTGCTGGTTTTCACCAATTGAAATTTGATTACTCATTGTTCGTGTGATCTTATAATGGTAGTTTCACAACAATTATTATTTATGTCGATGATGTGATATTGGCAAGCAACAATCTACAGCATATTGAAGATATAAAACATTTTTTATCCAAGCAATTCAACCTTAAAAATCTTGGTCAACTTAAATATTTCTTAGGCATAAAAGTGGCAAGGTCTTTGAAGAGGATTTGTCTTTCTCAAAGAAAATATGCATTGGAGATACTAGAAAGATGCTAGATTTTTAGGAGCTAAACTAGCCAAGTTTCCGATGGAACAAAACTTGGTTCTTACACAATCTGATGGAGACCTTTTGAATGATCCTTCATCATATAGACGTCTTGTGGGAAGATTGATATATATGACCATTCCTAGGCCAGATTTGGTGTATGTCGTCCATGTTTTAAGTCAATTTATGGACAAACCCTGTATACCACACCTTGAGGTAGCACATAGAGTTCTCAAATATTTGAAGCACACATAAGGATAAAGTATCCTTTTATCCTCCACAAGCACACTCCAATTGAAGGCATTTTGTGATGCTGATTGGGCTTGGTGTAAAGACACAAAAAGGTCGACAACATATTATTGTATATTTCTAGGACAATCACCAATTTCGTGGAAAACAAAAAAGCAAACAATAGTGGCTCGATCAACTGTCGAGGCAAAGTATCGCTCTATGGCTACTACATGTTGCGGTTGAAGAATATCTTGACAAACTTGGAAATCAAACACACTCAACCAGTCATGTTGTTTTGTGACAACCAAGTTTCTCTACACATTGCCTCGAACCTGGTCTTTCATGAACGTACAAAGCATATTGATTGATTGTCACTTAGTTCGTGAAAAGATTCATGAGGGCTTGATCAAGACAGCACACATACGAACCAACAAACAAATTGCAGGCTTATTCACGAAAGCATTGAGTTCATTTAAATTTGAAGTACTACTTGACAAGTTGGGTGTTATTAACATACACTCCAACTTGAGGGGGAGTGTTAAAGAAAATCATGTAAGATAGGAAAGTAAATATTGTATATCTATTTAATTATCATTTCTATAAAAGTCATAGCTAGTTTATAGGCATAAGAATAGGATCTATGTTGTAAGGCATCTATATAAAGTGGCATCCATTTCACTGTATGTATTTGACAAAAATTCAATTTTCTCAAATAGTCTTTTATCAAAAACTAAACTCAAACAGGTCTTCCAATGTTATTTGTCTAAATTAATTCAAAGCATTTTGATTGTTATGCTACAAATCCAACGGCCAAATCGGTAAAAGACAAAAAATAGGGGTACTGAATCACTTTTGCAAGCTAGCTAAATTATTACTATTATTATTTTAAAGACAGCATGTATATCGAATTCATAGCATAATAATCCCCAAATCTTATTATTGTTTTACTAGATTTCAATCGTCCATGTGTCACCTCCGAATTGGCCAGAGACGATCTTTCTTCAGCTAAAATTAGGATTTGGACCTAATTTGTGACTTGTGCTTGATGTGCTATGTGAACCTACTGTTTTGTTCAATAGTTCGAGGGGTAAGGTCCAAGGGTGCATCTAGACGATAAGATCCAAATAAATTCGTCTTGGTGCTTTTATCACATCTGACTTGTCAAATAGATTTGGGGTGTAAATAGTAACGACATTTGCTTTAAGGAGTGGTGTAGGAGAAGCAGAATAAAAAATTGAATAATGGAGATCAAGATTTAAGGTGTTGTTCCAGTAGTAATGCGGCATTAAGGTCTTGTTTGGGATTTAGGTGTTATAGCTTTTAAGTTATAGTTACTGTGAAAAAAAAACTGTAACTATAAAATAAAAGTTAATAATATGTAGTAAATATAAATTTTAAATAATAATTTTGATAAAATTATTAAAGATATATTTGATTTTTCATCATACAAGTGAAAAATAATATCAACATATCTTCCAAGGTACAACATCTAGTGTTTACCAAACGTTTTAGTGTTGTAACTTTTAAGTTACAATTGTCCAACCTCAATCACAAACACACCCTAAGTTTAGGGGAAAAAAAAAACCTAACGTGTGCTAAAGGCTTAAGGTTGGAATTATGGAATGGAGACATAACAAAAAGTGCGATTAAGGGATGTTTTAGGGCTTCTAAGCATTTGGCCAAAATGATGGTCTGTTCTATGCCAAGGAAGGTGTTTTTGATGGTGGTGGGATAGCGACGAAGGCTGATTTCGGATTTCTTGATGTTGAAGAAATTGAAACTGTATTTCTTTGCTCGAGAAGATGAGTGTTTCTCGAACAAAGAAATGAACAGCTCCTTAAGGTTATTCAGAGGTTGTTTATGATTGCCAGATGATTGTTGCTGGTGGGGATGGGTTATGGTGAGGAAATTGTGCCGCCATTAGGCTAATAATATTAAAAATTTTCAAAATAGTCACAATAAATTTTTGGCTAGTACTATAAATATGTATATTTAGAGTCACAACAGACGTCAAATTACCTTCTAAAAATATTCTCAAAAATTATAATTTCTGCATGTTATAACGAACCTGTAAGGCTACGACCTCTGAATCTAATAATATAATTCTATTTCAAATGATGCACTGGAATATAAATAACCTAAAATAGAGTACATTTTACATTTTTTTGGTTTTTAATTAATTATGTAAATGATAAAAAAAAAAGCTTCCTCGAATAGCTCTATAAACTAGAGTGAACAAGAAAAATTTAAGATAATCAAGCATAATAATAGGGCTAGTATTGCTTCAACCCTTCAATGACCAAAGCCAAAATGACTGAGCCCGGTTTTCAATGCGAAAGGAATTCAAAATGAAACAAGAATCTTGAGTTCAATTACTACTTAATTCACTTTGAAAATACCGGCATATCCGCAAGAAGCTGCACGTGATTAATAGAGGGAGAGCAACCGAGCAGGTAGCAACCTTACTCAAGACTTTCCTTTCCTCTTTAATTTCTCTTGATGAGAACGCTCTGAGGACCCTAAAGAGGTAACTTCACTGTGACGCCCCAGTGAATGGTCTGTCGAATGATTGGGCTCGTGGGCACGCCGACGCTTTGAATGTTTTGATGGCTCCCCACCTTCAGGCGAAAAACTTTTGTATCTGCTACTTTGGGTGTAGGATGAATGTTCCAATGTCGACTGTGAATTTCTTCGCCAACTACTTTGTCCAGAACTCGCAAATTGATGATTTGGCATTGAAGCTCCACTAGATGTCACATGCAACTGTCTGATTTTGTCAGGATTAAGTTCTACTTCTTTAGGCCCAGGGTAATGGACTAGGGAAACCCGCCGTGAAATCTTACCAACTAACATCAAAGTATTTACATCAGAACAAATAGATACCCTTTGGCCTCATATCAAGTTCACAAAGTTCGGGTTTATTTATACAATGACTAGCAGAACAATGGTAATGAGCAATGATTAACCAAGTGAATACATAAATAACCAATTTTTAAATACAGATGCAAGATCTAAGCATCAAACACACAAAATCAGAGATTTGAACCTCCCTATTTTCAGAAAAAGAAAAATGTGTCAATTAATGCCAAAAAGAAAGGAGGTAGAAATGTGGACTAAATTCTACAAAGAAAACAAACAATAAGGGAGGGAGGAACCAATTTCATAAAAGATCACACCCAGAAAATGATATCAATCTATACAATACTATCTCAAAAGCCTCCCCATACATCTAGATGTATAAAGAAAATCCTTGAAATCAGTATGAAGCAAACGATGAACTCTCTCCCACAAGCCTGCATATAATTTCTCATATATTTTCAGTAAAGATACAATTGCTCCTTTTGGAATCCATAAGAGTGATAAAACAATGCATCCAATGCACTCACTAAGGATTTGGCTTTCTACCCTTCCCCCAAAACAACTATTTTCCAAAAGTAAGGATCCACAGGAATCGAGAATGGCATATAGGATACTCTTTCTACAAGTCACATGTCATGATGGTGAAAGGCACATCATCAGATGCTTTCTTTGAATGACTTCCCTGGTACTGACATATACAGGGCCAAAGACGCTAAACGACTTGAACTTTGGGTGTGATTTCAGCCTTTCGAATAATCTTGAAATTCGTAATCACACTGGAAAGATCCTCCAATAAACCACTGAAAAATATGATTTACAAGATGAATCTTTGCCGAAAACCTCCAAATCAGAGACTTTAATCTTAGGCCTCTAAGTTATAAACACCATTTGAACATAGCATACAGAGGAGACAGATAACTTATTTTTAAGCACGGTGGAAAAAATAAATTGTAACAACATTGCTGAAACTATCAGTCAATAGTTTGCCATATATCAGTTATCACATGAAAACCACCATTCCAATTTGGCCCAGTTTCGCCAAAACAAAAACAATTCCAATTTTCAGGTTAGATGAAAATGAAGCATGAATGAATAAAGTAAAACCCTCCTGATGTGGTATCACGTTAGGTTGGATTACGAAGCATTCTAAAAAATTATAATTTTCCTTTCTTTGTTTAAATTTATTAAATATTTGATGATCTGTAGCATAGTCTAAAAGGATGCTCAAAGTCTCGACAATATATAAAATTGTAATGAAACCTCCACTCAACTGAACCATTACAAGGTAACTATGCAGACATATTTTCCTGAACCCTACAGAGCACTTTCGAAACCAACTTCTCTCAAGAACTTAATCTGTGACAAAGATGGCTATAAATGAGCATCCACGCACCTTAAAAAAAAAAATGGTTTACTGATGCAGGTGGAATAAAATTTATATAGTTGTGTAAACAGAGTACATAGTCATTGTCCATGAAGCAGAACAGCAACAAACCACCACCGTGACAAATATATTAGAAAGAGAGAACATATATAAGAACAAAAGGAAACAATGAATAATCCTTCAAATACATACCAATTTTTGGCTCTGATGGATAGTTAAGAAATACCATTTCATCTGGCTCTTGAAAGTCATTGCTGACAATATCATACGCTTTTCCTACCACAAAATATAACAGGTATTCATCATAACAGTGTCACGAAACCAATCCATTCCAGCCTAGCCATACAAAAATCATACTGATACCAAGCTGCAATTACATGTATATATATGCATGGAGAGTTATTCACTAGTTCTGTTCTTTGTATATACCAGATGAATCCTCAAAACTGCCCAACCGTCCGTTGCCACGGAGCTCAAGTGACAATTCTTTTCCATCAAAATCAGGCATCTGAAAAAAATATTTATATAATAAAAAGAACCAATAAATTCAGATCCCAATCATCATTAATGCTTAAGCTGATACTAATAAAATTTTCTAGCGCTAAGAATGAGTTGCATCCACAAAAGACTCCAATGAGTTCTCAATAAATGAAACAATACGTCCTTATGCTACAAAATGGCATTCAGTGTTTGATATATAGCTATTACAGAAGTTAAATCATTGATAAAAAGAAATCAAGCAAGAAATAACATACTTGCTTATTACAGAAATAAAAAATGGTATTCAGTGTTTGATATATAGCTATTACAGAAGTTAAATCATTGATAAAAAGAAAACAAGCAAGAAATAACATACTTGCTTATAAGGCCATTGAATAAGCCAAAGCTCAGTGGAGTCAATTAAAGAAAGATCAACAAGAGGGTCTCTCAATTCTTCTTCATATTCTTCTGTAGGTTTGTAGCCTTCTACAATGGCATCATCCATTGCGCGGCAGTTTCACGTCGCAGCGTCGTGCGGCTGATTGCGATTGGAGATGGAGCAGGTTGCAGGCAGCAGGCGAGAGGGAGATAAATGGAGAGTGGAGACAGTTCGCGGCTGATAGGATGGTCGTTGGCTGGCGTGTGGCTGATGGTCACGATGCTGGCTGATGGGATGGCGGCTGAGTGGCTGACTTAGGGTTTTGTCACTGATTGCTTTTGTGTATTGTGAATCTATGTAAGTGTATGTGGTGTACTGATTTACTGAAGCGTGAAGCGTGAAGCGTGCGAAGTGTGATGCAGAATTGCAGATACACTGATCTGTGTTGTGTGCGTGTTTAAAAAATGTGTTAGTTTTTTTTTTTTTTTTGAAATAGGGTCGGGTCAGGTCGGCTTGGCTTAAGTCTGATCCTAATTCGAAATTTTTTTGGACCTAAAAATTTTATTCCGAACCCGATCCAAAGACTCGAATATTCGAGTTAAATGTCAGTCGGGCCAAAAGTAAGATCAGATCAAATTGCAAAGACAAAACACAATTGCATGAACCGAGCGGTTGTGCATCTAGTTCAGTTTTGGAGTCGAACCGAACATAAACTGTTCGGTGCATTAAATCCAAACCATTTGATTTCTGCTAGTTAAATCAAACCGAGCTAAACCGAGTATCTTGGTTTGGTTCAGTTTGGCAAAAATCAAATCGAACACCCTACCCTTTTACACAATAATGGGATGGCAATGGTACCCTCAAATCCACCCAAATCCGTCCACCAAAACCTCTCCATTGCAGGTAATTTTATAGGTTGCATGCAGGTTTGGTATTATAAATTAAAAACCGCACTAAGTTGTAGGTGATTTTGGTATTACCTAAATACATGGTGAATACCCGCATGGGTATCCACCAACACGTGGCTTTTTTAATTATTTTTAATTTTATTTTAATTGAAAATTTTTAAATCTAAAAATATACCTATATATTTATTATAATTTTGATTGAATTTTCTTTAACTTAATACATGGATTAATATATACTTATTATAATTTTGTATGAATTATTATTTTTTAATTTAATGCATGAATTATTTCATTATTATTATTTTGATGTGAATAAACATAAGGCCAAACAAGAGAATTTTCAATTTCGTTTCTAAATAACTACACACATGAGCTAATAATGGAAAATCAATTAATAGCGCATTTACTTTGTGGAAGTGGGAAATCAAAATTCATAATTGGAATGATTGAGAGTATTTACTGACTAAATTATAAGGGGAAATGGGATTATGGAAATAAGTATGTGAGTCCTATGCACTTTTGGGATTGATGAATACGAACTTGATTACCAAGGGTGGGTGGGAGTCAAGTTCCTATTCTCCGAACTGACTTTTATGCCCCAACTAAATTTCTTATTTAAATAATCAAAAATAAAAAATGAACAATCGGATGAAAAATAAACCTAAATCCCAAATTCTAGATTTATCAAATTCAAACCAGCAGTAGTGTAATTCGATCCCGTCGAGCATGAGCACTCAATTGGCATCGCGTCACTGCTCATGTGTGATGTTCATCAGTTGCTTGTCAAACCAACAGCTGTTATCACATCAAACCAGCAGCAACTGCTTGTTGAACTAACAACACCCGCGTCATTGAACCAATAGAAGCAGCTTGTCGCTGTCATCGCTGATTGCCACCTATGATGATTTTCATTATTGTTGTTATTATTATCATTTATCATGAAGATTTTTGAATAATAATAATTAGAATTATTATAACAAATAATAACAATAGTAATGATAATAATTAACTAAGAACATTTTGTCACTTTCAGCCATTTATTCCAATTCCAAAATAAAGTAAACACATTAAAAGTAATACAACTCATTTCAATTTTAATTCTTATAGTTCAAGTATAAGAACTTATTCTGATTCTCATTCCAATTAGGCTTGACAATTTAGTTCGATCCTATTTTTGGCCCGATAGACCCGACCCTAATTTTTAGGGCTTTTGACCTGAATTTTCAAGTTTAGGGTCGGGTTAGGGCTAAAATTTTAAGGCCTGAACAAATTTAGGGTCAGGGTCGGGCTTAATGCCGACCCGACCCTATTTAAAAAAAAAAACTAACACAAGTTAACACACGCACACAACACATCCTCACAACATCACACATTGTGTGTTTTTAATTTAATTGCATTGTGTTTTTATTTGTATAAGACATGAGTTTTTTTATTTTTTATGTTGGGTTGTTGAATTGAATTGTGTATGACTAAAATTGTTGTGGAATTACATTGTGTGTTTTTAATTTAATTGCATTGTGTTTTTATTTATATAAGACATGAGTTTTTTATTTTTTATGTTTCGTTGTTGAATTGAATTGTGTATGGGTAAAATGGTTGTGGAATTACATTGTGTATTTTTAATTTAATTGCATTGTGTGTTTTTCATGTTGGATCTTAGAATTGATTTGTGTGTGGGGTTGAAATAGTTGTGGAATTGGTTGTGGAAAGTGGAATTGAATTGTGTTTGAAATGGTTGAGTAATTGCCGAATTGGTTGAAATGGTGGTGGGAAATAGGAATTGAATTGTGGGGTTAACTATATCGGTAGGGTCGGGTTGGGCCCAACCTGATGTTGGCCCGATTTCGGTCGGGTTGACTAAATAGTGTTTGGGCGTTTTTAGGGTCGGGTTTCAAATTTCTTTTGATCAGGTCGGATAGGGCTTGGCCAAGCCCGAGCCCGACCCCATATTTTGCCATTCCTAATTCCAATCTATTTTGATTTTAATTTATTTTGATTACCAATTGATAAATGCACTATGAAGCCTTTTGACTTTTGGATTTTAAAAGTAAGTTGGTGGCTTAAAATTATATAAGCCAAGCCTTCGGCTTTTTGCTTACAAATAGGAGAGGTCGTGGCTTAACAATGGCTTCCATTGATCCTATTAAGGATGATATGTTGTTCAACGAAATAAATTACTTTTTTTTATTCAATTAATTCCTACATGTGTGGTTTAATGTTTATGGTTCGTATCTCACTTTCACGTGATTAGGTAGATGTTATTAAATATTTTTCATCAATTTTGTCATTTGTTATTCGATTATTAAAATTAATGTTCGACTAAATCTATGCATAGGGTTTCTAAAGTCTGTATGTAATTATATTTGATTTTGTATCTTTTATTATATTGTTTACACCGAGTATTTAAAAAATCTTTGACTCTTTGTTGTTCAATATATTTACACGTGATGCTTAAATATGATACTACTAAATAGAAAAAGAATTTACACAAGATTAATTTTACCTGAACATAATTATTTCATTCATTAGTAAACATAGATTAATTTTGAGTTCACTCTAAAATTGAAAATTGATTGATAATTTGTCCGTTGAGTTGAATAGTGTTGGATTCTAAAACTTTAGCAACTTCAATCTCTTGAGTTCTTGCATTAATTTATTCATTTTAATTTTATTTGCATCTTTATTTTAAATCTCTTCAAACAAAATATTTTCTTTTTAACTAAGGTAGAATTATAATTAGCTTATATTAAATTTAGCTTTCTTAAAATTAACAGCCAATGTGGTTCAACCCCTTTATTCATAATCTACACTCTACAATAGATTCGCATACTTGCAAGTACATTAAATTTTACAAAACAGTTATCAATTACCATATATATATAATAAAGATATTATACATACATATTTATAAAGGTACAAATAAATTTTAACATTATGCATATTAATCATTTGTATTCTTTCAACAATTTAATAATAAAATTTATCAAGCACAAACAACCACATTAAAAAATATAATACTTTTAAAAATATATTTTACCAAATATTTAATTAATTCTCTTTAAAATTAATTATTTTTATAATAATTATTTTTTAAAAAGTACCATGTATTACCAAATTGATTCTAAGAATCGACAACCAACGGTGAATATCTTAATGACGATAGCAGAAAATGATAGCCGATAATGGTGGCTTGTTCCTCTTTGAGTTTTTATCTTTAGTCATATTATTAATTTAATATAATCTATTAAAATATGCAATACACTCCAAACAACAATTGAACCCTATTTTCCATACTATTTTATTGGCAACCTTATTTGGTACATACAGTGCGCCAGAGACAGCTATAATGTTATTTTATTTTTCCCAAGACAGTAGCTTAATGGCAAAATTTATCATTTCTTATTTTGTTTATTTGTTTATCGAGTAGAAAACACATCAGGATAAAATTCAAAATAGAGCAGACCCTTGTCCTAAAAATTGTAACATACAATTCTGGACTGCAGATGTACAATATGGAACCCATTGTATCTTTGTAATGGCCAAAGCCAACAATCACATTGGAAGAAAGAAATCATGTGACACACACATCAACTCAAATGCTATGAATAATCTGGAATGAAATGGTGTTAGTGAGAAAACACAGAGACAATCTTTACCCATATAACCTCAGGATCAGCAGATTTAGTCTCAAAATTCAGACTGGTGCCAAAAACCGGTGTGATCCTCGACATGGCGCTCAAATTCAACCAGAACTACATGCATTTCGCAGTTCAAAAGTACATTTCATCAGGAAAACAGAAATTAACCAAAAACATCATTTTTGCTGGAAGTTAATTCCTGCTGTATATCATATCATGAGATTTCAGTGCAACTGTTTGCAATCAAAATTCGGAGAAATAAAACTAGGCATCTTGGGACATGCAAAAGCCCAAATCAAAGTAAGACAACCAAATGAAAGTGATCAACAACCTGAACTTACCTCACTTGAAAATTGCCATAACATATTGTACAGTTTATGTGTTTGCCTAAATGATGAGCATAATTTATATATATATTTTACCCTTAATTAAATAATTGCTAGTTATATTTATTTGTTATTTTTAATTAATTGAATTGTTTTATTGAATAGGGAATTAATTGGAGATTATGGATAAAAAGAGTATAAAGGAGTTCAATTTGTGAGCATTAAAGATTAATTAACTTGGAAGCAATTATGCTTATATGCATATTAATTCAAGCCAAGGAAACCGAATTCAACAAATTCATTTACCCATGCACATGCGGACAAAGAAGATAAAGGAATAGGAAGCAATAGGAAGGGACCCGCACTTGACTTTCATGAGTGGAAAAGGAATGGAAATTCGTTTTGGAGTACACGTGATGGAAGCTAAGCCAAGTTAAAAGCTTTGCACATGAAGGATTAAAGAAAAGTTTAATTGGGCTTTGCAAGAGTGGGCTGATTTTAGCTTGTGTGAGCAATTCACTAGCTATCATTATTTGACAAGGATTCGGCTAGGGATTAAAAATATAAAAGCCAAACTTTGGCTTGAGAAAAGGGGAGCCGCCAGGGAGGGAGACGGAAGTCTGGAAAAGGAGAAGCAATTCGGCTTTGAGCAAGTTGAAGAAAATCTGCAGCAATTCAGTTTTTTCATGGCTGAATTGATTTTATTTGTTGCTCCCAATTCAAGTATGTCAAGCTAAATTTCTTATACTGAGGTTAAGGATGAAACCCTATTCAATGAAATAATTATCTTTTTATTTATTTAATTCCCCATATATGTTCTTTAATGATTATGGTTTTTATTTCATATGATTAATTGAATGTTAATAAAATCTTTTCATCAATTCTGTCATGCATTATTGATTGTTAGGATTAATATTCTATTAAATTTATGCTTGGATTTATAAAGTTTATACATGATTATCTTTGATTTTATGTCTTTCATTAAATTGTTTACATAGAGTGCTTAGGAAACTTTGACTCCTTGTTATTCAATATGTTTACATGAGATTCTTAGATGTCATATTATTAAGCAGAAAAAGAACCTACATTAGATTTAATTACTTTGGCTTAATTGTTATATCCATGAGATGACATAGATTGATTTCGAGTTGTCACTCTAAAATTGGGAATTAATGAATATTTAAATAATTACTAGTTGAATAGTGGTGGATTCTGAAACCTTGGTAATTCTTATCTTATTGAATTCTCCTTTATTTTAATTGCTTTCTTAGTTTAATTAGTTTAATTTCTTTTAAAACTCAATTTGGTCAACTAGGTTAGAATTAATATTAATTTTAGATTTAAATTAGACTTTTCAATTTATAACAATCCCTGTGGGATCGACCTCGTTACCACTACTCTATCTCTAGATTCGTGCACTTGCGAGTATATTAAAATTTTCACAACAAGTTTTTGGCGCCGTTGCCGGGGATTGTGCTAGAAAGTCAGTTTAATCTAGGTTGATTTGATTCTTCCACTAGTTATAATTTAGATTGTCTTTTATTTTTTATTAAAAAAAAACAAAAAAAAACTTTTATTTGTCTTTAAATTCATTGTTTGATTTATTTTATTTTTAAATTTCGTTTATTCTCATTATTGTTGGTTTATTTTATTTTATTTTTCTTTCCTTCCTTATCTAGTTAGTTTATGAGTGTTTGGGAACGTGATTCAACAAATCGTTTGGTTAAAAGAGAGTCGAAAATTGATAGTTGTCAAGCTAGTTGTTCTCAAGTGATGGATGACCCAAATAGATTATTGCCAATACTCCCACCAGTGCAAGCAGAGAAAACCCTTAGAGAATACTTTTCACCACTTGCAGCCAACCAACCATCTTATATTGTGTTGCCACAAACTACAGCAACACAATTTGAACTAAAGCCCTCTGTCATTCAACTTTTGCCATCCTTCCATGGGTTAGAGAGAGAGGATCCATATTTGCACATTAAGGAATTTCTTGACATATGCTCTACATTCCATTTTCAAAATTTTAATGATGAGTCAATTAGGCTTCGTATGTTTCCTTTCTCATTAAAAGACAAAGCGAAAGCTTGGTTGAATTCACTTCCTGCTGGGTCTATTAGTACATGGGATGAATTGAGTAATAAGTTTCTCACCAAGTTTTTCCATATGTCTAAAACAAATGCCTTTAGGAGAGAGATAAGTGATTTTTATCAAAGAGAGGGTGAGCAATTTTATGAGTGTTGGGAAAGATTCAATGATTTACTCCTCAAGTGTCCCCACCATGGTTTTGAAAAATGGAGACTTATACAATGCTTTTATAACGGTTTAACCATGTCAAATCGTCATATGGTAGAGTCTATGAATGGTGGGATATTTTTGAACTTACATGAAGGGGCCGCATGAGATTTCTTTAATTCACTTTCTGAAAATTCTCAACAGTGGGATTTTTCAAATCAAAGGGAAAAATCATCTCAAGTTTCTAGAAAGGGGTTATATGAAGTTAAGGATGATTTAGATATGAAATCCACTCTAGCTACACTTTCTAGGAAAGTAGATGCCTTAGCTCTGAACCAATCCATGAATCATCATCCTAATGTAGCTAATGAGGTTTGTGCTCTTTGTTCTAACATGTCTCATACAGCACAGAATTGTCCATCATTACCAGCCTATCAAGAGGCTTATTCTGAGCAGGTACATGCCTTACAATCATATGAAAAAACCTCCAATAGTCCATATTCATCCACATATAATCCTAATTGGAGGAATCACCCTAATTTTTCTTGGAAACAAAATCAACCTTCGTCAAACCAAGGAGGACAACAATTTAACATGCCCAATCAACAATTTGTCCCTCCTAACCAAGTATATCCTCCTGCCCAACAACCTATGTCTCAATTTGTTGCATCCCAACAAAGAAAGCCTTCTTTAGAGGATACACTACAAAACTTCATTCAGTCAACCCAACAAGCTTTTCAGTCAAACACTCAAGCTATTCTAAAGCTTGAACATCAATTGGGTCAATTAGCAACTACTGTAGCAGAGAGAGAAAAAGGAAAATTTCCAAGTCAACCGATTCCTAATCCCAAAGGAGTGCATGAAGTTGGATCAAGTTCAAGTCTTCAGCATGAGCAAGCAAAATCTATTATGACCTTGAGAAGAGGAAAATTATTTGACAACAAGGTGAAGGTTCAAACAAGGAAGACATCTGAGCATACTTCTTCAGATCCAGTTCCATCGCAAGACTCATCACCAAATGATCTTGAAGAGAGTGGCCTGCCAGCTTACATTCCCAAGGCTCCTTTTCCTCAAAGGTTAACAAAGGTAAAGAAAGGGACTTCAACAGGTGAGATTATGGAAATCTTCAAACAGGTAAGTAAAAACATCCCTTTACTCGATGCTATTAAGCAAGTTCCTTCCTATGCCAAATTTTTGAAAGATTTATGCACTAAAAAGAGAAATTTACATGTCACTAAAAAGGCGTTTTTAACTGAACAAACTAGCAATTTACTTCAATGTAAAATGCCACCAAAATTTAAAGATCCTGGTTCTCCTACTATCTCATGTATTATAGGAAACCAATGTTTTGATAAAGCATTATTGGATTTGGGTGCTAGTGTTAATCTCTTGCCTTATTCTGTTTACATGCAGCTTGGACTAGGTGAGTTAAAATCAACTCCTATTATTTTGCAACTTGCTGATAGATCAATGAAAATACCTTGTGGTATTATAGAGGATGTGTTGATACAAATTGATAAATTTTATTATCCTGTTGATTTTATCGTTATTGATACTCAGCATGTACATGATCCTAAGAAACACACTCCAGTTATTCTAGGTCGTCCTTTCTTAGCTACAGCTGATGCTCTTATTAATTGCAGGAATGGAAATATGCAGCTATCTTTTGGTAATATGACCATGGAATTGAATAATTTTAATGTTACCAAGCAGCCACAAGAAGAAGATGAATTTGTTGAAGCAAATATGATAGAGGAATTAGTAGAAGATTTATTCATTTCTAACCATACTGTTGATCCATTAGAGGCATGTCTAACTCATTCTGATTTATCTTTTAATAATGATAGTGCAATTGCAGAAGTCATCGCTTTACTTGATGCACCTCTAATTACGGATACAACTAAATGGAAGCCAAAATCAGAGCCATTGCCTCATTATGAGAAGAAAATTGGCCCATCTGCGGAAGCACCACCAAAATTGGAACTCAAAGCACTGCCCGACACTCTGGAATATGCATTCTTGGGAGAATCTGACACTCTACCTGTTATTATTTCTTCTTCCCTCGATCTTGAGCAAAAAGGTAAGTTGTTAGGCATTCTAAAAGAGTATAAGGAGGCAATAGGATGGACTATCGCTGATATTAAAGGTATTAATCCAGTAGATTGTATGCATCGTATTCATCTTGAAGAAAATGCTAAACCTATTAGGGAGATGCAACGTAGGCTAAATCCTAACATGAAAGAAGTGGTAAGAGCTGAAGTAATCAAATTATTAGATGCAGGAATTATTTATCCTATTTCAGATAGCTCATGGGTTAGCCCTGTGCCAGTTGTTCCTAAGAAATCTGGTGTTACAGTAGTTACTAATGCTAATAATGAATTAATTCCCACTAGAGTAACTACAGGTTGGCGTGTTTGCATTGATTATAGAAAATTGAATTCATTCACAAGAAAAGATCATTTTCCTCTTCCATTTATTGATCAAATGCTTGATAGACTTGCAGGTCATGATTTTTATTGTTTTCTAGATGGATATTCAGGTTATAATCAGATCCCTATAGCTCCAGAGGACCAGGAGAAAACCACTTTTACTTGTCCCTTTGGAACTTTTGCATATAGAAGAATGCCATTTGGTTTATGCAATGCACCTGCTACCTTTCAAAGATGCATGCTTAGTATTTTTTCTGATATGGTTGAGAGATTTCTTGAAGTGTTCATGGATGATTTTTCTGTTTATGGAGATTCTTTTGATGAATGTTTGCAGCATCTAACATTAGTTTTGCACAGATGTAAAGAAAAGAACTTGGTTCTAAATTGGGAAAAGTGTCACTTCATGGTAAAACAAGGTATTGTCCTTGGTCATATAATTTCCAGCAAAGGTATAGAAGTCGACAAAGCTAAGGTGGATTTAATTTCTAATCTTCCACATCCCAAAACTGTAAAAGAAGTAAGATCTTTCCTTGGACATGCGGGCTTTTATAGAAGATTCATTAAAGATTTTAGTAAAATTTCTAGACCCTTATGCAATTTACTTGTTAATGATGCACCTTTTATCTTTGATGAATCATGTCTTGATGCTTTTGCAAAGCTTAAGAAATTGTTGACTTCGTCACCTATCATTCAGCCACCGAATTGGGATTTGCCTTTTGAAATTATGTGTGATGCATCTGATTATGCTGTAGGAGCAGTTTTAGGACAAAGATTAGATCGTGTGCCTTACGTGATTTATTATGCTAGTATGACACTCAATGATGCATAGTTGAACTATTCAACTACAGAAAAAGAAATGCTAGCCGTGGTGTTTGCACTTGATAAATTCAGATCTTATCTTATAGGTTGCAAAGTGATTATTTTTACTGATCATGCTGCTTTAAAATACTTGCTTACTAAGAAAGATGCTAAGGCAAGATTGATTCGTTGGGTGTTGCTTTTACAGGAATTTGACATTGAATTTAGAGATAAAAAAAGGTTCTGAAAATGTTGTGGCGGATCATTTATCTCGCCTTGATCTTAAATTTATTCCAAAATCTTTACCTTTGAATGAGTCTTTCCCAGATGAGCAACTTATGAGTGTAAATGTTGTACCATGGTTTGCTGATATAGTTAATTACCTTGCTACAGGTCAAATCCCAGAGCACTGGACTAAGCAAGATAGAACAAAGTTCTTATCTAAAGTGAAGGACTTCTTTTGGGATGATCCCTATTTATTTAAATATTGTGCTAATCAGATTATTAGGCGATGTGTTCCCGATAATGAAATTCAAAGTGTTATCTCATTTTGCCATGAACAAGCTTGTGGAGGCCACTTTAGTGCTAAAAAGACAACAACAAAAATTTTACAGTGTGGTTTTTATTGGCCTACTCTTTTTCATGACGCTTATGTTTTCTGTTCTGTATGTGATAGGTGCCAACGTATGGGTAGCATTTCAAAGAGGAACATGATGCCACTTAATCCTATTCTTGTGGTTGAGATCTTCGATGTATGGGGTATTGATTTCATGGGACCTTTCCCTCCATCTTTTGGTTATCAGTATATATTGGTTGCAGTGGACTATGTGTCGAAGTGGGTTGAAGCTATTCCATGCAAAACCAATGATCATAGGGTTGTAGTGAAATTCTTGAAAAGTAATATTTTGTCTCGTTTTGGTTTTCCTAGAACAATCATTAGTGATGGTGGCACCCATTTTTGCAATAAACCTTTCAAAACTCTTTTGGACAAATATTCCATTACACATAAGGTTGCCACCCCATACCATCCTCAAACTAGTGGCCAAGTAGAGATTTCTAATAGAGAGATCAAGCAGATTTTAGAGAAAACAGTTAGGCCAGATAGAAAGGATTGGTCTTTGAGACTTGATGATGCATTGTGGGCATATAGGACTGCTTTTAAAACACCAATTGGGATGTCACCTTATCGACTTGTGTATGGAAAAACATGTCATTTGCCAGTAGAGTTGGAGCATCGTGCATATTGGGCTATCAAGAAATTCAATTTTGACATGCAGCAGGCTGGTTCCAAGAGAAGATTACAACTAGCAGAACTTGAAGAGATCAGGAATGATGCATATGAGAATGCCAAGATTTATAAACAGCGAATGAAAGTCTTTCATGACAAACACATTTTGAGAAAATCCTTTACTCCAGGTCAGAAAGTACTTTTGTATAATTCTCGATTGCATCTCTTTCCAGGTAAGTTACGTTCTCGATGGTCTGGTCCTTTTATAGTTCGTACTGTCTTCCCTTATGGAGCAATTGAGATTGAAAATCCTAAAAATGGTTATTTATTTAAGGTCAATGGTCAAAGATTAAAACCATTTTTAGAGTTAAGATCACCAGAAGTTGAGGAGATACTTTTAAATGATCCTGTTTATCAGGATTAATTAAGTCCATCTTTGCACTCTTATTTTATTTTAATAGTAGGTTTTCTTTTCTTTGTTTGTTTTTCTTTTCTAATGTTTTCTGTTCATTTGGCATTTTCTGTTAAGCTTTCCCAGCCCATTCAGGTGTGTTCTCCAACTTTCTTTTTATTATTTATGTTATTATTATTATTATTATTTCTCTTTCAATTGTTTGTATGCATATCTTTTGTTTGTGAAACATTGAGGACAATGTTCCGAATAAGTTTGGGGGTGGGAATAGTGTGTGCTTTGTTTGTTATTAAAAGAAATAAATAAAAAAATTCAAAAAAACAATTGTGTGTGTGTGTGTGTGTGTTTTTTTTTTTTTTTTTTATGTGAAAAGCCAATGATAAAAATTTGATTGACAATGAATATGGTTTTTAGAAAGGGTTGAATATTGTCTTAGTTTATACTTGATTCTTGTGTTAGTTCCTCTTGATTGAGATTCTTTAAACCATGAGCACTAATATCAGTTCTTTCATGATTTTGACTTGAAATTTGAGATTGACGCAGCCTGAGTTGAGAATTTTAGATAAAGTAAATGACTGTTTGTCTTGATTCTTATCTCCACAATACAAAATAGTATACACGGGCGCCAAAGTCAGAAATAACTACCTATAACCCTTAAGAGTGAAGCTATCCTTGAGTAATTTGGGCCTATGTACCACAAGTATGTAGAGGATAATCTACCATGAGAAGAAGGCTACCTTAAGGGGTAGAGTGAAAGCTCCTGACTATGGTAAAAAGAAAAAAAAAGAAAAAAAGAAAGAGAAAAAGCAAAAAAAAAAAAAAATCAAGTGCATGTGCTAAACAAAAATAAAAAGAAAATGCACATAAAAGCCTGTAAAAAAAAAAAATTGGAGATCAAGATGATAAGATTAGTTTGACCTACTCTGTTCTTTGTTTGAGGCGAAGGCTGTTGATATTAAGGATTTTGGGAATGGATTTGATTGAATTGATTTCACACACACACTACAAGAATCGAAAGAGAGATGGGATTGATTATTGAATTAAAGTTAGAACTTTACCAATATTTGAAATTTTCTTTGAGCTATATAATTTTTGCAATCTTTGAGGCTATTTTTCATATTTTATTTAAAGTTTTTTTCGTCCTTTGAATTTAATTTAATTTCTTTTTAAATGATGTTTGTGGGTATCATCACTGAAGCCCTCACGAGACTATAACTCGTCCACTAGGGCCGCCTAGGGGTTTAAAGGCTTGTGCATACGCTAAATGTAATCGCGATCACCTGCGAAAATGGTTTAGTTAGGATTTACTTTTTGTTTCGTTACTTTTATTTTTGTTTTTAGTTTTAGTTTTGCTCGAGGACTAGCAAAATCTAAGTTTGGGGGTATTTGATGAGCATAATTTATATATATATTTTACCCTTAATTAAATAATTGCTAGTTATATTTATTTGTTATTTTTAATTAATTGAATTATTTTATTGAATAGGGAATTAATTGGAAATTATGGATAAAAAGAGTATAAAGGAGTTCAATTTGTGAGCATTAAAGATTAATTAACTTGGAAGCAATTATGCTTATATGCATATTAATTCAAGCCAAGGAAACCGAATTCAACAAATTCATTTACCCATGCACATGCGGACAAAGAAGATAAAGGAATAGGAAGCAATAGGAAGGGACCCGCACTTGACTTTCATGAGTGGAAAAGGAATGGAAATTCGTTTTGGAGTACACGTGATGGAAGCTAAGCCAAGTTAAAAGCTTTGCACATGAAGGATTAAAGAAAAGTTTAATTGGGCTTTGCAAGAGTGGGCTGATTTTAGCTTGTGTGAGCAATTCACTAGCTATCATTATTTGACAAGGATTCGGCTAGGGATTAAAAATATAAAAGCCAAACTTTGGCTTGAGAAAAGGGGAGCCGCCAGGGAGGGAGACGGAAGTCTGGAAAAGGAGAAGCAATTCGGCTTTGAGCAAGTTGAAGAAAATCTGCAGCAATTCAGTTTTTTCATGGCTGAATTGATTTTATTTGTTGCTCCCAATTCAAGTATGTCAAGCTAAATTTCTTATACTGAGGTTAAGGATGAAACCCTATTCAATGAAATAATTATCTTTTTATTTATTTAATTCCCCATATATGTTCTTTAATGATTATGGTTTTTATTTCATATGATTAATTGAATGTTAATAAAATCTTTTCATCAATTCTGTCATGCATTATTGATTGTTAGGATTAATATTCTATTAAATTTATGCTTGGATTTATAAAGTTTATACATGATTATCTTTGATTTTATGTCTTTCATTAAATTGTTTACATAGAGTGCTTAGGAAACTTTGACTCCTTGTTATTCAATATGTTTACATGAGATTCTTAGATGTCATATTATTAAGCAGAAAAAGAACCTACATTAGATTTAATTACTTTGGCTTAATTGTTATATCCATGAGATGACATAGATTGATTTCGAGTTGTCACTCTAAAATTGGGAATTAATGAATATTTAAATAATTACTAGTTGAATAGTGGTGGATTCTGAAACCTTGGTAATTCTTATCTTATTGAATTCTCCTTTATTTTAATTGCTTTCTTAGTTTAATTAGTTTAATTTCTTTTAAAACTCAATTTGGTCAACTAGGTTAGAATTAATATTAATTTTAGATTTAAATTAGACTTTTCAATTTATAACAATCCCTGTGGGATCGACCTCGTTACCACTACTCTATCTCTAGATTCGTGCACTTGCGAGTATATTAAAATTTTCACAACAAGTTTTTGGCGCCGTTGCCGGGGATTGTGCTAGAAAGTCAGTTTAATCTAGGTTGATTTGATTCTTCCACTAGTTATAATTTAGATTGTCTTTTATTTTTTATTAAAAAAAAAACAAAAAAAAACTTTTATTTGTCTTTAAATTCATTGTTTGATTGTTTGATTTATTTTATTTTTAAATTTCGTTTATTCTCATTATTGTTGGTTTATTTTATTTTATTTTTCTTTCCTTCCTTATCTAGTTAGTTTATGAGTGTTTGGGAACGTGATTCAACAAATCGTTTGGTTAAAAGAGAGTCGAAAATTGATAGTTGTCAAGCTAGTTGTTCTCAAGTGATGGATGACCCAAATAGATTATTGCCAATACTCCCACCAGTGCAAGCAGAGAAAACCCTTAGAGAATACTTTTCACCACTTGCAGCCAACCAACCATCTTATATTGTGTTGCCACAAACTACAGCAACACAATTTGAACTAAAGCCCTCTGTCATTCAACTTTTGCCATCCTTCCATGGGTTAGAGAGAGAGGATCCATATTTGCACATTAAGGAATTTCTTGACATATGCTCTACATTCCATTTTCAAAATTTTAATGATGAGTCAATTAGGCTTCGTATGTTTCCTTTCTCATTAAAAGACAAAGCGAAAGCTTGGTTGAATTCACTTCCTGCTGGGTCTATTAGTACATGGGATGAATTGAGTAATAAGTTTCTCACCAAGTTTTTCCATATGTCTAAAACAAATGCCTTTAGGAGAGAGATAAGTGATTTTTATCAAAGAGAGGGTGAGCAATTTTATGAGTGTTGGGAAAGATTCAATGATTTACTCCTCAAGTGTCCCCACCATGGTTTTGAAAAATGGAGACTTATACAATGCTTTTATAACGGTTTAACCATGTCAAATCGTCATATGGTAGATTCTATGAATGGTGGGATATTTTTGAACTTACATGAAGGGGCCGCATGAGATTTCTTTAATTCACTTTCTGAAAATTCTCAACAGTGGGATTTTTCAAATCAAAGGGAAAAATCATCTCAAGTTTCTAGAAAGGGGTTATATGAAGTTAAGGATGATTTAGATATGAAATCCACTCTAGCTACACTTTCTAGGAAAGTAGATGCCTTAGCTCTGAACCAATCCATGAATCATCATCCTAATGTAGCTAATGAGGTTTGTGCTCTTTGTTCTAACATGTCTCATACAGCACAGAATTGTCCATCATTACCAGCCTATCAAGAGGCTTATTCTGAGCAGGTACATGCCTTACAATCATATGAAAAAACCTCCAATAGTCCATATTCATCCACATATAATCCTAATTGGAGGAATCACCCTAATTTTTCTTGGAAACAAAATCAACCTTCGTCAAACCAAGGAGGACAACAATTTAACATGCCCAATCAACAATTTGTCCCTCCTAACCAAGTATATCCTCCTGCCCAACAACCTATGTCTCAATTTGTTGCATCCCAACAAAGAAAGCCTTCTTTAGAGGATACACTACAAAACTTCATTCAGTCA
Source organism: Citrus australasica (assembly GCA_029618585.1). Lineage (NCBI taxonomy): Eukaryota > Viridiplantae > Streptophyta > Magnoliopsida > Sapindales > Rutaceae > Citrus > Citrus australasica. The sequence continues at coordinate 386,394 of JARCIV010000030.1, read as the reverse complement.
ACCCAACAAGCTTTTCAGTCAAACACTCAAGCTATTCTAAAGCTTGAACATCAATTGGGTCAATTAGCAACTACTGTAGCAGAGAGAGAAAAAGGAAAATTTCCAAGTCAACCGATTCCTAATCCCAAAGGAGTGCATGAAGTTGGATCAAGTTCAAGTCTTCAGCATGAGCAAGCAAAATTTATTTGTTGCTCCCAATTCAAGTATGTCAAGCTAAATTTCTTATACTGAGGTTAAGGATGAAACCCTATTCAATGAAATAATTATCTTTTTATTTATTTAATTCCCCATATATGTTCTTTAATGATTATGGTTTTTATTTCATATGATTAATTGAATGTTAATAAAATCTTTTCATCAATTCTGTCATGCATTATTGATTGTTAGGATTAATATTCTATTAAATTTATGCTTGGATTTATAAAGTTTATACATGATTATCTTTGATTTTATGTCTTTCATTAAATTGTTTACATAGAGTGCTTAGGAAACTTTGACTCCTTGTTATTCAATATGTTTACATGAGATTCTTAGATGTCATATTATTAAGCAGAAAAAGAATCTACATTAGATTTAATTACTTGGGCTTAATTGTTATATCCATGAGATGACATAGATTGATTTCGAGTTGTCACTCTAAAATTGGGAATTAATGAATATTTAAATAATTACTAGTTGAATAGTGGTGGATTCTGAAACCTTGGTAATTCTTATCTTATTGAATTCTCCTTTATTTTAATTGCTTTCTTAGTTTAATTAGTTTAATTTCTTTTAAAACTCAATTTGGTCAACTAGGTTAGAATTAATATTAATTTTAGATTTAAATTAGACTTTTCAATTTATAACAATCCCTGTGGGATCGACCTCGTTACCACTACTCTATCTCTAGATTCGTGCACTTGCGAGTATATTAAAATTTTCACAACACTAAATATACTTCAATCCAGAGATATATTGCTGTCTAGAGATTATATACTGGGCCAGGGAATAAATAATTCCTAATAACCCCAATACCTTAACCTGGATCACATCTGTTATTATGATGGATGGAAGATTTAGAGGCAATGTCAATAGTGGTGTCGAGTCTCTCTGCTTAGTGTAACTCCACACAAACCGGTTGAAGACGATATGGCTGGGAAATGTAAGAATGAGAAGGGCCAAATTCTTTACCGCAAAGAACTAGTCAGGACCCCCAACTTCAAGACCCCAGCCTGCATTCCCATGTCAGACATCTTGCCATATGCTATAGGGAGCTCAAGATCAAGTAGCCTGATATGGCTACAGTCACTGGGAAGTACCTCAGCTTGTCCCCGAAACCAGCAACAAAATCATAATCCTGGTTGAGCAGCAATAAAATAGGAGCAAGGAAGAATATTGCATGGTTTGAGCCCCCTGTAAGATTGACATTCAATATTAAGCATATTGCAAAACACATTATAGTAGCAACATTTCCAACTGCTGGCATCCAAGCACCCTCAGCGGCCATCCTCTTGATTGAGAAAGTTAGAACTGTAGATGCTCGACGCTGCTGCATGAATCTCATTCGTGGAGGAAAACTAGTAGAGCTGCCTTGACTGCTAGAATGGCTATGTCTAATTCCACCCCTCTCCACAGCCTTTTCCCGCATAAGTGAGGCAAGTTCAAACTTTATCTCTAAAGCTATGAGCATAAATATTGCTGCATATAAACCAAGGAGAGATGTCCTTGCACCCTCAACAGCCAGTAGAGTTGCGAGTTTCCTGTCTTCCTCTTCAAAATCACCAAATCCATTATCCCCAAGGATGCTTTTGATCCTCACTTGACCCTCCAACAGATATGTCACAGGAAAGAGGGCCACAAGTAGTGCAAATATCCATGGTAGAACCAAGTATGTTTTTTATAAACTTATGTTGTTAGAGGAGTTTTTGGTCATTATAAAAATAATAACGGGTAAATAGTATATGTTATATACTGTAGGTGCTCGACGCTGCTGCATGAATCTCATTCGTGGAGGAAAACTAGTAGAGCTGCCTTGACTGCTAGAATGGCTATGTCTAATTCCACCCCTCTCCACAGCCTTTTCCCGCATAAGTGAGGCAAGTTCAAACTTTATCTCTAAAGCTATGAGCATAAATATTGCTGCATATAAACCAAGGAGAGATGTCCTTGCACCCTCAACAGCCAGTAGAGTTGCGAGTTTCCTGTCTTCCTCTTCAAAATCACCAAATCCATTATCCCCAAGGATGCTTTTGATCCTCACTTGACCCTCCAACAGATATGTCACAGGAAAGAGGGCCACAAGTAGTGCAAATATCCATGGTAGAACCAAGTATGTTTTTCATAAACTTATGTTGTTAGAGGAGTTTTTGGTCATTATAAAAATAATAACGGGTAAATAGTATATGTTATATACTGTAGGTGCTCGACGATGCTGCATGAATCTCATTCGTGGAGGAAAACTAGTAGAGCTGCCTTGACTGCTAGAATGGCTATGTCTAATTCCACCCCTCTCCACAGCCTTTTCCCGCATAAGTGAGGCAAGTTCAAACTTTATCTCTAAAGCTATGAGCATAAATATTGCTGCATATAAACCAAGGAGAGATGTCCTTGCACCCTCAACAGCCAGTAGAGTTGCGAGTTTCCTGTCTTCCTCTTCAAAATCACCAAATCCATTATCCCCAAGGATGCTTTTGATCCTCACTTGACCCTCCAACAGATATGTCACAGGAAAGAGGGCCACAAGTAGTGCAAATATCCATGGTAGAACCAAGTATGTTTTTTATAAACTTATGTTGTTAGAGGAGTTTTTGGTCATTATAAAAATAATAACGGGTAAATAGTATATGTTATATACTGTAGGTGCTCGACGCTGCTGCATGAATCTCATTCGTGGAGGAAAACTAGTAGAGCTGCCTTGACTGCTAGAATGGCTATGTCTAATTCCACCCCTCTCCACAGCCTTTTCCCGCATAAGTGAGGCAAGTTCAAACTTTATCTCTAAAGCTATGAGCATAAATATTGCTGCATATAAACCAAGGAGAGATGTCCTTGCACCCTCAACAGCCAGTAGAGTTGTGAGTTTCTTGTCTTCGTCTTCAAAATCACCAAATCCATTATCCCCAAGGATGCTTTTGATCCTCACTTGACCCTCCAACAGATATGTCACAGGAAAGAGGGCCACAAGTAGTGCAAGTATCCATGGTAGAACCAAGTATGTTTTTTATAAACTTATGTTGTTAGAGGAGTTTTTGGTCATTATAAAAATAATAACGGGTAAATAGTATATGTTATATACTGTAGGGGGAAAGTGGCTATCCCCATTTTTTTTAAAATCAAATATATTTGCAAAATTTTGAAGAATAATTGGGATTGTGCATTGCTTAGGATGTTTCTGATTAACCTTTTAGGTTTTCCTAGTTTCTTGCAAGAATAATGTCCTAACGTCCCTAAACTCCACAATCTTTTGTCTTTCTTCACTTCATTGTTCTCGACATTGTCTAATAACTCCAACAGAGAAGCATAACCATGAATCTCTCTATCGCTAAAGTTTCTTTTAAAGTTGAAAATTTGCTAATTCAACAAAGAGGAGGAAGATGTATATAAATTGATAGAAACATTTCTTTAGGACAAAGCCTATGCAGGCGAGGGAAATACTCATAAAAAGAACAATCCCCTAACCAGTTATCCTCCTCAAATCGAATATTCTTACCATTCCCTACACTTTCTTTAATGTGAGAAAGAAAAAAGGGATATTCTTTTGAGATTGCTTTCCAAGGACTTCTAAGACTTCTGGTGTCAACCACATCAGAGTCTCATTTGAGTGAAGGCCATATTTACTTCTAATCACCGAATGCCATAGAGTATCTTTTTTCAAGAGGAAATCTCTACAGTCACTTAGCTAAAAGAGCTGTATGTTTCTTCTCCACATATCCAATTCCTAACCCTTCTTTAAACTAGGATCTTGAAAACTACATCCCATTTAATGAGTTACTCAAAACCTTCCAATAAAATCCCTCATCAGCCTTTGTATTCCATTAGCTGCCTCACTCACTAGGAATTTTGAGCAATGAAAGGAAGAAGATAGGAAGAGCTGACAATACATAATAGTGGATTAAAGGAAGCGTGCGACCTTAAGAAAGAAGGGCATTTTTCCATCATCTGATTCTAATTTTGATTTTGTCCACCATCGGGGCCCAAAGACTTGAAGATCTAAGATTGCTTCCTAAAGAAAGGCCTAAATACTTAGTAGGCTGGATTCCTATTGACAAGCCAATGTTTTTCCAAGGCATCCATTTTCTCTTGGACAGAATTGATTCCCACAACAAATGGGTATTCTTGGATTTAGGGCTTTGCTCGAATTGTGTAGTGAAGGATACATTGCTATATATGCAATTAACATTTGTTGTTGTTAGAAAATCAGATCTAGAAAAACAATTTTTCTTTTTATGAAATCAACGGAAGGTAAGAACTTTTCTCGATTTTTTATGCATGCATAGGGTTAGAGAAAAATCTTGATTTTTTGTTGAAGATCCGAAGAAGAAGATGTAATCTTTTCCACCACTATTGTTGGGATCTGCAAAATATGTTTTTTTCTTTTACAAAAAAAATCCTAATTATTGTGTAGGTAATGGAAACAATAGATTGTATTTTTCTTTTTCAAGAAAATCTCTTTTATATAAATCTCTTTCCATTAAAAGCCTAAACTTATATCTTAGTAACCCATGCAATTAAATAAAAGTCCAATTAATTAAAACTCTTTTTGGTAAATTAAGTCTTGATCTTAGACCAATAATTACCACTTATGCTCATCATTAAAGCTAAACCTATAATAAATGCGTTTCTGTACTTACATAAACCTTTAAGTCACTATTTGCTTTTATGATCACTTTCAATATATCTATATTTGTAAATAAATTACAAATAAATATTATTAGTCAATAAACAATTTACTGAATAAACTGTAGCCATAGATTTAAAACATCAAGTACCACCAACAACTTAGATAAGCATCATTAGTATAGATTATATCTTATTATTATATTTTCCAACAATCTATGAAATTACATTTTCAAGCTATTGAGGTTCTAACTGTTTATATAGATCTCACTATGTGATAACTCAAAAAAATAATACATGAATGTAAGTTCATTATTCACTCAGAATTAAAGTCGATTAAGCTTATTAAAGCTTATGTGAATTATGATCAATGACATTTATTAAATTAGATTATAGTTCACTATGGTGTAGTTCAGTATTTAAATCATATATACATATTAACCATTCTACTCAAAGTCTCCACTTAAGTGATCAAGAAAAAATCACTTCACAATAGAGGTAGAAAAGTTACAGTCTTACATAATAAAATACTCATTTCATTAACAGTTGTGAACAATCTTTTATTTATAAAGAACCTATGATTTGTATCTTCTCATATTGACAAATATCACATAGTTAATAATATATGCTAAAAAAAATGAATAAATAAATTTTATGAAATTACTAAACTTTCTTACCCAGAACCTTAACTATAAGAAAGAGACTTCCTCCATGGTTGAAAAATTCTCCTTTTCTTTTAGTTTCCCCATTACCATTAATGTTGATCACAAGGGGGTCGTCCTAGGAGGTCTAACTACCTTACGGGGATAGTAAGATTCTAGAAAGAGTGTTATTCCTGAAGTTATGGGAGATAGAAACAGGGGATAGTAAGATTCTAACAGTAACAGTAGAAATTCAGAAATTATTATTTTGTCGCATGCTTTTAGTTGTACCATTTAATTTCAAGTCATAAATTATTGAAACATAATGCTAGTTCGCTTCTTCAGCTTAATTTTGTTTCCTCTCTGTGGTTAGTCATGTCCTCTACTCCTACATTTTTCATTTATTTATTTATTTTTACAGAAGCGATTCTTCTTCATTGTCGGTTATCCTGAACGGCTTAAACAAGGTATTGATGTTGCTGAATATTTTTTTCTTTTCCTATTTTCACTTCTCTATATGACTATTTGTCTGCTTAAATCCAAATTATGGTTTGTTCTTTTATTTTTGCGAACTTTTGTTGGCCTGATAGAGGAACGTTCTTGATACTTCTGTGAAGATGGGCATATTAGCGTCTGGCTTGCATATCTCCCAATTTGATTGAGTTTTGGTTTTAAGTGATGATTAACTCGCAAACATGGTGTAACCACCGATGATCGTGCAGTGATTTGACTGAAAAAATGGCCTTGTTTTCTGTTGCTTGCGGCTACAATTTACGGTTTGAACATTTCTTATGGCTACTGTTTACGGGTTTCAGAGTGAGCTTATTCACTGGCTTTCCTTTTAATTTACATGAACTACAAGGACTTTGATCTTTATCAATTACGAGGATATTGATCTCTATTTCCTCTGCGACTGTTAAATAAAGCAATATGTTGCAGCTTTGTTATGTAGAAGTTTGAGGTCTAACCGGCAAGCAATAGAGTCCGCCAATAGAGGCAGGCAAGCATGGTGAACCACATAGAAAAACCCCTCCCCACCGGCACATGGATAGATAGGCCGGGCAAAGCGCGAAGGGGATGGATGTCTGAGCAGTTGAAAGAATTGGTCTTGAAAGCCAGAGTATCGATAAGAATACCGGGGGTTCGAAGTGTCAACCGCTGAGTGTATGTGTACACCAACTTTGAATTACAATGTTCTCGCTATCTCATAAACACTACCATTTACCATTAAAAAATGACACTATCCTTCAGTTATCTGTTAAAAGATGGATGATTTAGGCCATGGAGGTTGAAGATACCTGTTTACATTGCTTCTGTAACTCCAGATAAATAATATAATGGCAAGAATGACAAAAAGCAGAAGGCAAGTGATAAAGAAGCAGTCTTGCTCTAACATTTAACAGAAGCTGAGCCATATGATTCAGAGTCAGAGCTGCCTGGGACCTTCAAAAAAACCATCGAGCACTCGTCCCTGAGAAGCAGTGACGGTGGCTTCTAGTTCATTGGTTTTATGGAAGCAGTAAACAGGGGCTTGCCACTTTGCATCTTCAAGCACTGCTCCAACTTCAAATGTTATCACATGAGCCTGCCGCCCTGTAAAATAGTCAAAACAACCAACAAAGAATTATTTCACCAGCAACATACAAAAGAAATTGAATTTGCAATACATGGTTTCATTTGAAATTATATCATTGATCAATTGAAGTTACGCCTCAATATACAACAATGTTAAACATATCTTCCTGCATAGCTACATGCATATCTTCCTGCATAGCTACATGTTACAAGTTTTGCATTAAATTGAGTACAGTTAAAGCTATGGCTATAATATTGTAGTAACTGTAATGATACACTAGTTGAACTTTCGCAGGCTAGGTTGTAGTTTGTTCAAGTTCATAGTTTCATTTTGCAAAATCTATTTCTCCTTTTTTATATTAATACATTACATAGGACTCCACAAATTTACTAATAAATGTATTAGAAATTTGCCCCAACTTGAAGTCTAATCGAAAAATCTGCTTAAAGTCTAATAAAAAAATCTGCCCCCAAAGGAGAAAATATGCTCCCACACACGGGAAGACTCGAAAAGTGACTAAAAACTATGTCTAGGAGTGGTACTGGAACAGTGACTCAAAACTATGTCTAGGAAATGTCACTACTCGAGTGTTTGCTATGTTTTGTTTAATATTAAGAAGTTGATCAACATAGCAAATCATTTTTTTATTTTAAATGGTTACATTCAGTATACAACCAATCTTAATGCACTGGGAATCTAAATGCATACATTGGTACAACCAAAAAGTCTACCGTGTCTAGCTCATAAACATCTACTCCCATCATTAACAACATTGGAAAGAGAAAAATTATCTCTGCACTATTTTTATTTTGTCATATGTACATTTAATTAATTTAAAATTTTAACATGTTATTTACACCATCTGTATTTTTAAATTTATATTAATAAATCACTTTAACTCTAAAAAATAACCATTTTATCCTAAATGAATTAAAAGATCATTTTATTCTATAAATTTTAAAAAAAATTAATTACAAGAATATTCTTGAATTTACTAAAATAAATAAATCTCAAATCCAATATGTTAATTTTTTATAATAATAATTTTAATTTAAAAATTATTATATTAATTTTTTTAATTATAATTTTATTTAATTCGTGTAAGAAAATTTTTTAATATTAATTATAGAAAAGTTTACAATAACTATAGTGGACTTTTTCTCTCTATATGTTAATTTTTATAAATTTTGCTTATATTTAATATAATTACAAAAAATAAATGAAATTATAATTATAGAAATTATAATAATAAGATGTTAATTTTTTATAATTATAATTTTTTTAATTTTTAAAATTTTATAAAATATAATAATTTTTTAATTTATTTAAGAGTAAGATAATTATTTTTAATATTAAAGTGATTGATTGGTAAAAATTTAAAAGTAAAATGTTGTAAACAATATGTAAAATTTTTAAGGTGATTAGATATATAAAAAAGGTAATGCAGAAATAATTTCCTTAGAAAGAAATCGGAGTCCGTATTGGGCTTCGAATCGAATCGTTGTTCAATGCACCACTATAACACCTCGCTTAGAAAATTACTCGTCAAAATCCGAAAAAGTCTAAATTGAAGAGGAAGTTTGAGAATTACGCCGATAATCAATGATTCAATCTTATATGATATGATTATTTATGCATGTAAAATTTAAAAAAAAAAAGAAAAAGAAAAAGGTTGAAACAAGTAAGAAAAAATGCTCCGAAGAGCGAGTGATACCGGTGTAAAAAACCCAATGCACAGGCCTTTTGGTGAGGACATCCTCATAATAGACTATAAAGTCAGCCTTTTCCCAGACATTGCAAAGGAAGCCATCCACGTGTCTTTGACCCAGATACTTAGCGCCATCCAGCCAATTAGGGCGCAGAATTCCAACCTCAAGCTGTGCAGTTCTACACTCTTTGTTAGAATCCAACGTGTAGAAGAAGGAAGTGCCGTTGTTCCATTCGAGATCGTAGAGCAGCTTGCCTAGCTGGCTTTGAATGATGTTGAAGTTTCTGCCGTTGGGCCAGTCGTACCAGAGATCGATCATTTCGAGAGACCCGTTGTAATTCATCCACAGTATTGAGTGGAATTGGAGAGGCCATGCCTTTGGCTTTGGAATTGCTGATGATGGTCGTGCACAAACATAGGAAGATAAAGTGGATAAGAAGAAGATGAAGCAGATGACAATGGGTTTGGTCGAAGAGGCCATTGCTGTTGTGAGAGACAGACGCGTGGAGCATTAGTTATACCATACATAATTTTTTTCCCAAGCGTTTTCAACATAGCTTTTGCCCCAATGGGTCGGGCTTTAACGGTGCGTTTATTTCGTCAAATATTTCGTCAAATGAGTTGAAAATGGGAATGAGTTGAAACGAGAATAAGATTCAAATATTTATTTGGTAAAAATAAATGAGAATGAGAATATGTTGGAATATCATTAAATGTTTACTTGGTAAAATAAATGTAAATGAAAAATAAAAATAAGAATTAATTTATCAAAATATTTATATTATTAAATAATATAATTTTCATTAACTAGATACATGTATAAATATTATTATAAAAATAAAATTAATTAAAAAATAAAATTAATAATAATATTAATAAAATAATAATAACTAAAATAATAAAGTTAATAATAATTATTATTATTATTATAATCAATTGTTAATAATGATAATATTAATAAAAATAATAATAACAATAATTAATAATAACTAAGAGGGTCGAGGCCGGGCTCCATCAAAAAGCCTTGTGCTAGTCAGGGGTGGGCATCGGATCGGATCGGATTTGCTTTCAAATCCAATCAATATAATTTCTACAATCTGATCGGATTTGATTCGGATCGGATTGGATTCTGGTCAATCCGAATAATCCGATCGGATTGCATTGTTACTAAAAAAAAGCCAAAAATGAAAAATCAAAACCCAAATCCCAAATCCCAAATCTCAATTTCCAAATGACAAAACCACACACCACCCCCGCACGCCCTTGATGAACCAATCCACGACCACAAACCACACCACACCCATGGGCCACGACCTGACAAGCCAACCCACGACCATGTCACCGATGACACAAACCAAATGAATTCGAAATAAACCCAGCCGCCACGACGTCCTCCAGACCAGATCAGATTCGACAGAAACCCAGCCGCCACAACGTCCTCCAGACTAGATTGGATTCGACACAAACTCAGTTGGATCAGATTCGGCACAAACCCAGCCGTCGCGACGTCATCCAAACCCACGACGAGCAGTTGATAGCGACAAAAACTTTGCCTTGTTCATGGTAATCCACTAATCCGACAGCCCCCGATGATTTGCGTTTGAAACTTTGAATTTTTTACTTGTTTATAAGATTTGTCTTGATCATTCGCAAGGAAGTGATTTGGTTGCTTAGAATATACCCGCATGTATTTTATCAGTACCGTTCCTGTTTTTTTTTTTTTTGAAAATTCTGTTTTGTGTTCAGTATATGAATTATTCTTGAGAGCATTAGGGAAATTATTTTTCATTAATTATATATTTCATAATTTTTTTGTGAGAATTGTTAAAAGTTCCCAAACCCGAATTAATCCGAATCTAAAATATAATTCGAACTTGAAATATAATCCAAAATTTGAACTCATCCGAATTCGATCTGAATCCACAATTATCCAAAATATTCATCTGATCCAAATCCAATCCGAATTCATCGGATTGGATTGGATCGGATTTAAGGTTTGGATTGAATTTGGATGAATTTTTTTCCAATTCAAATTATTTGAAATCCGATTGGATTCATCCGAATCCGAAATTGTCCACCCTTAGTGCTAGGCCCAAGCCCATCATTTAAATTTAAGATTTTATAGTTTTGATTTGAAGCATTTACACAAAAATAGATAGCACAGCACTATTAAGAGATCTGAAAATAGAAAACGATATTTGACCAAAAGTCCATATTGTTGAAAACGATATCCGAAAATAATAGAAAACGATTTTTTTAAAAGTCCAACATTGTTGATTATTGAGCGATACTAAAATAGTTTGGTAGAAATTGAAAACCTGATGCCCTGATTGAGAAGAAATTGTATTTTTTTTTCTAAACTTCCTTTTTTTGCTTGCTTAGTTGGCAGCTCCAAAAACTCTCGATAGAAAGGACATATAATTGTGAAGGGAAAAGATTTAAATAAATTATAGTTGAAGTGTCTATTTTAACTTTTAAGAAGTTTTTAAGTGGGATGCTACATAAGTGGCCATGTCATTTGAGATGTGTTTTGGGATTAAGATTTGAGACATGTAACGTTATTATTTTGATTAATAGTTCTGTTCAAATGATTAGTTATAATGTTGTTATTTAAAAAAAAAACTATAATGCTGTTAATGATGAAGTCTTACCATCTAATAATCTATTATCCTCAATAACTGTTAATTAATTGATCTTTTGTTATTTCTCGTCCAAAGGAAGAGAATGTTGTGGAGAGATAAAATAATGAAACATTGAATAAGAAAGAGGGCAAAATATAGGACAAGAAAAGAGAAATTTTTGGAAAGTGTAATGGCGAAAGCAAAACTATGAGAAAGAAAATTTATTAGTTACATTTTATTAAAAGTTCATGTCATCTATCACATTTAATTTTAATAGAAGATAAACCACTAATCTAAATGATGCAAAGTACTACTCAAAGTAGTGTAAAAATTATTGAATTTTAGGTTCTTACAAGCTTATTCTTACATTTTAGTAAAATGAAAATGAATCGTGTCTCACTTTTATTCCTTTTTTTCCCTTTTGTCATTCACATCTTTCTTCTGAATATGATAAATGTGTGTAATGATCTGAATTACCTTTGATCATAATATGCTGCAGTGTCCAAAAAGTTTAGCACGTCTTGAGGCGTCAAATTGCTATGAATCAGAATTGAAATCTCACTAGGAATCAACTCATCATTCATAAATGCCAAAGGCAAAGAAACTTCAAAACTGAAAAACAAAAGTACAATTAATTTCACTAACATATCAATTGGCTACAACCTTCAAGCACGTTACATTCATACACATGCCGTATGATGACTGTTTGACCAAGTGCAACTGAAGCCGTTTCACCAAACTGCCAAAATCTCAATACGAGCTTAAGCGACTCAAACTTTGTGTTTCTTTTCAACAATCACAAACAGAACAGATGACAGGAAGCAGGCACTCAAAAAAAGTAAAAATAAAAAGGGAGAGACAGAGAGACGGATAAAACATACACAAGGCAACCCTCATGTAACCAACCATGTGGTAGGTGCATTTACAACTCATTTATCGGCAGCAGCATCATAAAATCAGAGTGGAGTAATAAAAATCTGATTCATTTGTCAAAACCAACGCCAAGAACCAACTGTGCGAGGTGGGTCAAATATGGTTCTGCTTGGGAACTACTGCTCAAAATTGGTCCCAAACTCTGAAGCTCATTATTGAATTCCCTCTCAAATTTGCTGCAATATGTTAATGCAAATAAGACAGCAATTTAAAAGAGTAGCTTGTGTGTCAGTGTTTGAGTGTTCTGCAGCCACTTACAGGATTGATTCAGTGACCGTTGCATCTCTGATCATAACTTTTTGCACCTGAGACAGGCTTCTTAACTTCAATTGCTTGAACTTTTCTGACCCAGAAAAACCATCAGATGGTTCCTCTAGCTTGGGAAGGTCAATAGAAGATGATATCAACCACTGAGTTGCTGCCGCATACTGCAGGCACAATGATTTCAGCCTCTCCACCTTCTGCATTTGGAAAACATCATAAGTGTTCAACTCGACAAACCACACTAACTGGAAACATATTCTAAGCCTCTTCAATCATGATTCTTCTCCAATGTGGTTTTGTAAAGTCCTAAAAATTTTCCATTTCACAGGAATATTTTAAAATTAATTCACTTATGTTTGTCAAACATAAAACTGGCTTGTAGGTCCAAAGTAGTTTAAATTTGAACAACGAATAACATATTTGATTTTATATCTGCAAACAGTTTGGACTTGACTGAATGTACACATTTCAGAGGCCCCGATGATCCTCAACTTTAATATTAGCTTTAAAACATCCACAAGCATATGTGAATAGCGTACATTAAGGATTAGAAGAAAGACGGAAATTATTCTCGAAGACTCCTACATCCAAGAATGTAATGGAGTGGGTATTATCAGAATGCAACTACTTTTCCCAAAAACATATCTGTTAAGTAGTCACTTCCATTGCCTATTTCTTCTAGTTGTTCGTTCTACTTTTCAATTGAGATCTATTAGCTCAACATCTTACACATTCTTCTGTCCTGCCTCACATATTCTAATCCAGCATCCATGACCATCTGTTCCTTTCATTTACTCAATAAGTAATCTAGGTTGATATTAAAGAATTAAAAAGCATATGATCAAAAACAAACCTTGAGAAGATCAGGCAAATGAAGCAAGCATTCTCTGAGACACTTGTCAAGGAAAAAATCATGATGTTGTATGACCTGTTTCAGGAGGAGACATGTAAGACAGAAAATTCGTAGGTCATTCAAGTAAAACAAATTGATAAAGCCATACCTCATCTATACTCTTTGCAGTTTGAAGTCTATTATGCATCACATGCCAATTGGGTTCAAGAACCTGAAACCAATGGGTTTGGAGTAGAACACTGAGTATCTAATCATTAAAGGAGAAACAAAATTTTGAGCATAAAGGGAGGTAAGACCAAAATGAGCTTATAGGGGGAACAAGCACTGGAACACTAGGAAGGCCAAAACAGACAGTATTCTAAAGAAAACTCCTATTGATGATAAAGATAAAACATGCCTCAAATGTCAAATAATGAAGAAGGCTATTAATAAACTTAAGCATGCTGCGGCAGAGCAGAGATGATCTAGAGATAGCAGTTCCACTTGCGTTAAAGGCACGAGCTCCCTGCGCAGATAAAATGAAACTGGATTAGAAGCCCCAAAAAGGCAAGAAAAAATATTCAGGCCAGATAAGAAAAATTGCAGCGCATACTTGGTGCACTTGCCAAGCCCCACACAGCTGGCGCTCTACATGTTTACAGTGAAAAAGTAAGCGAAAAACCATCTGATACTTTGTTAGGGCTTTTCTTGATATAACAATAGATAATGGCCACTGGACCTGATAAACAAGCCAAACACAAAAATTATTGACAATAGCCTAATATTTAACAATAAAATAAATATTGTACAATCAAATTGATATAAAGTAGTATCACCAACAAATTTGCAAGTAATTAAAGGCAGAAAGTAGTTTCTCTTGAGGATAACCAAAATTATATGCATTATGTTCTAACAATCTATCTACTTCATTACTTTAACCAAGAGAAAATATTCAAAGGGGAAAGAAAAACCTAAAAGAACAGACCTTGTAGCTTAAAGAAAACGTCTCAAGACCAGTAATGCTCACTGGCTGCTCTAAATCCACGCTATCAGAGGAAATCTTAATTTCAACACCTTTGAGTGTAGCCATTCTTTTAAGCAAGGATGATCTCTCCTGGCAGCAAAAAGGTTGCACACTTGCATATGATATAATGCAAATTTTATTTGAAAGTTTCAGCTAGAGCTAGTCACTTACGACAGAACATGTTAGGTCCTCATGACAAGGATCTGCTGCTGCAGCAGTGGAACGCAGAGCAATGTCTAGCAGAGACTACATATCCCCAAAAAAAAAAAGTATACATTAAGACCTGTCATTTATACCCAGGTCTACAAATTTCTTATTTTAGGCAATATTTTAACTTATTAAAAACATAGAGATGTTATGTTCTTGATATGGTAGTAAGAGAGTGGAGGAAACCTGCAGTTTTTCCACAGTAATCTCATCAAGCTGTTTCATGAGTTCCTCACGAGCTATATCCATAAAATGAACCAAAAAATCACCCTGAAAAAATAAAAGATTACTACAATTGATTGACAAAAACTAAGACAAAAAATGATAGCAACCAAAAAGATAATCTCCTCCGGGAATAACAAGAAAGGTGTGACTGAGAAGGCCATTGCAGAGAACCTCAATGCTTCCACCCTTTATGAAAAAGGAAAAGAAATGATGATATTGGCTTTCCACCCTCTGGTGTCCTGATCAGACTTTATATTTACTGAATCACTAAAAGGTAGACAGGCTACAGTGCTCTAGTTTATGGATTGAAACTACCAGGCAATATTAAAATCTTAGATATGATTAATGAAATGATAAACTGATGTATGTAACAAAGCATTTTGAACGAATAAATCACTGCTTAAACCCTGGATGAAACTGGCATAAGCCTGACTACAGAGCCTACCTATATACGGACATAACACCAGAACCAAAGTGCAACCTAACTACCCTCTTGGGGTTTTTTTTTTATGTTACTCTTTTTTCTTTGACAGTTAATACGCTCTATAGTTTCTTATTAAAAAATAGTGGGAAAAAGCCCCATCAAGTAATCAAATTCTGTAGCATATAACATCCAATATTCGACGAACAAAACATAAAAGTTCAATCTGCATTGGTGCTTCCAGGAAACTAGGCAACTGCTCTAATGATCAACAGCCCCTTCATTAGGGCTTCCAGCACCATGCTAATTGCTAAGTCATATGTCTGATCTTTGGCACATAATAGTCTTAATATCATATTAAAATCAAGTAATGAGTAAAAAGCTGTCCAATTTCATTAAAAAATTCAACGTAGGGGCCTATATCCAACAACAGGCAGAACATAATTAATTTTTCCACGAGTTTACTGATTAAAAGATAAATTTACCTGATCGAGAAGTAGATAACGCTTTATAGACCATAGCTTTCCCATTAGATCATACTACAATAAGAATAGGAAAAATCATTACAATGGGTATCATGATACTAAGGCCAAGAGTGACAGTTACATAAGGAGAACTAAACACACTGAAATGAACACATTTGCCATTCGGTAATGATTTGTTGATCCTTACCCTTTCTTTGATAAGATTTAAGAGCTCACCACTGGCAAATTCATATGCAACTTTTACACACTCCAGATAATGATGGTTAGAGCCAAAACTCAATAACTTTGAATTCTCTGAAGTAGGGACCTATCAATAATGCTCCCATCAACAAGTACTAATGCAATCACAAGGAGAAAAGGAGAACAAAAACAATCCTTTGTGAAAGCAACACGGTAACATTGAATAGTGGGTAGAAACAAAACCTGAGCACTGTGACCACATTCTCTCATGACATTTAGATATTTTCCCGTGGTCAAAATTTTACCAGCTATATTTGCAAGGAAGCTTGGAATCCCATCCTTGAGGCTGTAACGTTGCCTCCAGTACTTAGCATCATAATCCTGAGTGAGACTTTCCTAATAAAGAAACTAACTGTGATTATTTAAAGTAAAAAGCATAATTCATTCACAATTACAACAAATTCAACATACCTTCAGGAGAGATTTGTCCTCAGCAATGAAAAACTCACCATAAGGGTCATCAATCACTCCTTCATAGACCCACCTGAAATTTTTAAGTGATTTAAACTTCAGTGAGGACGAACAAGAGTGAATCACAAAAATACATAGCAAAAAGACAGAATTGGATGCTCAAAGGCATAGATACTCCTGGTAAGAGATAAAACTAGTTGTAAAATGCTGTTCATTCTGAGAAGGTAAGACCTGCAACTTAAATTAGAAAGGGAGATTGCCAATTTCCCCCCTACAGTAATCAACATATACCATTTCCCCTCCTGCTGTTTTTATAATGGCCAAAAACCCTGACAGCATAAATTTACAATATTACCCTTATTTTCAACTACTCTTTTATTTTCATTTATTATAAATTAAATAAATCACATGAATAGAAACTAAATAAAAAATTAAGCATTAGAAACAAGAAATATATGTTTTGATATGAGAAAAAAATTAATAATAAAATTTTTTTCTTGTACTTATTTATTTTGTGAAAATTTTCTTATAATAAATATATAAGAAAGTTATTATCAAATGATAAAAAACTTATTATAAGACAATTTGAATGACAAATAAAAATTTATTATAAGATAAATAATAAACTTTTTACATATACTTTTTACATTTAATTTTAAAATATTACAAAACTTATTATAAGACAATTTGAATGACATAAAAATTTATTATAAGATAAATAATAAATTTTTTACATATACTTTTTACATTTAATTTTAAAATATTACAAAATATTTATTATAAGAAAATGTTCACAAAATAAATAATTACAAGAAAAAAAATTTTATTATTAATTTTTTTGCTCATATCAAAACATATATTTCTTGTGTTTAATACTTAATTTTTTTATTTAGTTTCTATTCAAGTAATTTATTTAATTTAAAATAAATATAAATAAAAGAGTAATTAAAAATAAGGGTAATATTGTAAACTTATATTGTCAAGGGAGTTTTTGGCCATTATAAAAACAGTAGGGGGGTAAATAGTATATGTTAATTACTGTAAGGGAGAAAGTGGCAATCCCCCAATTAGAAATAGAGATGCTGATTTAACAGGATAACAGGCTATTAAAGCAAAATGTAAAGTTGGCTATCCATAAAGTAGAAGCGTCTGAAAGCAGAATGAGGCAAAACCTTTAGAATGTCTACAAGGAAACTATTATGATAGTAATGGGCTAGCAAAACATACCTTTCTAATATGCCCAGATATGCATTGCTCGCACACTGTGTCATCTTTTCTAGCAATGACCGAACTGTATTATCTCCGGCCATAGCTTTAGCCTGGATACAATAAAAGCCACATCAGTTACAGATGAAACAAATAGTACCCAAAAAATAAGAAAACAACAAACTCGCAAGCGCAGAACAGCAATGAAAGCTAGTCAATAGGTTTTTCACCTGACTTTGCAAAAGGTTTAGAACTGCAGAACCTGTACAATTATTAGCTGAAGCCTTGTGTATCACAGCTGATACTGCTTGCATGGACCCCAGCATGGGCTGCGTAACATGGTAGGAAAATTTGAGCAGAAATCCAAAAAATAAAAAGGGTCTATCCATTGAAAACAAGCTAAACACACCTGACAGTAAAACCACAATCCTTGTATGGAAAGTCTCCCAAGCCTAAACTGGTGTTCAAGCTGAGCTACCATAGCCTCATAATCCTGATAAACAACGTAACATATTTCATAAAAGTGATCAAAATTTGTGTAATAAAAAAATCCCATTAATTGAAAGGGGAAAAAAAAGGAAATTACGAGAAGTAAAGCCCTGAGACTGGCAGCAAAGGCATGATTAACTAAGCCATTCTTAAACTGAGATCTCGACTCAACAAACTGCTCCGTCAAAACAAAGCTCTCACACAATGGAAATATCCGTTTCACCATTTCCTACATCGCCAAGCAACACAAAAATTTCTCGTCTCTTCCTCGAATAAAATGTTAAACAATAGCACTATCCCACCTGATGAGGCAGATAACGTGGCTCTATCATGAAGTGCAATGTATTAGTTTGTTCTCTATCTTGTCATCACCCACCATTGCACTTCATGGCACATCCCAACATCATCTGCCACATCAGCTACATTCATTAAATTACAAATAACTCTTGTATTTACTTGGAGAGCTAAATCCATGGACGCATCGACTTGAAAAGTAACAGTAGAATCATAAGTATCATTTCCATGAACATGATTAACTCTTCGTTTAATCGAAATGTATCGTCCCTCAATTCCAACCAAAGCTGAGAGTAAATCATCTATCACAAGAAGTTCCTGCAGTTTTGTTTCCTTTTTTTAACATGAGCTGGCGATTAATCTACAATAAAATAAATTATAAAAAATCATTTCATTACCAAGAATTACCTGCACTCCAGCGTCATAACAGCCTATGGCCATTTCAGCTCCATTGTTACTGCTCCAAAGAATACAAGATAAATAATAAATAAAATATTTTATTAATTTAAACCTAAAAATTTAAACCAAAATTTTATGGGAAAAAGAAAGTGTGCCTTATAATAAAATTACCTGAAGGAATCGGCAAAACGAGAGGCAGCTTTAGTTTCCTGCATTAACGAAAAATGAAAGTGTAGCAACCAATCATAATGTGACAGCTCATTATTAGTGAAAATTGATTCCTGACCTGGTGGAAGCGGCCAGTAAGGAAAGGACGCTCGATGTTCCAGCGAGGAGTTGATGGATACGACATTTCCATTTCTCCGCTTCAATGGACCACTCACAGTTCAGTTTTACTTTAGTTTTCTCAGTTCAATTCACAAACAAGAAACATCTTATTTCATTTTCTCTCCCCCACAAATTGCTTATAAAAGCATTTCAAAATCGAGACATCAAAATTAGGGGTGGGCGCGGTTCGGTTCGGTTCGGTTTTTTACTAAATTTTTCATAATCGTTCGATTACGATTATTTTAAAATCATAATCGCGATTAATCAAATTACCGAAATAATCAAATACTCGATTAATTAAAATAATTTGATTCGGTTCGGTTCGATTATTTCGATTATGGGCCTATTGGGCCTATTTTGGGCTTTTTTAAATTTAAAACCTTAAATTAATAAATCTACCACAAACATAAAAAGTTAACAAACAAAAAATCAAAAATAAAACAATGTATCGAATATGTCCTTTGAACTAGTCTGTTAAATCTGTTTAGAAATATAGAAGAGGATCCAAGAACATATAATAAGAAAGTATAATATTTTAACTGATATTGTGTCAATACTAATTCCTCGTAATTAGTTGAATGGAGTGATTGTTGAATTATGGATCAACAACGACTTGTGGCTAGTACCAGTCAAGGTCTGCCAAAAACAATAATATCCATTTGTACAAATCAGGCAGAAACCATACCAGAAAAAACAAGACAATTGGACGCAATTCTAGAACACTTATAATTTATCATCCAGACTTTTCAAAATGCCGAGGTTGTTTTGGTAATCATAATTGGTCATTTTTCTCGACAAATTGAAGCACCCACTCAACCACTTTGTGCAACTGATAAGTTAAGCTAAGAAAATTAAGAGAAAAATATGGGGAGGTTCGGTCTTTGTGTGATTCTGTCACTTTGTCTACTGGTGGCAGCTGCTTCTGCCCAAAGTTGTTGCCCATCACGTGGTGAAAAGAAAAAGAAAAAAAAAAGAGAGAAAGAAATGAAGAATCAACTCACAAGTTGTAGCTTTGTGGAGATCACGGTATTTTCAGATGACAGCGGCTGCGGCGACGAGCAGTAGCGACGGAGACTCGGCGACGAGCAGCAGCGACGAGCAGCGGCAGTAGCAGCAACGAGCAGCGGCAGCAGCGGCGACCAGCAAGGGCAGCGGCAGCAGCAGCGAACAGCAGCGGCAGCAGCAGCGGCGGAGACAAGCGACGGGGACGAGATTCCAGCGGCTGAAGGTCACGAGTTCAGTGGCTGAAGATCAGAACTCAGAACTGAAGGAATCTGAAGTGGACGTTTAGAGAATTAGGAATCTGAAGTGGACTGCTAATATCATGACCGGTTTCCATTTGCAGCTCAGACATCTCCGAAACTTGTTGGAATTAAATGGACTGCCAATATCATGGACGTTTAGAGAATTAGGGATTTCGGGTTTTGGTTTATTTAATAATCGGTTCGGTTTTTCGGTTTTTTTTTTTTAAACTGAAAATCGAACAGACTGATTTTACTACTTTTATTATATTACTTATTTGGTTTTTTAAGTATAAAAAAATCATAAAAAAATCAAACCGAACCGTTCAATTCGGTTCAATTTTTAATTAATCAACTTTTTTTGCCCACTCCTAATCAAAATCTCTGATTGGTGATCTAATAAAACGAAGGTGGGCCGAGTTGACCCAGAACTAAGTAAACCCTAGCTATTTATCTTTCGAGTCCCTATCTCAAGACTTGGTTGAGCTGAGCCGGAGCATTCACAGTTGTGATGGAGCTACCTGTGCTTGGTGTTGGTACAGTGGCTTGTTGTGGTGCTGGTGATAATTGAGATTGGACTGATTTTGGACCAACTTAGTATTGTATGTGTTTGGGTTTCACTGAGTTGAGATAGCAATTGGCAATTAGGTGATTTGCTTTAAATTTTCTTTATTTTTTTTTATCATTTTATTTAGCTTTCGATCCGAACTGTTCACTTCGGTTCGGATCAGATCCAATTATTTGATTGAAATCAATTATTTTTACTAGTTTTTTCCTACTAATCGTTGAATTTAATTTCCTCCAATCCTTTTGGTAGGGTGGGCGAGTCGGGTTTCAATCCGGATTGTTCAGGCTTCGGTTTGGGTTTCAACCCATTCATGTTGGAGAATTCAATGCAATCGGGTTCGTAGCTCAAACCCAAAATTCGGTTCAGATTTAAATTTCAGATCATTTCAGATGGAGCTGCCTGTGCTTAGTGTTGGCACAGTGGCTTGGTTGTGGTGCTGGTGGTAATTGAGATTGGACTGATTTTGGACCAACTTAGTGTTGTGTGTTTGGGTTTTCAGTAAGCCGAGATAGCAATTGGCAATTAGGTGATTTACTTTTAATTTTTAAGATTTTGTTTCTTTATTTTCTTTTATCATTTTATTTAGCTTCCGATCCGAACTGTTCACTTAGGTTCGGATCACATCCGATTATTTGAGTGAAATCAATTATTTTTACTAGTTTTTTTCCAGCCAATCGTTGAATTTAATTTCCTCCAATCCTTTTGGTAGGGTGGGCGAATCGGGTTCCAATCCGGATTGTTCAGGTTTCGGTTTGGATTCCAACCCATTCATGTTGGAGAATTCAATGCAATCGGGTTCGTAGCTCAAACCCCAAATTCGGTTCGGATTTAAATTTCAGATCATTTCAGATTGAAAGTCCTGTTGTCAATTTCGGTTCAGGATGCTATCAGGTTTCAACCTTAGTATCGGCAGTATGAGTATTTTATGTAATTGGGCAGTTCCGAACCTAACCGAAACCCATGCGTTTTAAATAATGACAGCTGAAGCCGAACCGAACAGTAGAACAGAACCAAAATATTTCTGGTTCAGTTCAGTTTAGTTCTCTATTTTCTCTAGAAGTAACCATTTAGACTGTAACAAATTACAAAAAGAAAATTCACATATTTCTAATTTTCTACACTAAAAATCATTATGCAAATTGCAATAACACAAACTAACCCTTTTTGCATTTTCCCTAAATACAGGAAATGGTAGCTATGGAGATATATGCATATGCTCCAAAAGAAGGGACCCAAATGTCATCAAGTTGATAAGTTAGACTTCAATCAGGGAAAAGTAGATTATCTAATCTAACCAGTCAAAATATTGCCCTAAACTACATTTAAAAAAGATAAAATTGCCACAAACTATCATCTTAAGAATCCAAAAAATTTGCTTCACATTGACAGCAGCATAAGGACACATAAAGTAAGCAATAATGGAAAACAGTACAGTACTAGAAATCAATCAACATGGCCCTCATTCAATTGCAATTTCCACACTGGGGACCAACATAAACTATCAAACTAATTTTCAACCCCATTGGGTTGTCTGTAAGACGCTGGAGCCAAATTTAAAGCAAATAAAAAGCCAAGGTGGTGACACAATCTTGGTTTGCATTAATTTGACTGATTTAATTCAAATTCTTAATCACAACTCAAAAGAGTAATTAATTTGACTAATTTAACTCAGGCAAAAAATTAATAAAAAATTAAAACATAATAAGTAAAAAAACGAAGGCTAAACTCACTGTCTCCGTCGGCTGGCGCGATGTGAACAACTGAAGATGCTGCGACGGCAAAAGTTGAGACCGGAGGGTGAGAAAGTGACCGAAGACGGAGAGAGAGAGTGAGCGCGTGTAGAGAGGGGCTGCTGGTGGCCTGGTGCTGCCGTGCTGGGCTGCTGCTGCCGGTATGCGTGCTCCTGAGACTGAGGGAGAGGGGCTGGTGAGGCAGAGGGATAGAGGCTGCCACTGCAGAGCTGCTTAGTAGTTAGTGGTGGAGTTAAAGAGTTGGGGATTTATGTTCCGTCATTTGGGGACTTAGAGTAGGGCCGCTTCTTCGCCCCCCCCCCCCCCAACCAAACACAATTACGTCGGGCTCGACCTGACCCTACCAAAATAATTTTCATAGAACCGGCAATTAGGACCATATTTATTTTTATGTTAAATTATTTTTTAATATTTTATTTTATATTCATGTTATTTTAATATTTTCTCCTATGCGTGCACCTTAATTTTATAATTAATTGAGCTAAAATTATAAATTAATTTATAAACTTAAATGAAAAAAATTAATCAATATTTATAAAATTATAAATTTAAGATATGATTAAACTTAATTTACAATTACAACATAATAATTAAATAAACCTTATATATAGCCTTATATTTAGCCACAATATAATATTTACAGGAACTACATAATTAATTGATTAACATAAATATATTTAGCTAAAATTACAAATTCAATTATAAGCTTCAACGAAAAACATTAATTAATATTTGTCAAATTAAAATTACCAAAGCTAAATAGCTAATGCCGGCGACAGAACATGTGCGTAGCTGAACGTGTGCGTTGGCTGGCAGGCGGACGCGGCAGAACGACGACAAAGGGCGGTTGTTTCACGTTGCAGCGTCGTGCAGCTGATTGCGATTGGAGATGGAGCAGGTTGCAGGTTGCAGGCAGCAGGCGAGAGGGAGATAAATGGAGAGTGGAGACAGTTCGCGGCTGATAGGATGGTCGTTGGCTGGCGTGTGGCTGATGGTCACGATGCTGGCTAATGGAATGGCGGCTGAGTGGTTGACTTAGGGTTTTGTCACTGATTGCTTTTGTGTATTGTGAATCTATGTAAGTGTATGTGGTGTACTGATTTACTGAAGAGTGAAGCGTGCGAGTGTGATGCAGAATTGCAGATACACTGATCTGTGTTGTGTGCGTGTTAAAAAAATGTGTTAGTTGTTTTTTTTTGAAATAGGGTCGGGTCAAGTCGGCTTGGCTTAAGCCCGACCCTAACCCGAAATTTTTTCGGAACCTAAAAATTTTGCTCCGAACCCGATCCCAAGACTCGAATATTCGAGTTAAATGTCAGTCGGGCCAAAAGTAAGATCGGATCAAATTGTAAAGACAAAACACAATTGCATGAACCGAGCGGTTTGTGCATCTAGTTCAGTTTTGGAGTCGAACCAAACATAAACCATTCGGTGCATTAAATCCAAACCATTTGATTTCTGCTAGTTAAATCAAACCGAACTAAACCGAGTATCTTGGTTTGGTTCAGTTTGGCAAAAATCAAACCGAACACCTTACCCTTTTACACGATAATGGGATGGCAATGGTACCCTCAAATCCACCCAAATCCACCCACCAAAACCTCTCAATTGAGGTAATTTTATAGGTTGCATGCGGGTTTGGTATTATAAATTAAAAACCGCACTAGGTTGTAGGTGATTTTGGTATTACCTAAATACCTGGTGAATACCCGCATGGGTATCCACCAACACATGGCTTTTTTTAATTATTTTTAATTTAATTTTAATTGAAAAATTTTAAATCTAAAAATATACCTATATATTTATTATAATTTTGATTGAATTTTCTTTAACTTAATACATGGATTAATATATACTTATTATAATTTTGTATGAATTATTATTTTTTAATTTAATACATGAATTATTTCATTATTATTATTTTGATGTGAATAAACATAAGGCCAAACAAGAGAATTTTCAATTTCGTTTCTAAATAACTACACACATGAGCTAATAATGGAAAATCAATTAATAGCGCATTTACTTTGTGGAAGTGGGAAATCAAAATTCATAATTGGAATGATTGAGAGTATTTACTGACTAAATTATAAGGGAAAATGGGATTATGGAAATAAGTATGTGAGTCCTATGCACTTTTGGGATTGATGAATAGGAACTTAATTACCAAGGGTGGGTGGGGGTCAAGTTCCTATTCTCCGAACTGACTTTTATGCCCCAACTAAATTTTTTATTTAAATAATCAAAAATAAAAAATGAACAAATGGATGAAAAATAAACATAAATCCCAAATTCTAGATTTATCAAATTCAAACCAACAGTAGTGTAATTCGATCCCGTCGAGCATGAGCACTCAATTGGCATCGCGTCACTGCTCATGTGTGATGTTCATCAGTTGCTTGTCAAACCAACAGCTGTTATCACATCAAACCAGCAGCAACTGTTTGTTGGACTAACAACACCCTCGTCATTGAACCAATAGAAGCAGCTTGTCACTGTCATCGCTGATTGCCACCTATGATGATTTTCATTGTTGTTATTATTATCATGAAGATTTTTGAATAATAATAATTAGAATTATTATAACAAATAATAACAATAGTAATGATAATAATTAAATAAGAACATTTTGTAACTTTCAGCCATTTATTCCAATTCCAAAATAAAGTAAACACATTAAAAGTAATACAACTCATTTCAATTTTAATTCTTATAGTTCAAGTATAAGAACTTATTCTGATTCTCATTCCAATTAGGCTTGACAATTTAGTCCGATCCTATTTTTGGTCCGATTGACCCGACCCTAATTTTTAGGGCTTTGACATGAATTTTCAAGTTTAGGGTCGGGTTAGGGCTAAAATTTTAAGGCCTGAACAAATTTAGGGTCAGGGTCGGGCTTAATGTCGACCCGACCCTATTTAAAAAAAAAACTAACACAAGTTAACACACGCACACAACACATCCTCACAACATCACACATTGTGTGTTTTTAATTTAATTGCATTGTATTTTTATTTGTATAAGACATGAGTTTTTTTATTTTTTATGTTGGGTTGTTGAATTGAATTGTGTATGACTAAAATGGTTGTGGAATTACATTGTGTGTTTTTAATTTAATTGCATTGTGTTTTTATTTATATAAGACATGAGTTTTTTATTTTTTATGTTGGGTTGTTGAATTGAATTGTGTATGGGTAAAATGGTTGTGGAATTACATTGTGTATTTTTAATTTAATTGCATTGTGTGTTTTTCATGTTGGATCTTAGAATTGATTTGTGTGTGGGGTTGAAATAGTTGTGGAATTGGTTGTGGAAAGTGGAATTGAATTGTGTTTGAAATTGTTGAGTAATTGCCGAATTGGTTGAAATGGTGGTGGGAAATGGGAATTGAATTGTGGGGTTAACTATTTCGGTAGGGTCGGGTTGGGCCCGACCCGATGTTGGGCCGATTTCGGTCGGGCTGACTAAATAGTGTTCGGGCGTTTTTAGGGTCGGGTTTCAAATTTCTTTTGATCGGGTCGGATAGGGCTTGGCCAAGCCCGAACCCAACCCGACATTTTGCCATTCCTAATTCCAATCTATTCTGATTTTAATTTATTTTGATTACCAATTGATAAATGCACTATGAAGCCTTTTGACTTTTGGATTTTAAGAGTAAGTTAGTGGCTTAAAATTATATAAGCCAAGCCTTCGGCTTTTTGCTTACAAATAGGAGAGGTCGTGGCTTAACAATGGCTTCCATTGATCCTATTAAGGATGATATGTTGTTCAACGAAATAAATTACTTTTTTTTATTCAATTAATTCCTACATGTGTGGTTTAATGTTTATGGTTCGTATCTCACTTTCACGTGATTAGGTAGATGTTATTAAATATTTTTCATCAATTTTGTCATTTGTTATTCGATTATTAGAATTAATGTTCGACTAAATCTATGCATAGGGTTTCTAAAGTATGTATGTAATTATATTTGATTTTGTATCTTTTATTATATTGTTTACACCGAGTATTTAAAAAATCTTTGACTCTTTGTTGTTCAATATATTTACACGTGATGCTTAAATATTATACTACTAAATAGAAAAAGAATTTACACAAGATTAATTTTACCTGAACATAATTATTTCATTCATTAGTAAACATAGATTAATTTTGAGTTCACTCTAAATTTGAAAATTGATTGATAATTTGTCCGTTGAGTTGAATAGTGTTGGATTCTAAAACTTTAGCAACTTCAATCTCTTGAGTTCTTGCATTAATTTATTCATTTTAATTTTATTTGCATCTTTATTTTAAATCTCTTCAAACAAAATATTTTCTTTTTAACTAAGGTAGAATTATAATTAGCTTATATTAAATTTAGCTTTCTTAAAATTAACAGCCAATGTGGTCAACCCCTTTATTCATAATCTACACTCTACAATAAATTCGCATACTTGCAAGTACATTAAAATTTACATAACAGTTATCAATTACCATATATATATATAATAAAGATATTATACATACATATTTATAAAGGTACAAATAAATTTTAACATTATGCATATTAATCATTTGTATTCTTTCAACAATTTAATAATAAAATTTATCAAGCACAAACAACCACATTAAAAAATATAATACTTTTAAAAATATATTTTACCAAATATTTAATTAATTCTCTTTAAAATTAATTATTTTTATAATAATTATTTTTTAAAAAGTACCATGTATTACCAAATTGATTCTAAGAATCGACAACCAACGGTGAATATCTTATTGACGATAGCAGAAAATGATAGCCGATAATGGTGGCTTGTTCCTCTTTGAGTTTTTATCTTTAGTCATATTATTAATTTAATATAATCTATTAAAATATGCAATGCACTCCGAACAACAATTGAACCCTATTTTCCATACTATTTTATTGGCAACCTTATTTGGTACATACAGTGCGCCAGAGACAGCTATAATGTTATTTTATTTTTCCCAAGACAGTAGCTTAATGGCAAAATTTATCATTTCTTATTTTGTTTATCGAGTAGAAAACACATCAGGATAAAATTCAAAATAGAGCAGACCCTTGTCCTAAAAATTGTAACATACAATTCTGGACTGCAGATGTACAATATGGAACCCATTGTATCTTTGTAATGGCCAAAGCCAACAATCACATTGGAAGAAAGAAATCATGTGACACACACATCAACTCAAATGCTATGAATAATCTGGAATGAAATGGTGTTAGTGAGAAAACACAGAGACAATCTTTACCCATATAACCTCAGGATCAGCAGATTTAGTCTCAAAATTCAGACTGGTGCCAAAAACCGGTGTGATCCTCGACATGGCGCTCAAATTCAACCAGAACTACATGCATTTCGCAGTTCAAAAGTACATTTCATCAGGAAAACAGAAATTAACCAAAAACATCATTTTTGCTGGAAGTTAATTCCTGCTGTATATCATATCATGAGATTTCAGTGCAACTGTTTGCAATCAAAATTCGGAGAAATAAAACTAGGCATCTTGGGACATGCAAAAGCCCAAATCAAAGTAAGACAACCAAATGAAAGTGATCAACAACCTGAACTTACCTCACTTGAAAATTGCCATAACATATTGTACAGTTTATGTGTTTGCCTAAATATACTTCAATCCAGAGATATATTGCTGTCTAGAGATTATATACTGGGCCAGGGAATAAATAATTCCTAATAACCCCAATACCTTAACCTGGATCACATCTGTTATTATGATGGATGGAAGATTTAGAGGCAATGTCAATAGTGGTGTCGAGTCTGTCTGCTTAGTGTAACTCCACACAAACCGGTTGAAGACGATATGGCTGGGAAATGTAAGAATGAGAAGGGCCAAATTCTTTACCGCAAAGAACCAGTCAGGACCCCCAACTTCAAGACCCCAGCCTGCATTCCCATGCCAGACATCTTGCCATATGCTATATAGGGAGCTCAAGATCAAGTAGCCTGATATGGCTACAGTCACTGGGAAGTACCTCTGCTTGTCCCCGAAACCAGCAACAAAATCAGAATCCTGGTTGAGCAGTAATAAAATAGGAGCAAGGAAGAATATTGCCTGGTTTGAGCCCCCTGTAAGATTGACATTCAATATTAAGCATATTGCAAAACACATTATAGTAGCAACATTTCCAACTGCTGGCATCCAAGCACCCTCAGCGGCCATCCTCTTGATTGAGAAAGTTGGAACTGTAGATGCTCGACGCTGCTGCATGAATCTCATTCGTGGAGGAAAACTAGTAGAGCTGCCTTGACTGCTAGAATGGCTATGTCTAATTCCACCCCTCTCCACAGCCTTTTCCCGCATAAGTGAGGCAAGTTCAAACTTTATCTCTAAAGCTATGAGCATAAATATTGCTGCATATAAACCAAGGAGAGATGTCCTTGCACCCTCAACAGCCAGTAAAGTTGTGAGTTTCCTGTCTTCCTCTTCAAAATCACCAAATCCATTATCCCCAAGGATGCTTTTGATCCTCACCTGACCCTCCAACAGATATGTCACAGGAAAGAGGGCCACAAGTAGTGCAAATATCCATGGTAGAAGCTTTGTGCTTGAAGCGGATGGAAAATGGGTAAAGACCACGAAGACACAGGTACCAACCATGGTTACAACGATGAGGGCATGCAAAACTGTGGCCTGAAGAAAGAACTCAGCAGATATGTAGATTCCAAGAGCAATCCCCATGACAATGGAGTAAAATGCTCTCAACTCTGCAATGTATTTAATAGGTATGATAGACGTCACAGCTGCCAGCGTGAGCAAAATTGCAAGAATTATCAGCCAAGATGGCCATGTAGGTTTTGATGCCATGAAACCGTAGATAGAGATATCATCAGCAGATTGACGAGCAGCTTTGATCAGATCAGATCTATATGTCCATGATAATGGGATTGGAGGCTGCATTAGAACAAACAGTACACCTGTAGCCACCACCAGCACTAGACATCTCTTGGCAGACTGCACAAGGAAGAGAAGACAAGGTCATTAGTCTTGTATATGAATCTCATGCTTCATCAGCCAGTTAGTATGAGCAATACATAAAATACATTCTTACCAAGATACTGAGACTTCAATGAGCATAAACATCTGTTATTAACAATGTTTTTCTTTCTTTCATTTGAAAAAAAAAAGGTCATGGTAAAGGGAACAGCCTTCAGTTCAAGATACAATTTATGATTATGACATGTTATATACAGCTCTATTCACACATATTTACCATTCACAATATCATAATATTCCTTCTCGCAGTACTCAAAAACTTCATCAACATGTATCAGTCAAAAAGATTGAATATTTATCCAGACATTATTAGAAGATCGACATTATGAATTGAATACAAATTTGATGATTTGCATCATCAAAACCACAGCATAAAATTTCTTAGGGTCATCATTTTCTTATTATATTCATACCAGGACATGAGAAAAGTGTAGAGCAACAATGGGCACACAAGCCAATCCCGTCAAAATGATGCAGAAACCCAAAAGTAAACCATCAGAAGGAGGTCTCCCGTTCCACCACTGCAGAGCTTCAAAAATAGTTTCACGGCAAAACCAGACAGCTAAAGCCACCACACTAGCATGTGCGTAACCTTGCCAAGCCTTCATCTTTGAGGCTGTTCTTGACTTATCCCTGCAAAGTTTGATTCATGGAGCAATAACCAAAATCTGAATTATAAAGAAGAAAAGAAAAACTTTGAGAAGAACTAGATCTTCTAGAAACAGAACTATCAAGCACCTACTTGTAAAGAAGCAATGGAGGAGAAACAGCCAACAAAAGAATTGCTGAAACCCAGACAACAGACTTTGATGTAATAAAAAGCACCGCCAGTTTTGAAGAATAGAGGCAAGTCAAAATCCAAACCGCTTTTGGTCCAATTCGATTATCCACTGACAGTCTTCTAACCAAGGCTAAACCAACAAATGTTGTTAAGATGACCATATAGCTTGGATACATTATGTCATCCTCCAACCCATAGTAGTAAATGCTTGAGTAATTAAAAAATCGATTCTCAATGTAGCACAGTAACAATGCATGGCTGATCAAGGCAACCTCTGTCATAAAATGTAGCTTTGATGGTAGAAGAGCTAAGCCAGGAACAGCCATGGCCAGGACAGCATCAGCAACAATGAGTTTACAAAAGGTTTTCAAAGAC
The DNA here is from genome assembly GCA_029618585.1 of Citrus australasica. NCBI lineage: Eukaryota > Viridiplantae > Streptophyta > Magnoliopsida > Sapindales > Rutaceae > Citrus > Citrus australasica. Next base: position 355,540 of record JARCIV010000030.1, on the reverse strand, counting down.
ATGCCTGCCAACCAGATATTTAGATCCCAGAAGTTATGCATCACAAACCAGATGACCATCATGCTGCTCAGTGAAACAAAGGCAAAGTATGATGGCAAGCTTTTCTTTGTAAAAAAACGAGCCAAATAAAAGCCAGCTATTGAAGGAACCGCAATAAACTGCAAGATAAAGAATAAATAATAATAGTTTTCAGAACAATTTCTTCTCTCTTTTCCCTTGAAAGATAAGAAATTCCTAAACTGGAAGGAACAAATACATGAAAACTGTAAAAGTTATTCGAAAAGAACAAAGTAGATACAAGAGACACGTTAAATTACATTGCACCGCAGAAACCACATGCCAAAAAGGCAATTAACAATGCTGCAGGCATTTAGATGGATGGGTAGGCACAGCACCAACAGGAACAGTAACAGAGCATGAAGCCCACAAATCAGATCAAAAGCAATGCATAAATCCTATAATGCACAGAAATGTAAAATTACCAGAGCTTATATATCCTACTGAGGACACACTAAGGTTTATTGGATGAATATCTTCAACTGCATTTGTTGGAAACCTAACAAATACTATTCTAATGAGTTAAGCCTATGAAGAAGATAATCTTCACGAGTGAAAACTGAACCTGCAACTGATGAAACTTCTGCAATGTAACAACCATGGAAAACTCTACCAAATTTATTTAAGCAGACTTACTTTGACCTACATCTCCTACATTTTGAGAATGAATCACAAAGGAACCACATACACACTTTATTGACCAATATACACATTATAAAAGTATAACAACAAGATCATTTGGTTGAGCGTACTCATGAATACATTCCAATAACAAGCAGCTGCAACTTCCTTTTTAGCTATTTAATTCTTATCATCTGAGACCAGTATCATGGCTCTAAATGACAATTGGTGCTGCTATGGCTGCACAAAATGTTAATTCTGATTCCAGCCGAAAAACCATGCACTGCTATCATAATGCATCCTTTCGGTGGACATTCAATCATTCCTATGTAGAAATGTACAATTGGCCTCTATTTTTTGCATCCTTAGTGGACAGCTGATCCATGTCATTGTATTAATTCTTCATTGGAGTGTGTGTTTTGCTCGTCTTTTAGTTTATCCATTACTTTATAAAGACAAGTATCCCTTATTAGATAATGACTATATATATATATATATAGAGAGAGAGAGAGAGAGAGTGTAATTTTACAATAAGGAAATCCCTTACTTTAAAGTAAGGAACAAGCTAAAAGACAGAAAAACACACACTCCACTGCAGTGTATTGAAATCTATGTTTTTTGGTCTTTTAGCTTGTCCCTTACTTTATTAAAGTATGGGATTCCCTTATTGTAAAATTACTCTTATAAAGTAAAATTGGCATCTAAGCACTTGAAAATGAAAACCTTAAGGTCCATACGTCTTGACCTCTATCCTCCATGTAAGGAATAGATTTAATTAGCATTCACCACCTTCTGTTGACAAATATCTTATCTAAGTTAATTGAAATTTCGCTCTCCAAACTTTTATTCTTCACATCTCCCAGAATTCTGTGTTACACAGCAATTACCCAAATTCATTATCAAATTTCAAGTCAACCATAATGCCCGAAAAACTAAGATGAGCATTTCTTCCTTAAAAATGCCAGAGCAAATTCTCTACTTTAAGTCATAATCAACAACTATTGCACTTGATCCAATTACATTCCCAATTCCCAAGTAAATGAAAAAAAAAAAAAACTAACATCTTAGATTGCTAATACTTTACTGATGCTCATTCATGAAAAAACAGCTTTTGCCATTCGTCATATCAAATGGGAAAGGTTTTACTATGTTGTCTTTTACATTATGATACACTGGTCAAAGTAAATGAATACGAGTATTCCTCCGAAAAACTTGAGAATCTACATCATACAATTAGGGATCTAAACAGAAGCTTACACTTGGTATAAACAGAACACAGATCCTCAAAATCCTAATTTAATAATGCACCATATAAAAGGAGCTAAAAACAGAATGCTACTAAAATGTTCATGAATGATGCCTTCACTGAGTTTGTGTTTTTTTTTTGGGATAAGAAACAGGAAAATGTATTAATAAGAAGAAGTAAAAACAGATGGTGGGAATTTGTGTTTCTATTTAGAAAATATAAAGCAGAAGAGCAAAAACCATCATCGGCAAGTTACAGCATCACAAGCATATCGTACAAATATGACTCAAGAAATTAAAATATAAAACGGAATAAGTACTCTACAACAAGAAGCGTACCACTAGTGGGAATCCCACAACAATAGCAGCAGCAGCACTAACAACTACAGCCAAAGCTGTAAACGCCACTGAGCTGGAAGCATCAGAGATCATACCAAGTGCATAAGCACCAGCACCAGTAGCCCCTCCAAGCATAGTAGTAGTCACAAGAAGATAATTCACCGGTGGTGGGACCTGAATGTACTTCCCAAAAGAGTGAAACACCACCCTAATCTCCAAACAAATGACCACCACAATCAAAGCAAGAGCACCGTTAACAACACGAATGCTATGCAGTTGGTTCTCACTCCTGGTAACCCACCAAAGTGCACCCCTAGTGGATGCATAGAGTTGGAACAAAAAGGGGATAAAGAAAAGCAGAAACAGATCACAAATAGAAGCAGCTGATGAAAATACAACCGAGTAATGTGATGCAATGTGAAATAGCAAAGGGGAGAACAATAAATTCAAAGTATGCATACAGCTCTCAAGGGTACTCAGAATTAAATTATCATCAGGGATCTCTCCACCATGATACTTCACTTCTTGCTTTGATTTGAAAGACGAAGCACGCGGAATCGAATAAAGCCAATAGAAAATACAATTAAATGCCATTAGATAGTAGGCAGCATTGTTCATACCAACAGCAGAAACAGTTGCCCACGTGAAAATGACCGAAGCAGTGAACGGCAAACACGCGAATAAAAGCCGCTCGAGAGCGAGCACTATTGAAGGGTTTTCGATTTGAATCCATTTAAACTGAAGCGAAGCCCAAGTGCCTATTAAAAAGTTCGTGTAGGCGCATAAGAATGTCGCGAGGAGACCGAGCGGGATTGAGTTGAAGGTCACAAAAAGACTCGAGCTGAAAAAGAAAGCGATCTGTGAGGCGATTAACGAGAACCAGACGCCGAAGAACGAACCGGATTTGAAATTGAGAGAATCGATAATGTAAGCGAGCATTAGACCTAGGGTTATAGTGGTGACCACGGGGGACCCACCTAAATCGAGCAAGAAAGCGGCGCATGGCACAAGAGCGATTGCGATGCGCGCGTTGTGTGCGAAGGACGACGGCGAGAATCGCGAATTTTTCAAAGATCTGCTGCTGGTAACAGCACCGTTAAAGTTGTCGTTGCTGTTGGGGCTAGGGTTTGAGTAAGGGGAGGAGAGGTTGTTGTATGAGGTGTTAAAAGAAGGGGCGCTTATGGAGGCGGACATGTAAGGTCGGAATGAGCGCGGATTCAGCTCCGGCGGCAACATTTTTGCCGGAAATTTTGAACGGAGAGAGAGGGCGTTATATGGTGGCTTTTTCGTTGACTGTGATTTGATGCGGATAGAAATTCCGAGCAAGACTGAGACTCACCTGGTGTGATTTGGGGTATTTGCGGTAAAAACGGTGATGTGTTTAGGGGAGATCAGAGCCAAGAACGTACGTGGCTGAATACATGGCAACATCGCATTGCATAATTTTGACAAAGGTCAACGTTACGCTTAGAATTATGTACTTTTGACGCAAACGAGTTTCTTTTCTAGAATACGCACAAATTTTTACAACAGTGTATATGCCCAATAATTTATCGACTTAGCCCCAGTAATCTTCTTTATATTAGTTCTTAATTTATCTATTTATAAAATTACTGCAAATGATAAATATTAAATAGGTTTCAAGTATTTTCAAGGAACCAGTTTGAGATAGCTGTTCATGAAACAATCTTCTTTTATTAGGAGTGTTCGCGGATCGGACATCAATCCATATCCAATCCACGATTTTACGGATTATGAATTTTCAATCAAATCAAATCCACGGATTGGTTAAACTCAATTTAAATCCAATTCATATGTTTGCGGATCGGATGCGGATTTGACTCAATCCATATCCAATCCATCATTTTACGGATTGATCTGCGGATTACAAATTTTTCATTCAGTCCAATTCACGAACTAATAAAATGAAAAAAGTAATAAAAAATAATTTTACTACTAATTAAATTCAAAATCGAATAAGATTTAAATAAATAAATTATTTAAATAAAACTAAAATAATGTATTAAAGTTTTAAAATGCAACACACTAAAATTAATTGTTCAAATGAAGCTAAAATAATACATTTAAAGTTTCAAAATATAATACATTAAAATTAATTGTTCAGTTAAAGTTACAACAATACATTTAAAGTATCAAATTATGACACATTAAAAAGAAAAATGTCTGCTGCCAATTTGTATTTTGTACTTTAACCTGAACCAAATAAACATAATTGAAATAAATAACAAATAAAAAAATTTATTGAATAAAAAAATTAACAAATAAAATAATTTTGTTCAAGTGACTGCTTGCACAGAGATCAAGAATCGTTGGAGAAGATGGCCGAATGAGAAGTTTAAAGCTGGTAAGAATCGTTGGGTGCTGGTGGCTATGTGCTTGTGAGTTGTGACAGGAAAGGATAGGAAGTCAAGAGTTTTTTGTGTGGTTGTAACGGGAAAGTTTAAGAAGTCAAAGTTTTTTGTTTTCTAGTGGCTGCTTCGGTGAAGTGGTATTTAAGATAAATGTTTTGTTTGATTTATAATTTTTTATTTTGTTTAAGAATTTTTACAACTTATCTTTGTATATTTTAATTATTTAATTAGTTATGTTATTTTTGAATAATGGATAAGGTATCTTATGGTGTTGATATAAGTATGTAATTACATTTAACTTACTTATTTATTAGTAATGTCATATTTATAAATTTTTTAATTAAATAAATATTTTTTTTTGCGGATTCGCAGATTTTTGCGGATTTACAGAAGTGAATCCATATCCAATCCACCGGTTGCAGATTTTTAAATTTTTAATCCAATCCAATCCACCAATCTACGGATCGAATTTTTATGGACCAAATTTTTACGGATCGGACGGATTGAGCGGATCGGACTGGATTCTGAACACCCCTATCTTTTATTGTGCCGGTGAAATAAGTCATTAGATAAAAAAGTAATTTGATATTTAATAAATTATATTGTTGTGATTATTGAGTTTCAAAAATAGGATATATGTGTTTGATAAAATTTATTTAGTAAAGTTTATTATTAAAGTATTATAGTTGTATTGTTTTATTGATACAAAAATTTGATCATACAAGAAAAATTGATAAAGAGTTGTTTTACTTGGAAAACTCATGTCAGAGAGCTTAATGTCTTTGGGATTGTCATTATTAATAAAGAGTGAAGAGCTCGGTTTAGTCAGAATCTTGCAAGGCAATAACCCATGAGAGGTCAACGCAGGTGTTAGCCATCTAGATCCTCTGATACTTAAGTTAGAGATCGAGAGTAGCATAATAACAAATAAATAATAAGAGAGAGAAGAGATAATAAGAGAAAAGCTTGTAGGATATTGTACTCTGCAAATTTTAATGTACTCACAAGCATACAAGTCTATTGGAGTATAAATTAAAAATAACGAGGTCGAACCCAAAGGGACTATCAAATTTTAAGAAAGCTAAGTCTGATCTAGATAATTAAAACTCTACCCTAATTAAAAAAGAAAATATTTTATTTGGGCTATTATTATAATGTCGAGCACTAAGTCCCGGCAGCATATTGAAAATTTAAATCAAACCGTTAGATTAAAATAGAATGAGTATAACGGTTGTTATTTTATATTCAATAAAAATAGTAAAAGAAAAACAATTGAGATGTTGGTTCTCAAAAGAAAGTTCCTAAAGTTCTCTCATTCCTTTTTTCCCCTCTCACTCACTAATACGATTTATTCTCTCTCTCAAAAGGGAAATCCCTAAAATTTCTTCCCTTTTTCAAATCCATTCTCTCATCCGATTCTCATCACCCAAAATCAAATCCACCATCTCTCTCGCACAATTGGTGTGGGCAATATAATGCTATTGGTGTCAATGTATAAGTGTACACAATAAGTAATATAGTGATAAGTATTCAAGACCATCTCCATAAGAATTGATGTTATATGAATTGCTACAGTAACTTTATCAGTGCAATTTTGTTCTAAATTAAAAATAAAACAATTTATGAAAATAATAAACTAATTAAAATAAAAATACAATAAGTAAAATGCAATAAAGTAAAGTGTCATGTCAACACAATGATGTAACCAATGAGAATGAAGTAGTTGAGTGATTCAACTCACTTAATGGTTTTGACTATTTTTCTAATTTTTGGTTTGGTTACTAGAGCATCTAATACAGCGCTGGCCAGAATCCTTATGTATCTTCAGCTATCGCTTGTTGGATGTCTTATATCTTGATGCAACTTAACAGTGACCAATTATTATACTAACATAAGATATAATATTACACGTTTTAGATTCTAATTACCATACAAAGTGAATCATTTTGTCTAGTTCATCACTAATTTTAAATTAAGCATGACCCTTTTCGAATAAAGTTAAACTCAACTCAGGAAACCTAATCTAAAACCAAGTATCGTTCTGATATGTTTCATTAAGTCAGACTTTTTTGAGACTATTTCTTAGCTAGTATCATTAAATGGGTGGTAAGCCGAAATAGAGAATTGAAATAAGTATTATCAAAACAACTACTATAGTAAATATACATCAATACATATAATCTGTCAATTAACCATAAAGATTGTTTATCACTCGACGACAAGTAACTTTAGTTCATAACTTGTGATAAAACAAAAATCAAAATAGTTTCAGCCATCAAACAAGTCTTCATAACAATATAAAAACATGAGAACAAGAATAAGAGTTGAAATCCACTTGTCCTATTGAATCCCCTCGATGTTCTTCTTAAATCCTTTGTTGCAGCCCTCAATTCTCTGTCTTGATATCTGTTTTCTCTTGTGTTGTTTCTCAATTATTTTTCTCTAATATGGCCCTCTCTTTTGCTTTCTAATGTGCTCTTTTTATAAGTCGAAATTAGGATTACCAGAAACGTATAGCAGTGAATCTCTTATTTTTAGAAATTTTAGATTGCAATCTTCTATTTAATGCGGGAAATCTCGTTTGTCGTTGCTGCAGGAGTTGTTGCAGCAATTGTGCTATAGCATATTGCTCCAACATCTTTATTATTCCATACTCGCTTTAATTCCATTGCGACCAAGTTCTTTTATAACTCTGCAAGCGTGCTGCTACAACGTTCCATCCATGAAATTTGAGCTTTTTGGTCACCTACAATTATGCACGTAATTAGAGCACACAATAATCTATAAACACATGAATTTTATAAAATTTAAACTTAAATGGCTACCCATGCAAAATGTAACTAAAATGCAGTTGATTTAAGCATAAAAACACCATGATGACTCTCATTTCATAAAGTTATCACACCTCCAAACTTAACCCATTACTTGTCCTCAAGTACTATCAACAAACCTAACACTTGAAACACACAATCATGCAACGAATAAATAAATAAATTAGCTCTATCATCCAGATTGTTTTGATTTATCAACAACCCTCACATTTTTTTTCTCAACATATAAAGTTACCAATAGTAGATCCAGTTCCAGACTTAGGTTTCATTCCATCCTATGTGCGTGTGTGTATTCTGATCAAATTCCGAGTTGCTGTAGCAATACTCAATCACTCAATACATCTTAAAGATAAAAATATAAATACATTTTTATTCATTGGAGAAACACAAGTTATAAAAGCTATAAATTGTGCTATAGCAATCAATTTTTTATTTTTTTTCACAAGGTACCCTTTAATGTGACATCAACTTTTCATGTGAATATTTATTAGGGTACTAATGACACCCAATTATTTCATTAATGTACAAATTAGAGTTGTTATAGCAATAGCATCCAAGATACTGTTACAGTGGTCTTTATCTTTGGGCACTTTTTACTCAAGGTTGGACATGAGGTTCATGAACAAACCTGACTACTCGACATCCTAGACAGAGGATTTATTAATATTAAAAATTGTTTGATTATCAAGCGATAAAAAATAACATTTTGTGCTTAGATTATAATTTATATTTGTGTTTATGCAATATATTAGGGATTATTAATTATGTCTTAACTATATATAATTTTGGGAACTTTTGCATCGACAAATAAACCTCAACCATCTCCATCTAGTGGAGGAATCTATAACCTTAGGGAAAATCATGATTTACAAGCAAAATTTGCAACCCTAGTTAGGAAGATTGAAGCTTTGGAGAATAAAAAGAGTGATCAAGTAAAATCTGTTCAAAAAATTGCATGTGATGTTTGTAGTTATAATGATAATTTTACTCAAGAGTGTCCCACTTTGCCTGCACTTAAAGAATGTTTGCATGATCAAGCTAATGCCATTAACACTTTTAATAAACTAAACCCATATTCACAGATTTATAATCTTGGTTGGAGAAATCATCCAAATTTTAGTTGGAGGAATAATAATAATGCACAATCTTCACAAGCACCACTGTTGGTTGATTTGTATAATCAATTAATATCAATGCCAATGTGCAAGTACACACAACAAGTAATAAAGTGATGAGTATTCAAGATCGTCTCCACAGGGATTGATGTTACTCAAAATGCTAAAGCAATCACAATAGTGCAAATCAACTAAAGACCGAAATAAATAATTGTCAAATAATTATATCGTGATTAATAATTGCGAGAGATGGAAATAAAACAATACTGTAATGAAATAAACTAAGTTAACTGTGTCTAAGATTCAATTGAGAGTATAGTAGTTGACTGATCAAACTCTTCTAATGGGATGACTGTTGTTTACCAAATTAGCACCAATTGTTAGAATAAGTGCCGCAACACCGGGTAGAGTAAATCGGCATCCTCAGCTATCGCATGTTGGAAGTCTCATACCTTTAAATCTATTAACAATGACCAGTTGCTCATATATTTATGGTATGACATTATATCTTTAATCTTTCTACCCTACAAGGTGAACACCTATGTCTAAAGTGTCACAAATCTTAACTTCAAGTATTGCCCTTATGAGATTCAGGAAACCTAATCCAGGAAACTCGACTTAAGAATAAGTAATACTCTAATAATGTCCGCTAAGACATGCCATTTTGCTGCTCTATCTTAACTGAAACTATTAAATGGGTGGTCAACCAAAATAACAGTTATATTCATAAAAACTACTAGAGTAAAATGCTACAGCAATACCATAACAACATATAAGAACAGTCAAGAACCCATTGGATTATTTGTCACTCAACTACAAGTAAATTTAGTTCATAATCTCGATGAGAAAAATAAACATAAACATATTGATCTTTGAATACATCAAATCAATTAAAGGAAAAAGATAAATATAAGTTGAGCACGGTGAAAATCAAAGCCATATAATTCTGCACGATTCTCCAATGTTGCCGAAAACAACACTCTTCAATTCTGATCTTCTTCTTCTTCGTTCATTGTAATTATTCTAATGATAATTCCCTCGCCGCTTTTCTTTGTGGTATTGCCTCATTTTTATATTGCAAATTAGGGTAAACACAAGCCCATGAGCGTGCATGCGTTAAATTAGGAAGCAAGTGCTGACCCGCGCCTAAGTTTTCTCCCGCATTTTACTTCCAGATTGCTACAGCACGGATTGCTCCAACATTCGCAACAGCATTACATTGCTCCCGATTGTGCTTTTCTTCTTTTATGGCCGTCTTCTTTCCTCCTCTTGCTCATCTAATGTCTCAACATCCCCTCATGAATTAAAACTTTCCAAGAACCTACAATTATGCATATATTTTTAGCACAAATTACTATGATTCAAACAAAACTTATTAATACTCAACTAAAATGAATGTTTAAGCAAAATGTAATCAAAATGTAATAAAAACACCTTATTTGTTCTCTAAATGATCTTGATTCAAGTCTAGAATTGATGTAATAACTCTCATTTCCTAGAGTTATCACGCCCCCAAACTTAAACCATTACTTGCCCTCAAGTAATAACACATACTAACACTTCCCGCAAACCATCATGCACACAACTTTAGCTCTTTTTTCAAATTTACAAGGATTCTTCCACGTTCAGATCACAATTCTAATCATACAAAATAACAATAGTAAATCAGTTCTAGACTTAAGCTTATTTATGTCCATAGTGTGTGTGTGCTTCATTTGATTGAATTCCAGATATGCTGTAACATTACCAAGGGCTGCATGAATTTTAGCAGTGATACACTTCATTCATAAATGGGGTAGCATAAATTTCACCTACTCAAACTGTGATGCTTTTAACATTGATAAACTAGGGAGTAATCAACCTCCTCACTGTAACATTTATCTTTCATGTGAATGTTAATCACTTGTAATAATGACGCCCAATTACTCAAACCATGCCCAGATCAGAGTTGCTGCAGCAATATTTGCTATATAATCTTATCTAGAGGTATCTTTTACTCAAGGCTGAACATGAGGCTCATGAACAGACCTGGCTACTCAATGCCTTAGACATAAGATTATTATTTTTTTTTATAGTTGCTACAGCATTGCTCATAATTTTCGCTACCTTTGACACAATTCTGCATATGGGGTACATACTCAGATCTAGTTACTCAGCAAATAGAGCCATTGGAGCAGAGTTTATTTCATAGATATCACAGTCAATCAACTTGCTTCTCCCCCCAAACTTAAGATCTTTTCTATTCTTTTGGCTCTGCTCTAGCAGTCTCATACAATTCAACCAAAGTCTAAGTGTTGGGACATAATTTCACTTCTATCTATAACTGTCTCTACTTGGCATTCTCATAAATATTGACTAACACTTAATTTATCTTCATTAGGCTTTCAAATCCATACACAAAAATTAGATAAAGAGCTTCATACAACACAAACATAAACACATGCATTCAGAAACAACCCCCCTAAACTTGAGAGATGCCGTGTCCTCACAAGCATACTGAACAAATGCACACAAATTGACAAGGATATAGAAGACCTTAGAAAATACCACACAAATTGACAAACAGAAGGAATTTTTTTTATTTTTTTGTAGAATAACAAATGAACTAGTAAGGAAAGAGTACTCCCCTGTGGTGGGGACTTCAGCACATGACAGAATGCTATCAGCGCTTCTTGGATGCACTGCGCAGCTTATCCTTTGGTGAAGCTTTTGGGGAAGCAGCTGGCAATGTCTTTGTCTTTTTTACTGCGGGGCTAGCGAGAAGAGTTGGAGCTGGGGTTGCCGTAGCAATACCTGTAGATGTGCCTTTTTGTTTGCTGGTTTGTCTTGGACTGGTGCGAATAGGCTGGCTAGGAGTTTGCTGGGGAGGCTTTGTAGTTAATGCATCAACTGCCTGGCCCTCAGCTGTGATGGCAGCAATGACCGCAAGTAGTTGCTTGGCTTGCTCAGGTGTAGGCATAGCTCTGGCTGCTGCAGCAACCAGCTCAGCATCGACTTGCTCCATTTCATCTTCAGAGGCTGGAGGTGTTGCCATTTTTGCTTTGCCCTTGTCCTTTCTCTTGCTCGCGAGGACTGGAATAGACGGCTCCTTTTCAAGGTCTTCCTCCTCCTCTTATTGAATAATGTGCTTTTTTCTAGTTTTGGACTGGGCTGGGATGGTTGGTTCCTCATGTTCCTTTTCCAAATTGTCCGCTGCTTCTGTGGGTGAGCTATCAGTCTCAGACTTGTCACCTTCTTCCTCAGGTGGATCAGATGGTTCAGCATCTTCTTATTCTACCTCTGCTTATGGTTCGGCTGCAGCTTCATCTGCTGGTTCATCTATGGCAGTGGCTTCCTCACTGGCTTCTGCTGGTGCACCTGTGGTGTTGGTATCAAAATTGTACTGTTGGAGCAGTGGTGAGTACGTTACATGTACAGAGCAAATTGGTACAGTTGGTTGTCCAGGTGCTGTAGATAACTCCAAAACCGATCATTTTCCCTCTGCTGAGCTTCCACACATTGAGTTATACTTGCGCTGAGTGCCTGGATGGTCTGTTCTAAGCCAATAGCTCGTCTTGCTCCTGCTATGACAGCTGGTTCAGTGGTTGTTCCAGTATTTTCACCAGCAACTCTCTCAATGGTACGTGCCGTAAAGGCACCATCATTCTTGACATGATCATCTCTGGCGTCAAGACGAACACCGAAAACTACATAAATACTGGTGACGAGTGAAGGAAATAGCAAGGCAGCAGTTCGGTGAGTCTTGGTTGCACAATCTCATATTTCTTTAGCGATGATGCTACCTACATCTATGGGAAGCCCTCGAACAATGACATATAACAAGACCAACCTCTCTTGCGAAACTGTAGTAGTGTGAATAGTGGACATAAGTCTAGATTTCAGAAATTTCACCCACACTTTAGCAATAAGTTTCAAATCTATCCTATTAACTACACGCCCTTCCTCGTTAGCCCATTATGCCCCTTCGATTGTAAGAGTTGTGAAAATGGTGTTCCACATTTTCGGGGTTAACTTATCATGCAACTTAGCATACTCACAAGTAATTTCAGCAGGTAAGTTATAAAAAGCATTAATAACACGAGAGTCTAATGGGACAAATGTATTTCTTACCCAAATGTTGTGCTGATCAGGGCTTACCAAATTGGTGTAAAAGTTTTTGACTACAGGCAACACAAGATCTCGAGGGTGGTTGCAAAACTCTAGCCATCCTCGCTTTGCTACAGCATTATGAATTGTTTACACAATTCCCGTGAGTTGGTCTGGAAATTGAAACCCTTTTCTTCCAGAATCTTGCGCGGCTCTATGAATTCTTTATATTTTTCTTCTGCGTGGTTACTCTGGAATTGTGACGGATCTTTGAGGCAGCTTGCTATTCTCTTATATCTCGGCATTGCTGTAGCAGTAACAAATTGAGGCTACTATTCTTGAGAGTAAAAAGAGAAAGAGAGGTTAAGAATTAGGAGAGTTGGATTTGCGAAGGAAATGGGGAATAATGGCGTAGAGCACTAAGCACATTGACTCTTTTTTATAGTGGACTTGTAATTGGAGATAAATACGGTAACGAAAGATAAATGAAGGAAGAAAATATTTTTAAATTGATGCACAAATCCCAAAAATATCGGCTAGTAAAATTTGGCATTAATTTCAGAAATTTATTCGCGATTGCTATCCACATCCAGGCCTCCATCTGTCACGACTTATCTCCAACGGTAAACGAGAGGCTCCCTCTTTTAATTTACTGCTACGGTAAAATTGGTTGCTGCAGCACCCATTCGCTTACTCTAGCAACGGTGACATACTCCACACTGAAGCCTCTGATACGTGGCTCGCCTCTGCGCTCTGCCACCATACAACCTCATTTGTCAATATGGAATTCAATTGTCACACATACTTCCCACAAATTCAAATTAATTCTAATAAATAAATAGATCAAACAATAGCAAAAGTAAAGAATGCAATAATTTGAAAAGATAAAATTAAATGGCTAGAATGAAAGAACAAAATTAAATAAAATGGTAAAGAGGGAGAGCTGTCAACAAAATCAAAGGAGATCACAATTGGTTTGACGTGCCTGTCTTCTCAATGGGCTGCCTCCCATGGAGCGCTTGATTTAAGGTCCTTCAGCCTGACCTTCTTTTATTGTTCAATAGCTGGGTTCTTTAAGGAGTAACACCTCCTTTGAACATTCTGTTGCTGGATGTATGTAATGCTTAACCCTGTTTTCATTAACTTTGAATTCGTGACCTGTTTGTTCATCTAGAAGATCAACAGCTCTATGAGGATACGATTTTAATAGCTTAAACGGGCCAGACCATCGTGACTTGGGCTTTCCCGGAAATAATCTTAGTCTTGTATTGTGGAGCAACACTAATTGACTAGGGTTGAATTTCCTGTGCTGAATATGCTTGTCGTGCCAGTGTTTGGTCCTCTTTTTATAGATTCTTGCATTTTCATATGAAAATAGTCGTAATTCATCAAGCTCACAAAGTTGAAGTTTCCTTTGCTCTGCTGCAACATGCATATCCCAGTTTAATTTTTTCAGTGCCCAATGTGCTTTATGCTCTAACTCTAATGGTAAATGATAAGCTTTGCCATAAACAATTCGGTAAGGAGACATGCCAAGTGGAGTTTTGTATGCTGTTCTGTAGGCCCATAGAGAGTCATGCAAGTGTAAAGACCAATTCTTTCTCGTTGGGTTCACCACTTTTTCTAAGATCTTTTTTATTTCTCTGTTGGACACTTCAGCCTGACCATTGGATTGTGGGTGATATATTGTTGCTATCTTGTGTCTGACTCCATATTTCATTATTGTTGCAGCAAAGATTTTGTTGCAAAAATGTGTGCCCTCATCACTAATAATTGCTCTAGGAGTGCCAAACCTGGAAAAAATATTTTTCTGAAGAAAAGGCACCCCTGGTTTAGCATCATTAGTAGGTAATGCTGCAGCTTCTACCCACTTGGAGACATAATCCACAGCAACAAAGATATATAAGTTTCCAAAGGATAGTGGGTAGGGTCCCATAAAATCTATTCCCCAGACATAAAAAACTTCCATTTCTAGAATGTTAGTCAATGGCATTTCCTGTCTTTTAGTCATGTTCCCTGTCCTTTGGCACCTGTCACAACATTTAACAAATTTATAAGCATATTTAAAAATAGTAGGCTAGTAATAACCTGATTGCAGAACGTTGGTAGCTGTTCTGTGACCACCAAAATGTCCTCCATATGCTACAGCATAACATGACTCTAGTATATGGGGAATCTCTCCTGCTGCAACACATCTTTTTATTACTTGATCTGAGCACAACTTATACAAATGTGTGTTATCCCACTGATAACTTCTAACATCATGAAGAAATTTCTTTTTCTCTTGAAACTTCATCTCAGGTGGTAGCAACCTACTTACTAAATAGTTAGCAAAGTCTGCATACCATGGGATTCTGACTGCTGCAGCATTTGTGCTTGCTGTACTACCAACAACTATTCATCAGGAAAAGTTTCAGTGATGTCTTTCCTGGTCAATGTGCTTGTGTCTGCATCCAGCCGTGACAGGTGATCTGCTACTTGATTCTCAGTCCCCTTTCTATCCTTAATTTCCAGATCAAATTCTTGAAGCAATAAGATCCATCTAATTAATCTTGACTTGGCATCCTTTTTTGAAATTAAGTATTTGATTGCTGCATGGTCTGTATATACAATCACTCTAGTGCCTACTAAGTAGGCTCTGAATTTGTCAAAAACAAATACTACTGCTAGCAACTCTTTCTCTGTAGTGGTATAATTGATCTGAGTTTGGGTGAGAGTTTTGCTTGCATAGTAGATGGAGTGAAAAACTTTATCCTTCATTTTCCCTAATACTGCTCCTACAGAGTGATCACTAGCATCACACATCAATTCAAATGGTAAAGTCTAGTATGGAGATATAACTACTGGGGCAGTGATCAGAGCTTTATTTAATTCTCCAAATGCTTGAAGGCAATCTTTGTCAAAGTAAAATGGTTTGTCATGCTCCAGCAATGAACACAGTGGTTTAGCTACTTTGGAAAAATCCTTAATGAGTATTCTGTAGAATCCAGCATGACCCAAAAAACTCATAATACCCTTTACTGAAGTTGAAGGTGTCAGTTTATCTATTCCCCCTATCTTGGCTATTTCTACCTCAATACTATCCTTGGATATCTTGTGATCCAACACTATTCCTTCTTGCACCATGAAATGTCATTTTTCCTAGTTGAGTACTAAGTTGGTCATCTCACATCTTTTAAGAACTTCTTCCAAGTTGTGTAAATAATCATTGTATGTTTCTCCAAAAACTGAGAAGTCATCCATGAAAACTTCCAAAGTCTGCTCTACCATATCAGAAAATATAGACATCATGCATCTCTGAAAAGTTGCTGGAGCATTGTATAACCCAAATGACATTCTTCTGAAAGCAAATGTTCCATAGGGACAAGTAAATGTAGTCTTCTCTTGATCTTCTGGAACTATAGCAATCTGGTTGTAGCCTGAGTACCCATCTAAGAAACAATAGTACTGTTTTCCAGTAAGTCTGTCCAACATCTGATCTATGAATGGAAGTGGGAAATGGTTTTTCCTTGTCTCTTTGTTGAGCTTCCTATAATCCATACATACTTTCCATCCAGTTACTGTCCTTTTAAGAATAAGTTCATTATTCTCATTGGCCATTACTGTTGTCCCTTCTTTCTTTAGAACATATTGAATTGGGCTTACCCATGAACTGTCTGATATTGGGTATATGATTCCAGCATCCAACCATTTGGTGATTTCCTTCTTCACCACTTCTTTCATAATAGGGTTCAGCCTTCTCTGGTGCTCCACCGAATTGCTGGACCAATATTCTAACAGGATTTTATGCCATGGTCGGACCAATATTGATAGGCTTATCCCCTTTATATATGCCATGGCCCATCCAATTGCTCTTCTGTATTTTCCCAGCAAATCTACTAGACTCTGTTCTTGACCTGCATCCAAAGTAGAAGAAATGATTACAGGGAGTGTGTTGTTTTGACCAAGATAAGCATACTTCAAATGTGAAGGTAACAGTTTTAATTCAAAACTAGCAGATGATTCAATAGATGGTAAAGTTATTTTTACTTCCCTGTCTGCAAGATTCAGGTGTTCAATAAACCTGTTGTGGCTATCAGATTGCTGTTTGTCTATCCAATCTATTTGGATTGCTGCAACATCTTCCTCTTCGACATCCTCAAAAGTGGTGACTTTGTTAAGTGTATTGCTGCAGCATCTGTCCATTCTGTTTGCTACAACAAAATCCACTACACTTAGGAAATTGCAATCTTCTACTTCATTAGGGTTGCTTATAGCCTCTAGTACATTAAATGTGACTTGCTGATCATTCACTCTTATGGTAAGCTCTCATTTCTGCACATCTATCAGAGTCTTTCCAGTTACTAGAAAAGGTCTTCCAAGTATAATAGGTACTTCTTTATCAACTTCAAAGTCCAATACAATGAAATCCATTGGAAAGATGAATTTGTCAACCTTCACCAGTACATCCTCTATTTTTCCTTCAGGGTATGCATGAGATTTGTCAAATAATTGCAGAGTGACTGTTGTTGGTCTGAACTCCCCTACTCCCAGCTACTTAAATACAGATAATGGCATCAAATTAATACTAGCTCCCAAGTCACAAAGTGTTCTGCCAGCATACCTAGTCTCTATGGAGCAGGGTATTATAAAACTCCCTGGATCTTTCAATTTTGTGGGAATTTTACTCTGGAGCATATGACTGCTTTCCTGTGTTAAAGCAACAGTTTCAAACTCTCCCAGCCTTTTTTTTCGTGCCAATAAATCTTTTAGAAATTTCACATAATTTGGCATTTGCTCTAAAGCTTTATCAAAAGGTATATTTATGTGCAGTTGCTTCAGCACTTCCAGAAATTTGCTGAACTGCTTGTCTTATTTTTGCTTCTATAACCTTTGTGGGAAAGGTGGTGGATGTCTAAACTGCTGGGTAGCTTCAGGAGATATCAAATTCTGTTTGTTTGGTTTGGTGCAGATTGTGACTACTGGTGTTGCAACTTCTTTTTCATCATGTTCTGGCTAAACTTCCTCTGCAGTTGCTGTAGCTTGACCCATGTAACTAGTGTCTTGAAGAGGAGGTTGTTGCAACATGCTTCCATTTTGAGATAATTTTTGTGTTGAATTGAATTCCCTCCCATTTTTGGTTACATCAACTGGCTATCAACATTCTTTCCAGACCTCAAATTAATTACTTTGCAGTGTTCTTTGGCTTCCCTCCTAGGGTCTTATGTGTTGTTAGGTAGGTTTCCTTGAGTTCTGCTGCTCATTGCTGTGGCTAGTTGTCCCATTTGGTTTTCCAGGTTTCTCAAGGATACAGCTTGACTCTGCACAATTGCTTCATTCTTTGTAATGTACTCTTTAATTAGTGCTTCCAGTGAAGTGATTGGATCTTGACTATTGTGCTTTTGCCCTTGACTTTGCTGATGAAAACCAGGTGGTTGTGTGTTTCTATTTTGTCCATTTAATGCTGGAGCATTTCGATTCTGTCTGCTCCATGCAAAATTTAGGTGTTGCTTCCAGCCAGGATTGTAAGTATTTGAATATGCGTTGTTCTGAGGTTGTCGATTGAAATTACCCATATAGTTTACTGAAGCTGGGTTTCTAGGACAATTATCAAAGTCATACTCTTCACCACAGTATACACAAGAAAGTTCAACAACTTGCTTTACTGTTGCTGGAGCAGATGTCAAGGCCTTTACCATGTTAGTCAATGAGGTTACTTGTGCCGATAAGGCAGTAATTGCATCAATGTTATGTACCCCTGCTGATCCTCTTGCTGCTGGTTGTTGAGTTTTAGAAAATGCATATTTATAAAGGAGAAAATCGTCATTTTACATTTCAAATCTTACTAACAACCCTTACTTTTATGTGTTTAAGTTTCTTGTAATTTAATTATGTGTGTTTTATTTTAATTAAGTATTTTATGTATTTTAGGGGCATCATAGTCATTTCACAATAAACGAGAGATCAAATGGCAAAACAAACATCATTTTTGAACTCAGGACGGCTGAAAACTTTAGGAGGAGCATAAAAGGAAAAATGACACTGTTCACATGTACAGTACTATTCACATGTACGGGTACTGTCTACGTTACTGTTCACGGCACTGTTCACATAGACGGATCGATGACGTGGCATTGACCGATGATGTGGCATTGACTAATGAGGTGTCACGATCCTGTTGGACTAAAATTCTTGTGTACTGTTGAGGGTGACGTGGCAGCATATTAGTGGATCAAAAAACGCGCGTACGGTACATGCAACACATGGGATTATTACTGTGCAAACCGCGTTACTGTTCAAACCATGGTCAAACCGTATTACTGTTCACTCGTATTGTTGACTGTACTGTTGACTGATGACGTGGCGCAATCCTGAGCGTCCAAACTGTTTTTAATCCGATGACCATGATTTACTCGATATATCTATAAAAAGGGGGCCTTCCCCCCTAATTTGGCACCTCTGAATCCATTTTTGGACTCCTTTTTCTTTAATTCCTTCTCCATCTTGTATTTTCTACGTATTTTAATAAATTCCTATTTTGCCCATTGTTCAACTATGAGTGGCTAATTTTCTTTCAAGCTTGGGTTGAAGGTGAAGTCTCAACATGTGTCATGGGCTTTATTTGGTAAATTAATTTTCTCTTCCCCTCTAGTTTTTGTGGATGTTTTGACTTCTCGTTGACAGATAATAATAATCTTGTCTAGTACCGCCCTAGTTTCACCGGCTCCCTAGTATAAGGTTATTATTATTTGGCACGATAAGCCCTTAGCACCATATTTATTAGAGCGTGGTTCATGAGGTATGGATTCCCCCCTCATGATTTAATTGGTATTAATAAGGAATATTTAGCTCATGATGCATGTTGATACGGATCCAGATACTCAAGTACGTCATTTCAATAGAATTCTCTTCAATTTATTCTTGACATTTCAATTCCAATTTTAGAATTTATTCTTGCCATTTTAATTTAAGTTTTAGCATATTCCAAATCATTTTCCACCACAAATCCAATCACCCACATACAAAATTAATTCTATATATAATTAAAATCTACCTCCTCGTGGGATCGACACTCGTCACCATTGATCTATACTACAATAGATTCGTGTGCTTGCGAGTTTAATAAAATTTGCACAACAAGTTTTTGGCGCCGTTGCCGGGGAGGTAAGTAATTTTAATTCATAGAATTAATTTTTGTGAATATTTCCATTTATGTTTTTGTATTTTTTAAAAAAAAAAGAAAAAAGAAAAAAAAAGTGAATCTACATTTAAAGGTTAGTATTTCTTTTCTTTTTCTCTTCTTTAAAATTATGTAATTTAATTTTCAATTTATTTTCTTTGTAATTTTTTTTATCTTATTAATTTATTTTTAGTTAATTTATTTCACGTATTTTTTGTGTGTATTTTTATAGTAAGGTTGTAATAGCGCCATAAGGTTAGTATCGTAATTTCTCCCTCTTCTTTATTTTTATTTGTTTTGTTCCCATCTTTATTTTTATTTTATTTGTTTTGTTCCCATTTATTTTTGTATTTCTTGCATGCATGGTCGTAGGTCATTATTACCTAATCTTGAACCTATAGACCTTGAACTAGAGAAAACACTTCGCACACACAAAAACATTAAAAATAAAATGGATTTACAAGCACCACAAGAGAGGCCATTTAAGGATTACTTCAGTCCTTTAGCCAATTTGAGTACATCATGCATACGATACCCAAATGTAGCTGCTAGGAGTTTTGAATTAAAACCTAGTGTACTAAATTGTCTCCCAACATTCTATGGCTTAGAAAATGAGGACCCATATAATCATCTGAATGATTTTCATGCTATTTTCCAGACCTTTAAATACGAGAATTTTTCAGACGATGATGTTAAACTCAGATTATTCCCATTTTCTTTAAAGGATAGAGCTCGTTCATGGTTAAATACATTTCCTGCTAATAGCATTACATCATGGGAACAAATGGTTACGAAATTTTTAAATAAATATTTCCCAGTGCATAAAACCAATGCTATTCGCAGGGAAATCTCGGAGTTTACCCAGAGAGATGACGAGCAGTTTTTCGAAACATGGGAGCGATTCAATGGGCTACTCTTGAAGTGTCCACATCATGGGTACGAGAAATGGCACCAATGCCAATACTTTTTGGAGGGCTTATTGCCGAATGTGCAAGAATGGCTAATGGCAACAAGTGGAGGAGAGCTAATGTCAAAATGTGCATCAGAAATTTGGGAATTCTTCCAGCGACAAGCGGATAATTCGCAACAACGGAGTCGATCACTCAGGAATACTAGAAGAATTAAGGGAGTAAATGAGGTTCAAATTGGAGAGTCAACTTCAAGAATCAAAGAAGTCAAGGAGATGGTTGAAGGTCTTGCTCGACAAATAGCATCGTTATCAACTGCTAAATCAACAGAGCCACATGACCATGACTCATACTCAGATCAAGCCAATGCCATAGGTGTAATGAGAAAACCATCGAATTACAACCCGTACTCCAACACATATAACCATGGATGGAGAGACCACCCCAATTTTTCATGGTCTTAAGGATTCTAACAGAATGGACCAACAACTCCAGCTCCACCAATTCAACTAATTGCTCAAAATCCTCAAGCCTCTCAGCAACCATTCAGACCATAAAATCAGAACCAGAACTACTCTCAACCCAGACCATGGGAGGATGCATTCCAGAATTTCAGGAATGTTACTCACTCCACGATTGCGCAACAAAACCGCACCATTGATGGACTACGAAATGAGTTGAGAGCAGGCTTCAACTCACAAGCCCAATCAGTTTCAAGCCTTGAGAAGATGGTGGGACAACTTGCTTCTTCAGTTCAGACCTTGGCAATGACTGTTGAGAAAGGTAAATTTCCAAGTCAACCAGTGCCTAACCCTAAAGGAGTACATGAAGCAAGTACCAGTTCACCACAGCAGCATGGAGAGGTCAAAGCCATCATGACCTTGCGAAAATGAAAAGAAGTCGACAACAAAGTGGAGATGCCGGTGACGAAAGAAAATCAAATTGTACCTGTGAATGTTGAGGACTCATCACCGGAGGAGAAAGAAGAAACCAACCCATGAGAATATGTTCCCAAAGCTCCATTTCCTCAGAGGTTAGCTAAAGGAAAGAAGGGAAAATCCACAGGTGAGATTCTCGAAATCTTCAAACAGGTAAATGTCAACATCCCTTTACTTGATGCTATAAAGCAAGTTCCATCTTATGCCAAATTTCTTAAAGACCTGTGTACTAAAAAGAGAAACATGCATGTTCAAAAGAAGGCTTTTTTAACAGAAAACGTTAGTTCTATACTCCAACATAAAATTCATTTAAAATGCAAAGATCCAGGCTCCCCCACTATCTCATGAAAATGCTTTGTTAGATTTACGAGCTAGTGTAAATCTTTTGCCTTATTCAGTTTTTGTGAAACTTGGACTTGGAGAATTACACCCAACTCCAGTAGTGTTACAACTTGCAGATCGGTCCACGAAAATACATCGTGGTATTGTGGAGGACGTGCTTATCCAGGTAGACAAGTTTTATTTTCCTGTTGATTTCATTGTAATTGACACTCAACCAATACAGGAGTCAAGGAAACACATCTCCATTATTCTAGGCCGACCTTTTTTGGCAACTGCGGATGTTCACATTCAATGTAGAACTAGAAATACGCAGTTGTCCTTCGGCAACATGACTATGGAGCTGAACATCTTCAACATTGCCAAACAACCTCACAATGCAGATGATGGAATTGTTGATGTGGATTTAATTGAAGCATTAGTTGATGACACTTTTGTTTCAAACCTTAGTGATGATCTTTTACAAATATGTTTAACTCACTTTAGTTTGGATTTTGATATTGACAGATCGGTCGATGAGGTCAATGCTCTACTTGACTCAGCACCATCCATGGACACTAATAAATAGAAGTCAAGAGTTGAACAACTAGCACCATCAGAGAAGAAACTCATCCCATCATCAGAATCACCACCGAAACTCGAGCTCAAACCATTGCCCAACACTTTGGAATATGCATTTTTAGGGGAAGAAAGTACTCTACTAGTAATCATCTCAGTATCCCTCAATGACGAACAAAAAGGTAAGTTGTTGGATGTTTTAAAAGAGCACAAAGGAGCATTAGGATGGACCATAGCAGACATAAAAGGTATAAATCCAGTAGACTGCATGCATTACATTCACCTTGAAGAAAATGCTAAATCTACTAGGGAAATGCAACGTCGGTTAAATTCTAATATGAAAGAAGTGGTTAGAACTGAAGTCCTTAAGCTATTAGATGCAGGTATCATTTACCCCATTTCTGATAGTTCATGGGTCAGTCATGTGCAAGTTGTCCCCAAAAAGTCAGGAGTCACTGTAGTTACCAATGCTGATAATGAATTGATACCAACTAGAGTAACTACAGGATGACGTGTATGTATTGATTATAGAAAGTTGAATTCTGTCACACGTAAAGACCATTTTCCTTTGCCATTTATCGATCAAATTCTTGATAGATTAGCAGGCCATGAATTTTATTGCTTTCTAGATGGCTACTCAGGATATAATCAGATTCCCATAGCACCAAAAGATCAAGAGAAAACCACTTTCACTTGCCCTTTTGGCACTTTTGCATATAAGAGGATGCCATTTGGATTATGTAATGCACCTGCTACATTTTAACGATGCATGTTGAGTATTTTTTCTGATATGATTGAACAATTCCTTAAGGTCTTTATGGATGATTTTTCTATCTTTGGTGATTCATTTGATCAATGTTTACACCATCTAACACTAGTTCTGCAGAGATGTATCGAGAAGAACTTGGTCTTAAATTGGGAGAAGTGTCATTTTATGGTAAAACAAGGTATTGTTCTCGGTCACATCATTTCAAGCAAATGTATTGAGGTTGACAAAGCCAAGGTGGATCTCATTTCTAATCTTCCTCCACCCAAAACAGTCAGAGAAGTAAGATCTTTCCTTGAGCATGCTGGTTTTTATAGACGTTTCATTAAAGATTTTAGCAAAGTTTCTAGACCCTTATGCAATTTACTTGCTAAGGATGCACCTTTTATCTTTAATGATTCATGTCTTGTGGCTTTTGAAAAATTAAAGCAATTGCTGACATCGTCACCCATCATTCAGCCCCCAAACTGGAGCTTACCATTTGAGCTAATGTGTGATGCATCTGATTATGCAGTAGGAGCGGTATTAGGACAAAGAGTTGATCGAATTCCCCATGTTATTTACTATGCTAGTATGACATTGAATGATGCACAGTTGAGCTATTCAACTACTGAAAAAGAAATGCTAGCAGTAGTGTTTGCATTGGAAAAATTTCGATCTTATCTCATTGGTTGTAAAATAATTGTGTTCACAGATCATGCTGCTCTTAAATATCTTCTCACAAAGAAAGTTGCAAAAGCTAGACTAATTTGTTGGGTGTTACTTTTGCAGGAATTTGACTTGGAATTCAAAGATAAGAAAGGCTGAGAAAATGTTGTGGCAGACCATCTCTCTCGTCTCCATTTTGACACAATTACAGAGCCGTTAACATTGAATGAGTCCTTTCCAGATGAACAATTAATGAGTGTGGAAGTATTACCTTGGTATGCTGATATAGTTAATTATCTTGTTACAGGTAAACTTCCAGAGCATTGGACCAAGCAAGACAAGGCTAAATTCTTTGCCGAAATAAAGAATTTCTTTTGGGATGACCCGTATTTGTTCAAGTATTGTGCAGACCAAAATGTCAGATGATGTGTCTCAGAAAGTGAAATTCACAATATCCTTTCATTCTGCCATGAACAAGCTTGTGGAGGCCATTTCAGTGCTAAGAAAACAGCTACTAAAGTTTTACAATGTGGTTTCTATTAGCCAACTATATTTCGAGACGCTTACACTTTCTGTTCTTCATGTGATAGGTGTCAACGAATGGGGAGCATTACACGAAGGAACATGATGCCACTAAATCCAATTTTAGTGGTTGAGATTTTTGACGTATGGGGTATCGACTTCATGGGACACTTTCCCTCTTCTTTTGGCCATCAATTTATATTGGTTGCTGTTGACTACGTATCGAAATGGGTAGAAGCAATTCCATGCAGAACCAATGATCACAAAGTGGTGATAGGGTTTTTAAAAAGCAACATTGTTTCGCGCTTTGGATTCCCTCGAGCGATAATCAGTGATGGTGGTGCCCACTTTTGTAATAAAGCATTCAAAGCTCTTTTGACAAAGTATTCAATCACTAATAAAGTGGCAACCCCATATCATCCGCAAATTAGTGGCCAAGTGGAGATCTCCAATCGAGAAATAAAGCACATATTAGAAAAGACGGTGATGCCAGACAGAAAAGATTGGTCATTAAGACTTGATGATGCATTATGGGCATATAGAACGGCTTTCAAGACCCCAATTGGGAAGTCACCCTACAGGCTAGTGTATGGAAAAGCTTGCCACCTACCTGTGGAACTTGAGCATCGTGCATATTGGGCCATCAAGAAATTCAACTTTGACATGCAGCAAGTCAGCTCAGAAAGAAGATTACAACTGGCAGAACTTGAAGAAATTCGTAATGACACATACGAAAATGCCAAGATTTACAAGCAACGAATGAAAGTCTTCCATGACAAGCAAATTATGAGAAAATCTTTCACTCCAGGTCAGAAAGTGCTTTTATTCAATTCTCGCTTGCACCTATTCCCAGGTAAGTTACGCTCTCGTTGGTCTGGCCCATTTATTGTTCATACTGTTTTTCCACATGGGGCAATTTAAATTAAGGACCCAAAGAACGGTGTCACGTTTAAAATTAATGGTCAAAGATTAAAGCCATATCTAGAGTACCAACCACATGGAGAAGACACTGAAATAAATTTGAGTGACCTACCAGATTTGAATTGATTTTTTTTTCTTTTCTTTTCGGTGGTTTGATTTTTCTTTCTTTATTTTTATCATTCTTTTGCTAATTGAAATTTTTTTTGCATAAGTGTGTTTGTTTTACCATTAAATTTTCTCTTATCATTGTTAATCATGAGTCCCATACGTAGATCGTTCCTCCTGAACATTCTTAAACCACTTCAACGTATCAAAACTCATCTCAAAAGGCAGATTCAGTTTTGTAAAACACATCGCATTTGGGCTCTACAACCACCAGAGTTAGTAGCCTATGTTGAGGATTTAGAAAGCCAACTCAGAAATATTGAGAGAAGTGTTTACAACATCCAGTTGGAGTTTGAGGTGAATTCAATAAGGGGACGATTTTAATTTTCTTTGTGTGTTTTAATTTGTTTTTCTATTTTGTGCTTTAGTTTGTTACCCCGGTGAAGTGGCGGATAACGGTACTCCGTGACAATTGAGTCGGTTACTTCAGTTTCCCATAATAACTGATATTCTGAGGCGAAGGTATGGACAGAACCGAGATTCTAGCGAAGCTTCACAAGCGATTCCCTTCACTCCCTCAGAATGCCCTTCTTACGATCTATAAAGCTCGGTCCGAACCCATGCGATTGCTCATGGGGAATAACATACCTGCTGACATCCATTGGTTAATCGAGGCGAAAGTACGATTGGCGGGTGAGTTACCTCCAAAATTTATTGCATACATGCCTGGTTGTGGAAAAGGAAATTATGCAAGAAAATGACGAGCTCGAAGAATTTCTGTTGCTTGTCATAAGTGTGCCAGAATGAGTTGCAATAAAAACCCATGTTCTTTAGGAATGATGTCTGATAACAGAGAAGATAAGATTCAATTCATTAGGGATGACTTGAATAAGGAGTCATTGGATGATATCCTTCTGTCTCTTGAAACGCATCCCAGTGGATATGTGCAAGGAGCGATTCTCCAGTTATGACCATTATTCTAGAAAGAGCATGCACGATATAGTCTCGGGAATCTGACTATAAACGACCTTGTTTGCCAGTTTATATGAAAACTGGATGGGAAGCCCATCCTCGACCCATAGAGGGCGTTCAAGCCGTTTCTGGACGTAAAACCAGAGGAAGATGTGAGCCACGTTCGCAACTACCTGTAAATATCCTTTTACTTTATTGTTATTTTATTTCATTTCACTGTTGTTTTATCATTTGCATTATTGTCTTTAATAATTTTATTACTGTTTGTTTTTACTGTTTGCTTTTTGACTATCGAGCCATGTGCTTTACGCGTTATTTGACACTGACATGCAACCTCATACACAGTTGTGATCCATTGTCACCAAGATTCTTAAATATGACTTTTTGTTAAGCACTCACAAATTGTTTTTGAGAAATATTCCAATGGCAGCTGCTCCCAATAGACAATTCAAGAACATTTGTGTGCTTTCTGGATTTACTTATGGCAAACATAAAGAGTTCGTTGATGCAGCCATAGATCTTGGTCGAAGCATAGCCGAGAGAAAATTACACTTGGTGTATGGAGGAGGTAACCGAGGGTTATCAAAATTGGTCTCAGAAGCTGCTTTTGTCAGAGGAAGCCAAGTGTTAGGCATCATCCCTAGAGTCCTAAAACCTTTGGGCAGTGTGTCTGACTCAACGACTGGAGAAGAGTTAGTCGTCTAAGGTATGCAAGAACGAATAACTGAAATGCTTAATCATGCTGATGCTTTTATTTTCCTTCCAGGAGATCTTGCAACACTAGAGGCACTTATCACACTAGCATCTTGGGCCAATCTGCACATTCACCAGAAACCCATCGGTTTGTTAAATGTCAATAATTTTTATGATGGCTTTTTCGCATTTCTTAACCATGCAATAAAAAACTACTTTATTCCTTCCACTGCGAAAAAACTTTTTATTTGTGCTCACACTGCTAATGAGCTACTTGATATGTTACAAGCTTATAAACCGGAGCCAGACCCCTGGAGCTTTGTGTTGGAGCGTTCAAATGATGACGGTAATAGTAGCCGCAGTAAGAAGTACAAATTAGATTTAACTCTCCGTCTGTAAATATTTTCTTTTGTGTTGCACCACCCAGGTGATGTCTTCTAAACTCTACTTCTTTCTTTTAAAATATTGAGGACAATGTTTCGTTCTGGTTGGGGGGAGGGAATAGTCGACAATTGTGGAATCTTGGTTAAGTTTTTACTAATTTTTTGTTGTAGAAACTAACTGTTGCTAACTTTTTGTGTTGAAGATGGCTGAATATGGAGTGTAGTGACTCTAGAAACGCATCTTCATCGTTTGAAAAAAAAAATTAAAAAATTAAAAAATTAAAAAAAAATTCAGATATTTTCTTTTTCTTTATTATGTTTTGATGTTCATTTTTCTTCTTCTTTTTAATTTCTCCTTTATAAATATACATTTTCACAAATTTTTTTGAGTCGAAGATGGCTGAATATGGAGTGTAGTGCCTCTAGAAACGCATCTTCTTAAGTTAAAAAAAAAAAAAATTTCGTTTTCTATCATTTTCTAATTAGTTTTTCTGCATCATTTTCACATTTCTGTATATATATTTTCCTTTCATGTTTAGAATAGGTAGGTTGGGGGGTAGGATGTTGTTAAAAAAAAAAATTGTGTGATTTGTTTTAACATTGGATGACATGATTAATTTCAAATTTTAGTATTTGTATTATCTTTAGTCTGAAGTGATGTTACGCTATGTTTGCTACTCTACATGTTGATGTCGGAGACAAATATGAGTTACTTAAAGGAATGAACATGTCATAATAAATACCAAGTGAGTTTTTGAGCCTATCATTTTTCTTGGAGAGTAACCCTTTTGCCCATTCTTTATACAGCTTAGCAGTTTATTATTGTATATACGATCTCTAGATTTCTTTTGAGTTAACCCTAAAAAAAAATTGTAAATTAAAAAAAAATGTGTGTGTTGCTACATTTGGAGGCCCATCTAACTAGTAGATATGAAAGATTATTTAGAGCCCTAAAAGATGATGGAAATGTCATCTTTGATCCGTTTGAGCTTTTCTAGCCATCCCTTTTGTCAAATATCCATAGTTAACCCTTTTGAGACTTTAAAAAAAAAAAAGCCTTTTCTTTGTCAACTTATCATCTTGACCCACTCCGATTTGGAGTATTACCCAATATCTTACAAGATCCATCACCTATTTATGTTTGAGAAAAATGTGAATAAATATTTTGTATGGTGAAGTTATGCCTAGTTCAAAAAAAAAATTGTTGTTTCTTAAAAAAAAAAGAAAGAAAAAAATTGTTGTTTAAAAAAAAATTGTTGTTTAATCCACCTTGCAACTTCCAAAAAAAAAAATTCATCTGCATTTTTCTCAAACATACACTTTGTTTTTCCTATTTCCCTTCTTTGTTAGCCATGTCCCTAGCCTACGTTACGTCCTAATAAAAGTCATTCTTGATTTTAGGGAACTATAGTCTGAAGTAGAAGCTAGTTATATGGGCTAAAAAGATGTAGTGATGCATAAAAAAAAATAATAATAATAAATAAATAAATTGGGTTGACTAGCATTTTTATTTGACTTGAGATCGTATTATTTCTAAGTTGAGGGCATATTTCGGTCATCTTGGTGAGAGCATGTGATATTATTTCTTGATTATTTTCTCTCAATTACCATTCATTGGAGTGACTATTTTTATTGGGTTTAATTTCTTTGTGAGAGTGTCACTACTTCCAGTGAAATATTGGGGTTTGACATGTCATTCTTGAAGGTAGCTACGACAAAGTGTACTGGGCTGATTCATGTGGATGGTTGATGTGGGTGTGATGTTTCTTTAGACTTGAGATAATGCTTATACTTTTATTTGATTGATTGAATAAACAAGAGTGTTTTAAAAAAAAATCATTTTTGAATTTTGTTTTCGCTTTATTTGCTGGGGACTAGCAATAAGCTGGTTGGGGGGTGTGTTGAGTGTTAGAAAATGCATATTTATAAAGGAGAAAATCGTCATTTTACATTTCAAATCTTACTAACAACCCTTACTTTTATGTGTTTAAGTTTCTTGTAATTTAATTATGTGTGTTTTATTTTAATTAAGTATTTTATGTATTTTAGGGGCATCATAGTCATTTCACAATAAACGAGAGATCAAATGGCAAAACGGACATCATTTTTGAACTCAGGACGGCTGAAAACCTTAGGAGGAGATGTACGGTACTATTCACATGTACGGGTACTGTCTACGTTACTGTTAACATGTACGGGTACTGTTCACGGCACTGTTCACATAGACGGATCGATGATGTGGCATTGACCGATGATGTGGCATTGACTGATGAGGTGTCACGATCCTGTTGGACTAAAATTCTTATGTACTGTTGAGGGTGACGTGGCAGCATATTAGTGGATCAAAAAACGCGCGTACGGTACATGCAACACATGGGATTATTACTGTGCAAACCACATTACTGTTCAAACCGTGTGCAAACCGTGTTACTGTTCAAACCGTGGTCAAACCGTGTTACTGTTCACGCGTACTGTTGACTGTACTGTTGACTGATGACGTGGCGTAATCCTGAGCGTCCAAACTGTTTTTAATCCGATGACCATGATTTACTCGATGTATCTATAAAAAGGGGGCCTTCCCCCCCTAATTTGGCACCTCTTAATCCATTTTTGGACTCCATTTTCTGTAATTCCTTCTCCATCTTGTATTTTCTATGTATTTTAATAAATTCTTATTTTGCCCCTTGTTCAACTATGAGTGGCTAATTTTCTTTCAAGCTTGGGTTGAAGGTGAAGTCTCAACATGTGTCATGGGCTTTATTTGGTAAATTTATTTTCTCTTCCCCTCTAGTTTTTGTGGATGTTTTGACTTCTCGTTGACAGATAATAATAATCTTGTCTAGTACCGTCCTGGTTTCACCGGCTCCCTAGTATAAGGTTATTATTATTTGGCACGATAAGCCCTTAGCACCATATTTATTAGAGCGTGATTCATGAGGTGTGGATTCCCCCCTCATGATTTAATTGGTATTAATAAGGAATATTTAGCCCATGATGCATGTTGATACGGATCCAGATACCCAAGTACGTCATTTCAATAGAATTCTCTTCAATTTATTCTTGACATTTCAATTCCAATTTTAGAATTTATTCTCGCCATTTTAATTTAAGTTTTAGCATATTCCAAATCATTTTCCACCACAAATTCAATCACCCACATACAAAATTAATTCTATATATAATTAAAATCTACCTCCTCGTGGGATCGACACTCGTCACCATTGATCTATACTACAATAGATTCGTGCGCTTGCGAGTTCAATAAAATTTGCACAACACTGGTTGCCTGGCTGAAGGCCACTGGTAATTATTATTGGCAATTCTTTCCAGAATTTCATAAGCTTCAGTGTAAGATTTGGATAATAGAGCTCCATTTGCTGAAGCATCCACTATTAACCTTGTACTTGGATTCAACCCATTATAGAAAGTTTCCAATTGAATGCAACAAGGAATACCATGATGAGGACACCTTCTGAGCAATTCCTTGAATCTTTCCCAAGTCTCGTACAAACTTTCATCTTCCAGTTGATGAAGAAAGTAATCTCATTCTACAACTTTGCATTTTTTGTTGGTGGGAAATATTTCGTCAGGAATTTATCAGCCAATTCATTCTATGTAGTGATAGAATCAGATGGTAACGAATTTAACCATGCTCTTGCTCGATCTTTTAAGGAATAAGGAAAGAGCCTCAGCCTTAAGGCATCTTGTGTTGCTCCAGCAATCTTGAAAGGATCACTTACTTCCAAGAACAATTTAAGATGGAGATGTGGATCTTCATTTGGCAAGCCATTGAATTGCCCAATTGTTTGCAACATTTGAAACATCACTGGCTTTAACTCAAAATTCGCATCGTCTACTTCAAGTCTGATGATGCCAGGATGTACAACTTGGGGAGTTAGTACAATATAATCTCTTATAGCTCTGTCTCTGTCATCAGCCACGTAAATAATATTGTTATTGCCTGGCTGTCTCTCGTTAGCATGTTCATTCTGCTCTTCTCGAATGTTGACTGGTTGCAAGGCCCGTGAGGATTCAAATTCCCTGCATCCTGTAAATTATTCATGCTTGAAGCAATTTATGAATTCCTTTGTTTTCTTCGCAATCTCCTGACAGTCCTTTCAATCTCAGGACCGGATTGGAATACCACAGATTTGTCTTTGCGCATGGATGTACTGATCTGTCAATAAATAAATCAAATCAAATCAAATTTGGCGCTATCAAGATTTGCTTCACACTTCAAAAATAAACAATCAATCCTCGGCAACGGCGTTAAAAACTTGTTGGTTGATTTGTATAATCAATTAATATCAATGCCAATGTGCAAGTACACACAACAAGTAATAAAGTGATGAGTATTCAAGATCGTTTCCACAGGGATTGATGTTACTCAAAATGCTAAAGCAATCACAATAGTGCAAATCAACTAAAGACCGAAACAAATAATTGTCAAATAATTATATCGTGATTAATAATTGCGAGAGATGGAAATAAAAAAATACTGTAATGAAATAAACTAAGTTAACTGTGTCTAAGATTCAATTGAGAATATAATAGTTGAATGATCAAACTCTTCTAATGGGATGACTGTTGTTTACCAAATTAGCACCAATTGTTAGAATAAGTGCTGCAACACCGAGTAGAGTAAATCGGCATCCTCAGCTATCGCATGTTGGAAGTCTCATACCTTTAAATCTATTAACAATGACCAGTTGCTCATATAGTTATGGTATGACATTATATCCTTTAATCTTTCTACCCTACAAGGTGAACACCTATGTCTAGAGTGTCACAAATCTTAACTTCAAGTATTGCCCTTATGGGATTCAGGATAACCTAATCCAGGAAACTCAACTTAAAAATAAGTAATACTCTAATAATGTCCGCTAAGACATGCCATTTTGCTGCTCTATCTTAACTGAAACTATTAAATGGGTGGTCAACCGAAATAACAATTTTATTCATAAAAACTACTAGAGTAAAATGCTACAGCAATACCATAACAATATATAAAAACAGTCAAGAACCCATTGGATTATTTGTCACTCAACTACAAGTAAATTTAGTTCATAATCTGGATGAGAAAAATAAACATAAACATATTGATCTCGGAATACATCAAATCAATTAAAGGAAGAAGATAAATATAAGTTGAGCATGGTGAAAATCAAAGCCATGTAATTCTGCACGATTCTCCAATGTTGCCGAAAACAACACTCTTCAATTATGATATTCTTCTTCTTCGTTCCTTGTAATTATTCTAATGATAATTCCCTCGCCGCCTTTCTTTGTGGTATTGCCTCATTTTTATATTGCAAATTAAGGTAAACACAAGCCCATGAGCGTGCATGCGTTAAATTAGGAAGCATGTACTGACCTGCGCCTAAGTTTTCTCCCGTATTTACTTCTAGATTGCTACAGCACGGATTGCTCCAACATTCGCAACAACATTGCATTGCTCGCGATTGTGCTTTTCTTCTTTTATAGCCGTCTTCTTTCCTCCTCTTGCTCATCTAATGTCTCAATATTCCCTCATGAATTAAGACTTTCCAAGAACCTACAATTATGCATATATTTTTAGCACAAATTACTATGATTCAAAAAAAACTTATTAATACTCAACTAAAATGAATGTTTAAGCAAAATGTAATCAAAATAAAATAAAAACACCTTATTTGTTCTCTAAATGATCTTGATTCAAAATGTAATCAGTAAGCCCTTTGTGATTTATTATGCGAGTAAGACTTTGGATAATCCACCACCATTATTCTCATGCCACCACTGCCATCACCATTTTTAAATCAACGCAATACAATAGAAGGAGTAGGCGTTACAACTGAAATAGAAAAAGAGAAGACAAACCACAAATTGGTTTGCAGTGCTTCTGGTATCTTCTTACCACCAATGATTCAAATAGTTACCTTAGTTGTCGTTGATGTCACTAAGTCGTACCCGATCCACTGTGATTTGGAGCAATATCTTTTTCATTGATTTGAAATTGCAGGGGTGTTTTCATCAAATGAATTGGGTTTGGCTATGTTTGATAGAAAAAAGTATGGGTGGTTAGTATTGTAATTTGATAGAGTTTTGTGGTTATTTTCGTAAATTTTTTAATATTGGTAATATTAAAGAGAACTCAAATATTTAGAAACTTTTAAAATAATTTTGCATATTACTTGCAATACATAGATACATGTACTAGTTTTTTTAATGTATTGATTTTATTAATTAATTATTAATGTAGTGTATATTTTACCTTTACTTCACTTGTATTCGGAATAGATAAGTCAGAACAATAATTTTTATAGCAACGCCTTTATTAAGTCATAACCTCCTCATAATAATAAAATCAGTCAATTATAATATTATCACCATGGAGAGGTTTAACTATAAATAAAACTATAAATAAACGAACTATATAATGTGTACAACAATCTTTGGTGAACAGGAACAATTTACATAAAATTTAAAACCAAATTTATCTAGGAATGCAAATGCTAAAGGAATTGTTATTTAATTTTGAAAACAAATTACACTTCAGCTATGGACAATTTATAAGCAAGCACATAACAAAGAAATCCATCATAAATTCTTTCAAGATTGCATGATTATATATAAACATCAGAAGCTTCACATCTGTTTATATATATCTAGCAATAAACTAAGAACTCATAGTTCAAACTTTAAAATAAACAAGCAATGCATGGCTAAAAGCATTCACAAGTCCATTAAGTAACTTTCAAGTTTCCAAGAATCAAACAAGGAGGTAACAAAAGTAGCCACACACAAGCACACAGTGGTGAAGCACCATTGGCGACCCACGAGCGACCGAGCTGGAAAGAAACAGTAGCAGCAGTTGGTGTTACACAAGCAGTCGTCAGCTGCAGCAAGTTTATTCGACTAGCTAGACGGCAGTCGTATGACGAGGCAGCGGCGAGATGGTTCGGTGGATTTGGGCTTTTGGCCGTTTCACCTTCGGGTGGTTAGGGTCAGGTGAGGTGATTTTGATTTTTAATTTTTTATGGTTTGGACATCAATATCTATGTGTGTGCAAGTCTATGGTAACTATTTGACATAACCATTTAAATTATGACGCATTTAAATTTTTAATGAAATTACAAATTGTCCCGAACCGATTTTTCAACTTTTATAATTCAGATTTTCGGTTACTTTTAAAAAAAATAGAAATCGAATCAAAACTGAATCTAACCATTCATTTAATTCAGTTTTTCTTAAGCAATAGTTTTTAATTCATTCGTTTCGTTTAATTTTTTTAAGCAATGATTTTGTTTTTGTCCACCATGAGGATTAAGAGAGATATGCATTTTTTTGTTGGTATTCTTCATATTTATGTCCTTACAAGTAGGACTAGGCAAACGGTTCGGTTTTTTCCGAACCGAACCGAACCGAACCGAAAAAACTTAATTTGGTTCGGTTCTAAGGTAAAAAACCGAATGGTTTGAAATTACAAGAACCGATTGGTTTACATTCAGTTCGGTTCAAAACCGAACCGAACCGAAGAACCGATCGTTTCAGTCCAATCATTTACAAATTAATTTAATCAAAATTCAAAATCAAACAT
This sequence comes from Citrus australasica, assembly GCA_029618585.1. NCBI lineage: Eukaryota > Viridiplantae > Streptophyta > Magnoliopsida > Sapindales > Rutaceae > Citrus > Citrus australasica. Next base: position 320,383 of record JARCIV010000030.1, on the reverse strand, counting down.
ATAAAATGCTAAATCACAAATTCCCTTTTTCTAATTCCTAATTTCGTAACCCTAATTCCTAAACCTAAAGTCCAAAATCCAGCTATCTCCCTCGTCGGATCGGTAACTCGCGGCCTCTCCCTGGGTCCCTTGCATCACGGTCAGCGGTGGCACATCTCTTCAAGCGTGGTGACGACGTCAAAGCCGTCGGTCCCTCACGGTTTCACGCGTTCAGTGCCTTGGTGCCTTGGTCCCTCGCGCTCACCGTCAAAGCCCTCAGTCCTTCACACTCACCGTCTTCAAGCGTGGTGACGCCGTCAAAGCCCTCGGTCCCTCACACTCACGCTCACGGTTTCACGCCGCTCGTCTTCAGGCCTCACTGCTCTAACCGCCACTCATCACTTAGTCTCACACCTCACGGTCTCCCTGGTCCAAACCTCCTGCCATCAGCCCGCGTCCTTAATCTTCACTACTGCAGGTTTTTTTTTTATTTATGTTGTGGCAGTCTGAAATTGTGTTTGAATTGAAGCTTATGTGGGGTTAAATTTGTGGAGGTGTTGGTGTATATCGGTTGCTGGCAGTTTGAACCAAACCAAACCAAAACAAACCGAATTTTAGAACCGAACCGAACCGAAATATTTCGGTTCGGTTCTAAAATTCGGTTTGTGTTCGGTTTGAGTTTTTCAGAACCGATTGGTTCGAGTTCGGAGCCCGAACCGAACCGAACCGAATCGGAAAATGCCCACCCCTACTTACAAGCATCCTCTAAGCTTGCTCATAAAAGATCTATGTGAGCATACTTCAATGTTTCCCTTATGGATCCCATAGAGCTCCACGAGCTTCTTGGATTAATTTGAACATCTTATAAACCCCACAAAGCTCCTTTTAAGTAGGGGTGGGCAAATTATCCGATCCGACCCGATCCGAAAAATTTCGGGTTCGGATCGGATCGGGTGGTCAACAAAACCCGATCGGGTGAAATTTTCTCAACCCGATCGGATCATAATCGGATCGGGTTGAGACAAAAAAAAACTTGGGCAAAAATTATAGATTTACACTTACAGTATCACACAGACACACACATGACACACTCACATCTCACACGAGTACATGCACTGAATCAGTAACTCACACTCTCACATAAACAGAATACAGATCACAGTACAGAGTACAGACTCACGGATTTACAGTAATTCACAATTCAATTCAGTAATTCACATTTCACAAAGTATTCACCGCAACAAAACAATTAAGGAATTCACTCCAAACTATTCACCGCAACAAAAGTTACAAAACAATTCAGTAATTCACCAAGAAAACAACACAAGCAAAGCAAAGTAACAAGTAACAACTCACAATCACAAACCCTCACTCACGGTATCACTATCACAATTCACAAACCCTCACAGTCAAACACAAATCACTGAAACCAGCACTCAAGCCGTCAAGCACAAGCAGGCAGCAGCCAACCCACAGTCCCACACTCATTCACGCCTCACGGCCTTCGTCGCTCACCACACGCAGCAAACACACACGCACAGTTCACGGAGCTAGCTTGAACCGGCCACCGTACGCAGCCAGCAACCACTTCCGAGAACGACCCCAACCGAAGCCGAAGCTGATTCGCGAAGATCGTGACCCGATCTACAGATCTGCTGCAACCAAGCGTCGGATCCACGCCTTGAATCCTCCACTCCACCATAACTTAGTCCGATTGTAGATCCACCCAGCAAGCTGCCTTCGATCCACTCGAGTCTCCACAATTGGCATCCACGGGTCACGGCTGTTGAGTGTTGACATCCGGCCACCACACCCATTCACGGTCACGCCTCACGAGTCACGGCTCCAGCCTCCAGTCTCAAAAGGTCTCTGACGTTCTTCACTCTCTGTTTTGGAATTGGAATTTGGAAAACTTGGAAGTTTGGAATTGGAACTTGAAGGCTTGAAGCCCGAATCAAATCCGGCTTTTAAAGTTATTTAAGAGATGGTATATATTATATAATTATATATGCATTAATGATTAATTATATTTGTTATTTGTTATTTGTTATATGTTATATGTTATATGAGAAATGTTAATTGTAATATTGTATGTTAATTATATATAATTATATATTGTTAAATTTTATCAATAAAATGAAAATAATCCGGCATTAATTTTCTGTTATTAATTAATAATTGATTTTGTGTATGAATAGTAATGTTAGATTAAAAATTAAAATTAAATATTATGTTACAATATAAATTATAATTATATATGTGATATGATATGTGTATTTGTACAATAGTTTCAACTTCAACAAAAAATTAACCAATTTAATTGCAGTAGTTTTAAGTTTCAACTTCAACAAATAATTAATCAATTTAATTAATTGCATGATAACCATTAACCAATAAGTAAATATTAAGTGGTTAAGTACAAATAATGTGGGCATAATAAGAATTAAGAATTTAAGATACGGATATGTAATTAATATTATATTATTTTGGCCAATGGATAATTAGATATTATAAATTAAATAATTACATTAATTTCTTGGTTTTCTTTTATGGAATATGCATCTTGAATTTTTGATCATATATAAACATTATGGTGGAAAATTGGAAATATCGATTTCAAAAAGTTTCATAAAATTAAATTAACAATTATTTGAATCAATTTGTAATACTAACTATTAAGTAGATTTTTTAATAGTCTTTTTGTGTTTTAATTTATGAATTAATGATTAATAATTATTTATTTGTATGTTTAGTTGTCTGGACACTCAAGATCGAATTCAATAAGTGATGATGACAATCAAAGTGTTCAAATGGAAGGAACTCAAAAGGCAAAGCGGAAAAGACCAGCGATGAAGAAAAGATCTGCGACGTGGAATCATTTTACTTTGCTTGAGGACAATCCAAACAAATGCAAGTGCAACTATTGTGGTAGACAATATCAATGTCATTCAAGGCGTGATGGGATTACAAATATGAGAAATCATATATTGGCTTGCCTTGCATACAAGACATTCCGGGAACAACAAGAGGGAAGTCAACAAAACTTGATAACTGAGGGTGGGGAAGGAAATGCAAGTAATATGGTTTTGGCTTAAGGGTGGAGTCAAGACGCTTGTAGAAGGGCAGTCACCAAAATGATCATTATGGGTGAGTTGCCACTTAATTTTGTGGATAACAAAGGGTTCAGGCATTTCTGTAGTGTAGCCATTCCACAGTTTGTTATGCCATCTCGGAGAACTATTGGTAGGGATGTTATGGATTTATTTTTGGAAGAAAAGACAATGTTGAAGAGTTTGATTTGCAACAACAAACAGCGAGTGTCTCTTACCACTGATTTATGGACTTCTGTTCAAAACATGAGTTACATGGTGATCACAGCTCATTTTATTGATAGTGATTGGTGTTTGAACAGAAGGATTATTAGTTTCAGTGTGATTAAAGATCATAGAGGGAAAACGATCGGTAAAAAGATTGTAGCTTGTTTACAAGATTGGGGGATAGAGAGGTTGTTTGCAATAACTGTTGATAATGCCGGTACAAATGATGTTGCTGTTAATTATGTGACTATACAATTGCTTGCTTGGAGGAATGATGATGCAATTGTATTGGCGGGTTAGTATATGCATGTGCGTTGCTGTGCACATATTTTGAACTTGATTGTTGTTTCGGGGTTGAATGAATTGCATGCTAGTGTTGCCGCCATCCGGAATACTGTGAAGTATGTGAGATCCTCCACTACAAGGCTACATGCATTTAAACAGTGTGCTCAACAAGTGAAATGTCCAAATGGAACGGTTGTTTTGGATTGTCCTACTAGGTGGAATTCCACCTATTTAATGTTGATGACTGCGTTGAAGTTTCAAGCAGCATTTGATAGAATGGCAGAGGTAGATAAACCGTATGAGGCATACTTTCTCGAGAAAGAAAATAACTCTAAGAGGGTGGGCCCGCCTGGACCTGAGGATTGGGAGAGTGCAGGGCGAATTGTGAAGTTTTTGAAGGTATTTTATGATGCCACTTTGTTATTTTCTGCTTCTTTGAGTGTGACTTCTAATCTTTGTTATGATACCTGTTGTGTGTTAGAAAGTGCATATTTATAAAGGAGAAAATCGTTATTTTACATATCAAGTATTACTAACAACCCTTACTTTTATGTGTTTAAGTTTATTGTACTTTAATTATGTGTATTTTATTCTAATTGAGTATTTTATGTATTTTAGGGGCATCATAGTCATTTCACAATAAACGAGAGATCAAATGGCAAAACGGACATCATTTTTGAACTCAGGACGGTCGAAAACCTTAGGAGGAGTATAAAAGGAAAAATGACACTGTTCACATGTACGATACTATTCACATGTACGGGTACTGTTGGAGTTACTGTACCAATAGTGGCTGTTGACTGTACTGTGCAAATAGTGGTTGTTGACTATACTGTGCAAATAGTGGCTGTTGACTGTACTGTGCAAATAGTGGCTGATGACGTGGCGAAATCCTGAGCGTCCAAACTGTTTTTAATCCGATGGTCATGATTTACTCGATGTAACTATAAAAAGGGGGCCTCCCCCCCCCTAATTTGGCACCTCTGAATCTATTTTTGGGATTCATTTTCTATAATTCTCTCTCTATCTTGTATTTTCTACGTATTTTAATAAATTTCCATTTTGCCCCTAGTTCAACTATGAGTGGCTAATTTTCTTTCAAGCTTGGGTTGAAGGTGAAGTCTCAACATGTGTCATGGGCTTGATTTGGTAAATTTATTTTCTCTTCCCCTCTAGTTTTTGTGGATGTTTTGACTTCTCGTCGACAAATAATACTAATCTTATCTAGTACTGCCCTGGTTTCACCGGCTCCCTAGTATAAGGTTATTATTATTTGGCACGATAAGCCCTTAGCACCATATTTAATAGAGCGTGGTTCATGAGGTGTGGATTCCCCTCTCATGATTTAATTGGTATTAATAAGGAATATTTAGCCCATGATGCATGTTGATACGATCCAGATACCCAAGTACGTCATTTCAATAGAATTCACTTCAATTTATTCTTGCCCTTTTAATTCCAATTCCAGAATTTATTCTTGTTATTTTAATTTAAGTTTTAGCATAGTCTAAATCATTTTCCAACTTAAATCCAATCACCCATTCACTAAATTAATTCTATATATAATTAAAATCCACCTCCTCGTGGGATCGACACTCGTCACCATTAGTCTATACTACAACAGATTCGTGCGCTTGCGAGTTCAATAAAATTTGCACAACAAGTTTTTGGCGCCGTTGCCGGGGAGGTAAGTAATTTTAATTCTTAGAATTAATTTTTGTGAATATTTCTATTTAATTGTTTTCTTGTATTTTTTTTATTATTATTAAAAAAAAAAGAAGAAAAAGAAAAAAAAGTGAATCTACATTTAGAGGTTAGTATTTCTTTTCTTTTTCTCTTCTTTAAATTTTGTAATTTAATTTTCAAGTTATTTTTTTTTTATTTCTTCTTTGTAATTTTTATTTATCTTATTAGTTTATTTTTAATTAATTTATTTCACGTATTTTTTGTGTGTATATTGTTATAGTAAGGTTGTAATAGCGCAATAAGGTTAGTATCATAATTTCTCCTTCTTCTTTATTTTTATTTGTTTTGTTCCTATCTTTATTTTTATTTTATTTGTTTTGTTCCCATTTATTTTTATATTTCTTGCATGCATGGTCGTAGGTCATTATTACCTAATCTTGAACCTATAGACCTTGAATTAGAGAAAACACTTCGCACACACAAAAACGTTAAAAACAAAATGGATTTACAAGAACCACAGGAGAGGCCATTTAAGGACTACTTCAGTCCTTTAGCCAATTTGAGCACATCATGCATACGATACCCAAATGTAGCTGCTAGGAGCTTTGAACTAAAACCTAGTGTGCTAAATTGTCTCCCCACATTCTATGGCTTAGAAAATGAGGACCCATATAATCATCTGAATGATTTTCATGCAATTTGTCAAACATTTAAATATGAGAATTTTTCAGACGATGATGTTAAACTCATACTATTCCCATTTTCTTTAAAGGATAGAGCTCGTTCATGGCTTAATACATTGCCTGCTAATAGCATTTCATCATGGGAACAAATGGTTACAAAATTTTTAAATAAATATTTCCCAGTGCATAAAACCAATGCTATTCGCAGGGAAATCTCGGAGTTTACCCAGAGAGATGACGAGCAGTTTTTCGAAACATGGGAGCGATTTAATGGGCTACTCTTGAAGTGTCCACATCATGGGTACGAGAAATGGCATCAATGCCAATACTTTTTGGAGGGATTGTTGCCAAATATGCAAGAATGGCTAATGGCAACAAGTGGAGGAGAGCTAATGTCAAAAAGTGCATCAGAGATTTGGGAATTCTTCCAGCGACAAGCGGATAATTCCCAACAACGGAGTCGATCACTCAGGAATACTAGAAGGATTAAGGGAGTAAATGAGGTTCAAATTGGCGAGTCAACTTCAGGAATCAAAGAAGTCAAGGACATGGTTGAAGGTCTCGCTCGACAAATAGCATCGTTATCAACTGCTAAATCCACAGAGCCACATGACCTTGACTCATATCCAGATCAAGCCAATGCCATAGGAGTAATGAGAAAACCATCGAATTACAACCCATACTCCAACACATATAACCCTGGATGGAGAGACCACCCCAATTTTTCATGGTCTCAAGGATTCCAACAAAATGAACCAGCAGCTCCAGCTCCACCAATGCAACCAATTCCTCAAAATCCTCAAGCCTCTCAGCCCCCATTTAGACCATTCAATCAGAACCAGAACTACTCTCAACCCAGACCATGGGAGGATTCATTCCAGAATCTCAGGAATGTTACTCACTCCACGATTGAGCAACAGAACCGCACCATTGATGGACTACGAAATGAGTTGAGAGCGGGCTTCAACTCACAAGCCCAATCAGTTTCAAACCTGGAAAAGATGGTGGGACAACTTGCTTCTTCAGTTCAAACCTTGGCAATGACCTTTGAGAAAGGTAAATTTCCAAGTCAACCAGTGCCTAACCCTAAAGGAGTGCATGAAGCAAGTACCAGTTCACCACAGCAGCATGGAGAGGTCAAAGCCGTCATGACCTTGCGGAAAGGCAAAGAAGTCGACAACAAAGTGGAGATGCCAGCGACAAAAGAAAATCAAATTGTACCTGTGAATGTTGAGGACTCATCACCGGAGGAGAAAGAAGAAACCAACCCACGAGAATATATTCCCAAAGCTCCATTCCCTCAGAGGTTAGCTAAAGGAAAGAAGGGAAAATCCACAGGTGAGATTCTCGAAATCTTCAAACAGGTAAATGTCAACATCCCTTTACTTGATGCTATAAAGCAAGTTCCATCTTATGCCAAGTTTCTTAAAGACATGTGTACTAAAAAGAGAAACATGCATGTTCAAAAGAAGGCATTTTTAACAGAAAACGTTAGTTCTATACTCCAACATAAAATTCCTTTAAAATGCAAAGATCCAGGCTCCCCCACTATCTCATGTAGCATAGGGAACCACACAATTGAGAATGCTTTGTTGGATTTATGAGCTAGTGTAAATTTGTTGCCTTATTCAGTTTTCGTGAAACTTGGACTGGGAGAATTACACCCAACTCCAGTGGTGTTAGAGCTTGCAGATCGGTCCACGAAAATACCTCGTGGTATTGTAGAGGACGTGCTTATCCAGGTAGACAAATTTTATTTTCCTGTTGATTTCATTGTAATTGACACTCAACCAATACAGGAGTCAAGGAAGCACATCCCTATTATCCTAGGCCGACCTTTCTTGGCAACTGCGGATGCTCACATTCAATGCAGGACTGGAAATATGCAGTTGTCCTTCGGCAACATGACTATGGAGCTGAACATCTTCAACATTGCCAAACAACCTCACAATACAGATGATGGAATTGTTGATGTGGATTTAATTGAAGCATTAGTTGATGACACTTTTGTTTCAAACCTTAGTGATGATCCTTTGCAAACATGTTTAACTCACTTTGGTTTGGATTTTGATATTGACAGATCCGTCGATGAGGTCAACGCCCTACTTGACTCAGCACCATCCATGGACACCAATAAATGGAAGTCAAGAGTTGAACAACTAGCACCATCAGAGAAGAAACTCATCCCATCATCAGAATCACCACCAAAACTTGAGCTCAAACCATTGCCCAACACTCTGGAATATGCATTCTTGGGGGAAGAAAGTACTTTACCGGTAATCATTTCATCATCCCTCAACGAAGAACAAAAAGGTAAGTTGTTGGATGTTTTAAAAGAGCACAAAGGAGCATTAGGATGGACCATAGCAGACATAAAAGGTATAAACCCAGTAGACTGCATGCATTACATTCACCTTGATGAAAATGCTAAATCTACTAGGGAAATGCAACGTCGGTTAAATCCTAATATGAAAGAAGTTGTTAGAACAGAAGTTCTTAAGCTATTAGATGCAAGTATCATTTACCCCATTTATGATAGTTCATGGGTCAGTCATGTGCAAGTTGTCCCCAAAAAGTCAGGAGTTACTGTAGTTACCAATGCTGATAATGAATTGATACCAACTAGGGTAACTACAGGATGGCGTGTATGCATTGATTATAGGAAGTTGAATTCTGTCACACGTAAAGATCATTTTCCTTTACCATTTATCGATCAAATGCTTGATAGATTAGCAGGCCATGAATTTTATTGCTTTCTAGATGGCTACTCAAGATATAATCAGATTCCCATTGCACCAAAAGATCAAGAGAAAACCACTTTCACTTGCCCTTTTGGCACTTTTGCATATAGGAGGATGCCATTTGGATTATGTAATGCACCTGCTACATTTCAACGCTGCATGTTGAGCATTTTTTCTGATATGGTTGAACGATTCCTTGAGGTCTTTATGGATGATTTTTCTGTCTTTGGAGATTCATTTGATCAATGTTTACACCATCTAACACTAGTTCTGCAGAGATGTATCGAGAAGAACTTGGTCTTAAATTGGGAGAAGTGTCATTTTATAGTAACACAAGGTATTGTTCTTGGTCACATCATTTCGAGCAAAGGTATTGAGGTTGACAAAGCCAAGGTGGATCTCATTTCTAATCTTCCTCCACCCAAAACAGTCAGAGAAGTAAGATCTTTCCTTGGGCATGCTGGTTTCTATAGACGTTTCATTAAAGATTTTAGCAAAGTTTCTAGACCCTTATGCAATTTACTTGCTAACGATGCACCTTTTATCTTTAATGATTCATGTCTTGTGGCTTTTGAAAAATTAAAGCAATTGTTGACATCATCACCCATCATCCAACCCCCAAACTGGAATCTACCATTTGAGCTAATGTGTGATGCATCTGATTATGCAGTAGGAGCAGTATTAGGACAAAGAGTTGATCGAATTCCCCATGTTATTTACTATGCTAGTATGACATTGAATGATGCACAGTTGAACTATTCAACTACTGAAAAAGAAATGCTAGCAGTAGTGTTTGCATTGGAAAAATTTCGATCTTATCTCATTGGTTGTAAAATAATTGTGTTCACAGATCATGCCGCTCTTAAATATCTTATCACAAAGAAAGATGCAAAAGCTAGACTAATTCGTTGGGTGTTACTTTTGCAGGAATTTGACTTGGAATTCAAAGATAAGAAAGGCTCAGAAAATGTTGTGGCAGATCATCTCTCTCGTCTCCATTTTGACACAATTACAGAGCCATTAATATTGAATGAGTCCTTTCCAGATGAACAATTAATGAGTGTGGAAGTATTACCTTGGTATGCTGATATCGTTAATTATCTTGTTACAGGTAAACTTCCAGAGCATTGGACCAAGCAAGACAAGGCCAAATTTTTTGCAGAAATAAAGAATTTCTTTTGGGATGATTTGTTCAAGTATTGTGCAGATCAAATTATCAGACGATGTGTCCCAGAAAGGGAAATTCACAATATCCTTTCATTCTGCCATGAACAAGCTTGTGGAGGCCATTTCAGTGCTAAGAAAACAGCTACAAAAGTTTTACAATGTGGTTTCTATTGGCCAACTATATTTCGAGACGCTTACACATTCTGTTCTTCATGTGATAGGTGTCAACGAATGGGGAGCATTACACGGAGGAACATGATGCCACTAAATCCAATTTTAGTGGTTGAGATTTTTGACGTATGGGGTATCGACTTCATGGGACCCTTTCCCACTTCTTTTGGCTATCAATTCATACTGGTCGCTGTTGACTACGTATCGAAATGGGTAGAAGCAATTCCATGCAGAACCAATGATCACAAGGTGGTGATAGGGTTTTTGAAAAGCAACATAGTTTCTCGCTTTGGATTCCCTCGAGCAATAATCAGTGATGGTGGTGCCCACTTTTGTAATAGAGCATTCAAGGCTCTTTTGACAAAGTATTCAATCACTCATAAAGTGGCGACCCCATATCATCCGCAAACCAGTGGCCAAGTGGAGATCTCCAATCGAGAAATAAAGCACATATTAGAAAAGACTGTGAGGCCGGACAGAAAAGATTGGTCATTAAGACTTGATGATGCATTATGGGCATATAGAACGGCTTTCAAGACACCGATTGGGATGTCACCCTACAGGCTAGTGTATGGAAAAGCTTGCCACCTACCTGTGGAACTCGAGCATCGTGCATATTGGGCCATCAAGAAATTCAATTTTGACATGCAGCAAGCCAGCTCAGAAAGACGATTACAACTGGCAGAACTTGAAGAAATTCGCAATGATGCATACGAAAATGCCAAGATTTACAAGCAACGAATGAAAGTCTTCCATGACAAGCATATTATGAGAAAATCTTTCACTCCAGGTCAGAAAGTGCTTTTATTCAACTCTCGCTTGCACCTATTCCCAGGTAAGTTACGCTCTCGATGGTCTGGTCCATTTATTGTTCATACTGTTTTTCCACATGGGGCAATTGAAATTAAGGACCCAAAGAACGGTGTCACGTTTAAAGTTAATGGTCAAAGATTAAAGCCATATCTAGAATACCAACCACATGGAGAAGACACCGAAATAAATTTGAGTGACCCACCAGATTTGAATTGATTTTTTCTTTTCGGTGGTTTGATTTTTCTTTCTTTTCTTTTTATTATTCTTTTGCTAATTGAATTTATTTTTGCATAAGTGTGTTTGTTTTATCATTAAGTTTTCTCTTATCATTGTTAATCATGAGTCTCTTACTTAGACCGTTCCTCCTGAACATCCTTAAACCACTTCAACGTGTCAAAAATCATCTCAAAAGGCAGATTCAATTTTGTAAAATAAATCGCATTTGGGCTCTACAACCACCAGAGTTAGTAGCCTATGTTGAAGGTTTAGAACGCCAACTCAGAGATATTGAGAAAAGTGTTTTCGACATCCAGTTGGAGCTTGAGGTAAATTCAATAAGAGGACGATTTTGATTTTTCTTTGTGTGTTTTAATTTGTTTTTCTGTTTGTGTGCTTTAGTTTGTTACCCCGGTGAAGTGGCGGATAACGGTACTCCGTGACAATTGAGTCGGTTACTTCAGTTTCCCATAATAACTGATATTCTGAGGCGAAGGTATGGACAGAACCGAGATTCTAGCAAAGCTTCACAAGCGATTCCCTTCACTCCCTCAGAATGCCCTCTTTACGATCTATAAAGCTCGGTCCGAACGCATGCGATTGCTCATGAGGAATAACATACCTGCTGACATCCGTTGGTTAATCGAGGCGAAAGTACGATTGGCGGGTGAGTTACCTCAAAAATTTATTGCATACATGCCTGGTTGTGGAAAAGGAAATTATGCAAGAAAACGACGAGCTCGAAGAATTTCTGTTGCTTGTCATAAGTGTGCCAGAATGAGTTGCAATAAAAACCGATGTTCTTTAGGAATGGTGTCTGATAATAGAGAAGATAAGATTCAATTCATTAGGGATGGCTTGAATAAGGAGTCATTGGATGATATCCTTCTGTCTCTTGAAACGCATCCCAGTGGATATGTGCAAGGAGCGATTCTCCAGTTATGGTCATTATTCCAGAAAGAGCATGCACGATATAGTCTCGGGAATCTGACTATAAAAGACCCTGTTTGCCAGTTTATAAGAAAACTGGATGGGAAGCCTATCCTCGACCCATAGAGGGCGTTCAAGCCGTTTCTGGACGTAAAACCAGAGGAAGATGTGAGCCACAGTCGCAACTACCTGTAAAATATCCTTTTACTTTACTGTTCTTTTATTTTATTTCACTGTTGTTTTATCATTTGCATTATTGTCTCTAATAATTTTATTACTGTTTGTTTTTTTTCCTTTTTACTGTTTGCTTTTTGACTATCGAGCCATGTGCTTTACGCGTTATTTGACACTGACATGCCACCTCATACACAGTTGTAATCCATTGTCACAAAGATTCTTAAATATGACTTTTTGTTAAGCACTCACAAATTATTTTTTGAGAAATATTCCAATGGCAGCTACTCCCAGTAGACAAATCAAGAACATTTGTGTGCTTTCTGGATTTACCTATGGCAAACATAAAGAGTTCGTTGATGCAGCCATAGATCTTGGTCGAAGCATAGCAGAGAGAAAATTACACTTGGTGTATGGAGGAGGTAACCGAGGGTTATCAAAATTGGTCTCAGAAGCTGCTTTTGTCAGAGGAAGCCAAGTGTTAGGCATCATCCCTAGAGTCCTAAAACCTTTGGGCAGTGTGTCTGACTCAACGACTGGAGAAGAGTTAGTCGTCTAAGGTATGCAAGAACGAATAACTGAAATGCTTAATCATGCTGATGCTTTTATTTTCCTTCCAGGAGATCTTGCAACACTAGAGGCACTTATCACACTAGCATCTTGGGCCAATCTGCACATTCACCAGAAACCCATCGGTTTGTTAAATGTCAATAATTTTTATGATGGCTTTTTCGCATTTCTTAACCATGCAATAAAAAGCTACTTTATTCCTTCCAGTGCGAAAAAACTTTTTATTTGTGCTCACACTGCTAATGAGCTACTTGACATGTTACAAGCTTATAAACCAGAGCCAGACCCCTGGAGCTTTGTGTTGGAGCGTTCAAATGATGACGGTAACAGTAGCCGTAGTAAGAAGTATAAATTAGATTTAACTCTCCGCCTGTAAATATTTTCTTCTGTGTTGCACCACCCAGGTGATGTCTTCTAAACTCTACTTTTGTCCTTTAAAATATTGAGGACAATGTTTCGTTCTGGTTGGGGGGAGGGAATAGTCGACAATTGTGGAATATTGGTTAAGTTTTTACTAATTTTTTGTTGTAGAAACTAACTGTTGCTAACTTTTTGTGTTGAAGATGGCTGAATATGGAGTGTAGTGACTCTAGAAACGCATCTTCATTGATAAAAAATAAAAAAAAATAAAAATAAAATAAAAAATAAAATAAAAAAATCTTTTTCTTTATTATGTTTTGATGTTTATTTTTCTTTTTCCTTTTTAATTTCTCCTTTATAAATATACATTTTTAAACAAAATTTTTTGAGTCAAAGATGGCTGAATATAGAGTGTAGTGCCTCTAGAAACGCATCTTCTTAAGTTAAAAAAAAATCGTTTTCTATCATTTTCTAATTAGTTTTTCTGCATCATTTTTATATTTCTGCATGCATATTTTCCTTTCACGTTTAGAATAGGTTGGGGGGTAGACTGTTGTTTTAAAAAAAAAAAAAAATTTTGTGATTTGTTTTAAGATTGGATGACATGATGATTTCAAATTTTAGTATTTGTATTATCTTTAGTATGAAGTGATGTTACACTATGTTTGCTACTCTACATGTTGATGTCGGAGACAAATATGAGTTGCTTGAAGGAATGAACATGTCATAATAAATACCAAGTGAGTTTTTGAGCCTATCATTTTTCTTGGAGAGTAACTCTTTTGCCCATTCTTTATATAGCTTAGCAGTTTATTATTGTACACGATCTCTAGATTTCTTTTGAGTTAACCCTTAAAAAAAAAATTGATTGAAAAAAAAAAGAAAAAAAAAGAAAAAGAAAAAAATGTGTGTTGCTACATTTGGAAGCCCATTTAATTAGTAGATATGGAAGATTATTTAGAGTCCTAAAAGATGATGGAAAGGCCGTCTTTGATCCGTTTGAGCCTTTCTAGCCATCCCTTTTATAAATACCCATAGTTAGCCCTTTTGAGCCTTAAAAAAAAAAAAAAAAAAACTTTTCTTTGTCAACTTATCATCTTGACCCACTCCGATTTTGGAGTATTACCCAATGTCTTACAAGATCCATCACCTATTTATGTTTTAGAAAAATGTAAATAAATATTTTGTATAGTGAAGTTATGTCTAGTTAAAAAAAAAAAAAAAAGAAACAAAAATTGTTGCTTCAAAAAAAAAATTGTTGTTAAAAAAAAACAATAATAGGTGAAATCCACCTTGCAACTTTAAAAAAAAAAAAAAAAAAAAACTTCTATGCATTTTTCTCAAACATATATTTTGTCTTCCTTATTTCCCTTCTTTGTTAGCCATGTCCCTAGCCTACGTTACGTCCTAATAAAAGTCCTTCTTGATTTTAGGGAACTATAATCTGAAGTAGAAGCTAGTTATATGGGCCAAAAAGATGTAATGATGCATAAAAAAATAATAATAATAAAATAAATAAATAAATTGGGTTGACTAGTATTTTTATTTGACTTGAGATCATATTATTTTTAAGCTAAGGGCATATTTCTTTTTGGTGAGAGCATGTGAGATCATTTCTTTATTATTTTCTCTCAATTACCATTCATTGGAGTGACTATTTTTGGGTTCAATTTCTTTGTGAGAGTGTCACTACTTCCAGTGAGATTTTGGGGTTTGACATGTCATTCTTGAAGGTAGCTACGACAAAGTCTACTGGGCTAATTCATGTGGATGGTTGATGTGGGTGTGATGTTTCTTTAGACTTGAGATAATGCTTATACTTTTATTTGATCGTTATCATTAATCTGATTGAATAAACAAGAGTGTTTAAAAAAAAAAAATCATTTTTGAATTTTTGTTTTCGCTTTATTTGCTAGGGACTATCAATAAGCTGGTTGGGGGTGTGTTGTGTGTTAGAAAGTGCATATTTATAAAGGAGAAAATCGTTATTTTACATATCAAGTATTACTAACAACCCTTACTTTTATGTGTTTAAGTTTATTGTACTTTAATTATGTGTATTTTATTCTAATTGAGTATTTTATGTATTTTAGGGGCATCATAGTCATTTCACAATAAACGAGAGATCAAATGGCAAAACAGACATCATTTTTGAACTCAGGACGGTCGAAAACCTTAGGAGGAGTATAAAAGGAAAAATGACACTGTTCACATGTACGATACTATTCACATGTACGGGTACTGTTGGAGTTACTGTACCAATAGTGGCTGTTGACTGTAATATGCACATAGTGGCTGTTGACTGTACTGTGCATATAGTGGCTGTTGACTATACTGTGCAAATAGTGGCTGTTGACTGTACTGTGCAAATAGTGGCTAATGACGTGGCGAAATCCTGAGCGTCCAAACTGTTTTTAATCCGATGGCCATGATTTACTCGATGTAATTATAAAAAGGGGGCCTCCCCCCCCTAATTTGGCACCTCTGAATCCATTTTTGAGATTCATTTTCTGTAATTCTCTCTCTATCTTGTATTTTCTACGTATTTTAATAAATTTCCATTTTGCCCCTAGTTCAACTATGAGTGGCTAATTTTCTTTCAAGCTTGGGTTGAAGGTGAAGTCTCAACATGTGTCATGGGCTTGATTTGGTAAATTTATTTTCTCTTCCCCTCTAGTTTTTGTGGATGTTTTGACTTCTCGTCGACAAATAATACTAATCTTATCTAGTACTGCCCTGGTTTCACCGGCTCCCTAGTATAAGGTTATTATTATTTGGCACGATAAGCCCTTAGCACCATATTTAATAGAGCGTGGTTCATGAGGTGTGGATTCCCCTCTCATGATTTAATTGGTATTAATAAGGAATATTTAGCCCATGATGCATGTTGATACGGATCCAGATACCCAAGTACGTCATTTCAATAGAATTCACTTCAATTTATTCTTGCCCTTTTAATTCCAATTCCAGAATTTATTCTTGTTATTTTAATTTAAGTTTTAGCATAGTCTAAATCATTTTCCAACTTAAATCCAATCACCCATTCACTAAATTAATTCTATATATAATTAAAATCCACCTCCTCGTGGGATTGACACTCGTCACCATTAGTCTATACTACAACAGATTCGTGCGCTTGCGAGTTCAATAAAATTTGCACAACAATACCATTGGCTTAATTGAGAGCCCATTGACTGCATTAGAGGGAAGTAAAGATCCTTGGGTGGTGGCTATGGCTTATCAAATGAGGAAAAAATTTGATAAATATTGGGAGTCTTCAGGGAAAATAAATAAAATGTTAATTGTTGCCTCTATTCTTGATCCACGAGCTAAAATGGATTTTGCCAAACATATTTTTGAGATCATTTTTGCCAATGATGGTTGGAAAGTTGAAGAAATGACCAAAGCAGTGAAAGATTTGTTGAATGAGCTTTATGATGCATATAGTGCAATGTGCTCTAGTTCCACACCATCGATGTGTAGTGTGAGTGTTCCTAGCGGCAGCTATGGTGGTACAAGTTATTCTCCTTATTTTACAACTGAGGTTGGTTTGCCGGAGGGTCCTAGTGGTGATGGTGATGACATTTTCCGAGTTTCTCGCCCTTTCTTTGGGTATGCTCAGAAAGTGTTTGTTCAGAATGAGGGCAAGAGAGTAGTATCTGAGGTGGAATGATATTTGAGTGACCCAGTTGAAGATCCAAGCAATCTTAAGCTCAATGTTTTGCTTTGGTGGAAGGTTAATGGATCGAAGTATCCGATATTAGAGAAAATTGCAAGGGATGTCCTTGTTGTTCCTGTTTCTACAGTGGCATCTAAATCTGCCTTTAGCACAGGGCGTCGCTTCATTAACGAATATCGGAGTTCTTTGACCCCTTGTATGGTTGAGGCATTGATATGTAGCGAAAATTGGTTACAAGCTAAACTTTTTGCTAATCCTGTCTACAACCTTCAGGAAGATATTAAAGAGCAGATATTCCATATGGAGCCACAAGAAGGTAATATTTTTCTCATACTTTATAAAGTTAAGATGTATTATAACTTTATAAATAGCATCTACATGTACTTAAGTTACTAATTTCTTTTTTTTTTTTGACATTTTAAAGAGTTTGTAAGATCACAAGCTTCAACGGTGGAAACAGTGAGCGCTGATATGGGTGTTATGGATATTTGAAAGGTAATTCTTAATATATATTATTATTACTTAGGAATTAGGATTATTATTAAATTTACTTGATGATGAATGCCATGAAATAAGCCACAATTGATTTAATTTTTTTTTCTTATATTTAATCAAGTACACACATGAATTGGGCATATGTGTTTGTGTTTAATGTCCCTTTATTTGTAATGCGGCTTAAAGAAAGTAGTTAGATGGTTATCTATTATTTTTTCAATTTTTCCCTAGGGGATATATGCTTCAATTCTTCAACTTGGAGTAGAAGAAATTGAAGTTAAAAGTTGTCAAAGTGCTTGCGAGGAACGGTGGAGCCGTGGAGGAAGTTGATCTAGATTTACATTTAAACTTTGTTGTGTTTTGGATTTTGGAACTTTGTCGTTTGTGTTTTGGAAAATGGAAACTATTTAATTATGTTTAATTTTGTGTTCTAAAAATTAATGTTTAGATTTTAGAATTGGACATTGCGCTTTGGATGGAGACTATTAAATTTAAACTTTGTGTTAATTTTAATTTTATGCTTTGTGTTAATTTTTAATTTTGAATCATTTGAGTTTAATTCTATAGTAGTTTTCTTTTTTTGTTGGTTGAAATGAATGGATGAATGAATGAGGGAGGACAAAGAAGGTGGGAGAGAAATGTCTTAGTTAGCAAGGTGACAAAAGTGGAAGAGAAATGTCCTTGTTTTATAAAAGACATGCACGTTCATGTTGTTATTGCCAGAATGAAAATGAATCAATCCCTTACGTTTGTTGTGTTTGTCTTTTGGATTAGATAAAGCGTAGAGAAAGTGTATGCAAATCTTCTGTCCGTCTCTGTAAATTTTTTTATACATGTTTTCAAATTTTGGTTTCTTTTAAACGGCTGTATCTCCACTTCTCCAGAGGTCCCCATGGCAAAAAGCCAAAAAGAATAAAAAAAATGTTTTCTTATCAAGTATCAACGTGTGGCCCCAGGACAAAATTAATGTGGATTCCAGTCCACTGATTGAGTTCTGCCATAATGCCATTTGGTAGAGGGTTTTTTTTTGTGATTTATTATATTTTAATATTAGATTTAATGGGTTTTACTATAAGACATTAAGACTTATTATTGTGCCACATAGCCAATTAGCAAGTCGTTAAGGTTTTCTTTGAATTTTGAACAAACATGACCATAGGATAAGATTAAAATTTGTAAAAAATAATTCATTTTTTGATTGTGAAAAACTTTTGGACAGGAGAAATTTTAGCATGATATTTTGGGTCTTCATAATCTAATATGAAACCACTAACAAATAATATTTTAAGATATGTACATAATTTTTAAATTTATAAGTTATTTTATTAAAAGTCATATAATTTCTTTTTCCTCCCTTTCACTCTCTTCCCTCTAATTAAAGATAATTAATGGAGTAACTCAATTAAAGTTACGCTTGATCCCCAATTGCCAAATTACCAAATTAATTAATTATAACCCGAATTGATCCGAATAACCCGAATTTAATCCGAACCGGAATTAACCCGAATCCGATCCGATTACACCCGACCCGAATTAACCCGAATTCATCCGAATAACCCAAATTTAATCCGAACCCGAAATAACCCGCATCCAATCCGATCCAAACTCCACCCGACTTTTTAACCCGACCCGATCCGATCCGAATTAAATTCGGTTAATTCGGATCGGATCGGGTTATAAGTTCGGATGGAGTTCGGATCGATTTTTATCCAACCCGAAACCCGATCGGGTTGATCCGAACCTGACCCGAACCCGATTTTGCCCACCCCTACTTTTAAGTCCCAAAAGACTTCTATGGGGCTCTTCAAATTATAGTAAAATCTCAACAAATTAATAGATTAATTTGTGACCATAAAAAATTATAAATTTAGAAAATATCAACGAATCAATAAATTAATAATTATTAATTTATGTAAATATTTCTTGTTTTAGAAATATAATCACATTTATAGTGTAAATTTATCTTGATTTTGTATTTTATTATGTTTTATTTAAATAGTTTGTCATCTTATATTAGTGATAATAAGATTACTGTAGAGTCTTTATTTTTCTATGTTAAAGATGATAATTTACTATAGATTCCTCTCGCACAGAGAAGCACTCAAAGTGATACTAGTATTCAATAGTTTCTTTTTGCTAAACGATAATACCAAATAAATTTTCTTTTCAAAATTTAAAAAGTTAGAGATGATGTTTAAGTCAAAATTAATTTCAAGAAGAGGCAAGCAATAGTGAGAATATATTTTACAAAAGTCACATAAGCATTTTATATGGATTTAATTTTAAATTAGGTAATTATTAATTTATATAGTACATGGGTCCTATGGAAAAATATGAATTTCTTATAAATTTATTGTCTTATAAATTTATCAAATTATTAATTGACCACATTGGGCCTAAGTTGGAACTAACAAAAACTATTATTTAATCAAGATCATTAATTTATCGAGATTCTACTTGTATATAATGACCATGATGTTGAATTGATTAGAGAGGCTAGTTTTCGCACTCACCACAACTTCGTTAGGAAATTATCCATAATCTGCTGGGTTATATTGTTTGGTTAAGTATGTAAGACGTGAAAAATCCTTAATTATTGAATTCATTTTTAGTATAAGTTAGGTGTATGCACTTCTAAATGATTATCAAAATCATGCACGAGTAAGTTCACACTACCTTATCACGTGACAAACTGACAATATCTAAGTAAAAAGATTGGCTTGCAAGCATGTTAGGAAAATTATCCCACAGGCTAATTTTTATTGTTACGTATAAAAAGGCTTGGGCAACCCTCAAATCATTAACAAGTTTGGTGCGACTCAAAAGTGATTAATTACTCTCAAGTATAAAAGTGTGTAGTTATAATATAATCTAGTAAGTTTGAGTTCAAACCACCGAGAGTTTAAAAACTTAGTAGTCAATTATTAAATAAAAATAATTACAAAAAAAATTAACAATGAATAAATTAAAATAAAGTATTAATGTTACAAGATCCACTCTTAATATTCAAATTATGGTCATAGTACTCTCACATATTTATATTTTATATTATTTTTACTAGTTTAATTATTATATGACTAACCACTTATAGATAAATATAAGAATTAAGTACATAATGCGCCACAGTTATATTGGAGAGTAATCATGACCGTATTGGTATGTTGACATTATGTCTAAATACCTATACAAGTCCAAAGTTGATTTAGATCTACATATTATTATGAAATGAAAATAATTAGTGGAAAGTATAACTTATAAATATGTAATTAAAAATAATAATTAATTCTATAATTAAGATAGTAATTAATTCTATAATTAAAATTCTTAAACTTCACCTTTCACTGTAACTTAAGAAATTAACCACTTATATTGAAAATCAAAACACTCATTTTATTTAATAACTTTGTAAAATACAATACAAAAAATTGAAAACAAAGGAGAATAGAAGAGATTTTTCCTCTATAATCCTACCCTTTGTTTCTCCCACTCGATTTTCTTTCTCAACTCTCTGCTTGTAGTTCTCTTAGCTGAAATCTCTCATCTGGCTCTTCTCAAAATATTTTTAGAGAACGTTTATACTCTTCTCATTTAGATCCAAAGCTATATGTCAAAAAAAAAAAGTCTTGCTATTTTATGGTGCGTTTAATAAATGGGAATTACAATGAGTTGGAACTAGAATGGACAAGAATTGAAATAGGTTGTTATGGAAAATAGTATAAATTATTTACTTAAACTGTAATAATTAGAATTGGAATGAATTATATTCATAACAAATAGTATAGATTATTTACTTGAACTGTAATAATTAGAATTTGAATGAACTATATTCTTATTAATATGTTTACTTGACCTCGAATTGGCAATGTATTGTTTTAAGTTATTAAAATACCATTAGTTAATTATTGTTTTTGTTATTATTATTATTATTATTATTATTGTTATTATTATTATTATAAGATCAAATATTAATAATAATATTATGATTACATTATTACTATAACAATGATATTAACAACAAAATAATAAATCATCGGCGAGCAACGACACGACTGGAGAATTGGCAAAGCGGTAGCGAATTTCAGATAGTGGCAGGATGAACAATGTGTACCGCATGCAACTAGTAAAATAAGTGGCACGAGGCTGACGATCTGCATCACGTGCAATGATGATTCGTGTGACGGTGATGCACGAGAATTGGCTCTGCTTTGTTTGACAGTATGAGATGGTCATGGCTTCTGCTTCTCTTATCGGCAGCTAATCGATCTCATCAATAGAATCGCGTTCTTTTTTTTTTTTTTGTTTTAACTGAGGATAAAATTGTAATTATTGATTTTTTTGGGGGGGAGGGGTGGATTGGAATGGTCACTTTAGATAGGAGACTAATTTTTATCACCTTAGATAATCAGTCTCTCATTCCCTATGATCTCTCATTCCCTATTCTCAAATTGGGACTGGCTCCATAATTTTGATTCGAATTCTATTTCTTGCCTCTATTTTATGAAAAAAAATGTTGTTAATAATTCTAATTCTAAATTATGATTTCTTAATCCGAGAAGTAAACACATTATTATGGTATTGGCTCATAAATTAAACTTGGGCACGTGTACCATGCATATGTCAAATTAAAATTTCACATGCTTGACAAGTGGAGGAAGCATTCTGACTAATGATTTACGTGGAGAAACACTGCTGCTTCCAAAACATGGGCGTCATTATATAAGCACCTCATATTTTACGAGGCATACTTGCAAATTGCAATGATGTAGTAGTAGCTCTTGTGGACTAATAGTGGCTGGAGATTGATGTGATTAAGGGTGTGTTTGGAAATGAGGTGCTATAATTTTTAAGTTGCAGTTGTTGTAGAGTAAAAGTTACAACTGTGGAGTAGAAATTGAGAAAAAAAAATTTATTAAACTACCAAAGTTCAATTACAAGTGTTATCAAACACTTTAATATCTGAATTTTGACAACCAAACTACTTCACCACACTACTAAATGGCTATAAGAAGCTACAAGTGACGTAACTTTTTAGCCACCTTTCGTTCAAGTTGTAAAGCGAAACAACCATGTGCAAGTGTCTGATTGTATGTACTCACTGCCTAGCGCCCACTTGGATAAGTTTGGGCCCTCCAAGTTTCACGTGTGTTGAAATGGTCTCGTAATGATTTTATTTATTTTCAAATCCTTTCGGTTTTTTTTTTTGGTCAAAAAAATAAAAAATAAAAAATAAAATCCTTTGGCTTGAGCTTAGTTGCATGATTGTCACGCGGTCTTTAGCCGAGAGATGGCTGCAACTTTCGTAATTTGAATCCTTTAGACGATTCATGAGTCTTCTTTAAAAATAAAATTTGGATGGAAATCGTTCATTAATTTGTGGGTGTAACAAATATTTCGTTTGGGCCGTATTATTCTAGAGTAGAAGTTGTTATTTCCAATAGATATCTATATAATCTTACAATACGTATCGGTAGTAAAAAAATTGTATAATTCTAATATATAATTTATAAATTAATATTAGTATACCTATTTTCTATGAATGAAATATAATTTATTATATCTTATTATATTGTATTTAATTATAATAAAACGAATTGTTTTTTATTGTTAAAATATATTTTACTTTTTATGAAGTACTTCTGTCATCAATGATAACAATTTAATATGTTCTTATTATTCCACAATTAAATAATGAAATAATCCAAATAACTAAATAACTCACCGTAATTATTATTTTATCCCCCAAGCATAGGATAAAATAGTTTGTGCCTAGTTTTATTCACAATATTTGTTTGCTTCAAATAGGTTAAATTTGTGATTTTTATTCTTAAAACAGACTTTTATGTTTCATAATCTTGTGTTTATTGGCCCCTATATCTCATATTCTGGCTCAGTCTTGGCGCTCTGCCAATAAAATTGTTCGATAGGATTTGAATTCTTATATTGATATGAGTTTTATTTAATTTTTAAAGATTTTATATTTCATATAGTCACATAATTTGAATTTTTTTTATTAAAGGTTATCAAAAAATTTCTAAATATTAATGTAGGTGTCAAAAAATTAATCACCTACTTTATACCACGAGACTGTAAAACTGTAAGTTGAATGGGGGCTCCAGCGTTGGAAAATTAGAGCGCTAACTCCATAAATCACTTAAAATAAATCACATGACAAATAAATAAAAAGAGAGGGACTGAAAATACTGAATAGATATCCAGGATCACGTGTTTCATTAAAAGAAATGCATGGCAAGTCTTGAACTCCTAATAGAGTCCACATACATCCTGAGCATAATAAAAGAATAAAGGGCTAGATTAATCCCTGAAAATGAATAAACGAGATTAGACTAGAAAGAATCTAATCTCGTGACAAACTTCAGTCACAGGGCTGTAAACTTTGATAAATGTCTTTTGGAAAAGAAAAGAAAAGATCTAGAAATTGCCCTAGGTCATACCAACTAGTATAAATTCCCAAAATAATTCTCCTCAATCAATTTCACTGAATACATGTTTGCTTGGGGTAGAGAAGCGGAGAGAGAAGAAAAGAATTTAATTTCTTTTTCATTTTTCACTGTTTGGTTGGACTAAATTTAATGAAATTGAATTTCCATTAAAATTCAATTTCCATCAAGTTGAAAAATTTTTATTTCTTATCAATGGGTAAGGATTTCAAATTCCTCATCTATTAGAATGCAAAAATTTCAATATAGTCCTCTAAATAAAATTAATTTTAAATAACTTAAAGTGCAAATAATTTATATTTATTTTCTTAAATTAAAAGGATAAAATTATTTTAAAAAAAAGAAAAGCAACAAAGTAGATTGACGGAGAGTCATCAGAGACTCGTCGGAGTTTCGTTAGAATTTCGCTAGAGACGTGCTTCACCATCAATACTGGTATCAATGGAATCCTCATGAGTCGAACTGTAACTCTATGAAGTTAGAAATGCTAATATGCGTTGTTATTTATCTCAAATTTTGTTTAAATGTTTGAGAAATTTCTAACTCTTATATTTCCGACCATATAGTGCATTTTTGGTTAAATTAACACCTTCAATGAGTAAATCGTCAATTCTGATTATTTTTTTTATTTAACGCGATAAAAAATGGTGGTTAATGGAGGTCAACAACGACGGTCAACGGTGGTAAAAGACGATGGTGGTTGCGGTCAATTGTTGTCCATAACTTGATGCTATAATTTAAAAAAAAAATCTTTATTTAACTAGATAATTTTAATATGCTAATATATAATTGTTTCCAACAATCATAAATGTTTAGAAACTAAATTAAATAAATAGCTAGTATACAATGTGTAATGCACGTGCATGCTTCACCTGCTTCTTTATAAGCCAAACATGGTTAATTATCAAAGCAACAACAAGCTGCCAGCTTCATGCAAGGCACATGCTTGCTTCACTTGTGTGCTTGAGTTGGTGGCCATATATAATTTGAAGGAATTGAAAGCAGCTCTCATTTTGTATCATTTTTTGAAGTGAGACAAAGAAGAAAAAGAAGAAAAACGGAGAGAAAAAAAGAAGAGGAAAGAAAAGAAATAAAAGAAACGAAGAAGCCAAGAGTGGGAAAAGAAGTTTAAAAGATGAATTGAGAGGGAATGTTACAGGAAATGACTTTGAATAGTTAGATTAATATCCAATGAATTAGAGGAACTTGAGAATCCAGGAATCCACAAGAGCCTCAAGGAACCCCGGAGTGAAACATGATTTGTGAGTGGATACTACTAATACTATTATGTATTCCGTGAAATATTTAAGTTTGATATTATGTTTCAATATCATGTTATGATTACATGTACGCATATTATATGTTTGAATGAGTCATGAGATGTGATTGTCAGTCACCATATATGTATCCTCCCCCGTAGACTCAACGCATGCATATTGAGAGTTAGGTTACTCTACCCGTGTGATGCAGTTAAATTCCATCAGTATTGAGAGATTTTTCTCCCCCCTACTCGTGCGATATGATCCTGGCGAGTATTGAGAGTTATTTCCCCTGGGTACTATTTGGTGCAATTTTGTCATGTATGTATGATTTTCATATTTGCCGATGCATTACATTTAGTGTGGACTTATGTCATATGATTATATATATGCCCTTGTACGCTACTATATTTTTCTATATATAAATTATTTCCACTCACTAAGCCGAAAACTCACTGTTTTCTTATTTATCCCTTTTTTCCCAAGATTCCGCAGGATTTCGTGCAGATCAGCTCTAGTCAATTGAGGTTGGGCCACGAGACGCATTGTTGCATGTCTTGTATTTTGAGTAAGTTTATGTAGCATATATTTTTTTTTATGTATATATACTTGTAATGTAAGTATGTATAATGAGACATGAATTGTGCATGTTTTGAATACATATATATTTTCAAAGGAGGCACAAAGGTTGTTATGTGTTTTTTAGTAAAGGCCATATTATATTGATGAATTAAGTTTGTGCCACGAGTTTTAGTTATTAGACTGCATGATTCGCGTTGGATCCAACATATAGGTTGGGGCGGGTCGTATCATTTTTGGTATCAAAGCCTAGGTTATAGATTCTACAGACTATTTCATGACACGTAAATATTCATACCTCATATAATGATATCATGACATTTTATAGATATCAGCATGCGTAGACATGGCCGACCCCGCACGAATCTGTAAAAGATTTGGGTTCACCTCCACAATAGGAGAATAAAGAGGAACCCTTAAGAGAGACTGTAGGTGAGTCAGTACTACATGCACATGAGTCACAACCTCAATCCCTGTAAAACCCAGATATTCAGCAGGAGCCAGTAGCGAGACTTACTATGGATTAGTTTATGGATAAATTTGAAGGGTTTATGACCAATGTTGCTCGGAGGGAGATTGAAGTTCGTACAGGTACACAAAACACCATTAAACGTGCTCATGATTTGGGGGCTGCGGCTTTTGAGGAAATAGCTGACCCGGTGAGTTCAAAATCATGGTTAATCATACCACAAAGGATTTTTTATATGATGAGATGTATTGATGAGGAAAGATTGTCCTTCACTGAGTTTCTGCTAGAAGGTAATGCATAT
Source organism: Citrus australasica (assembly GCA_029618585.1). NCBI lineage: Eukaryota > Viridiplantae > Streptophyta > Magnoliopsida > Sapindales > Rutaceae > Citrus > Citrus australasica. The sequence goes on along the minus strand of JARCIV010000030.1, from coordinate 294,051 downwards.
CACTGGTGGATGTCTGTGTTACGCTAATACGAGGGACATGGAGCTGTAATCCGGGTAGATTTTCAGAGAGAGTTCACTAATAAATTCTTTCCCATTATTTATCAGGAGGACATGATAACGAGTTTATAACGCTTGTACAGGGATCTATGACAGTGGAAAAGTACGAGCGTAATTTTTTTGAGGTATTGAGATTTGCCCCATTTGCTGCACTGAATGAGAGAGAGAAATGTAGACAGTTTGAACGAGGACTTTGAGAGGACATAAGGACTATAGTAATCAGAACATAATGTACAAATTTTGACACACTGGTTAGAGTTGCTACGATAATCGAAATGAGTCATAAAGAAACACAAAGGGCTAAGTCGCAGCAACACAAGAGAGGCCATATATGACCAATTAGTGAACCTAGAGGAGAGAGATAGAGCATAGAGATTTCTCATTAGCCAGCAGTACGATCGACGACCAAAGTTTCTCGGAGGGAAGAGACCTTCTAGTAGTCATGATAGCATTAAGCAAAGTCGCAGTATATGTAGAGGCAATTGTCCTTAGAGTAATTTTTGTGGGAAATTTCACAGGGGGCAGTGTTTGAGTGGTTCGTCATGTTGTTTTCAATGTAGACAGCCTGGACATTTGAAGAAGGATTGTCCAAACTTGTCATCGAGCAGTAGTTTTGTTCTAAGTCGGGACCCTCGCTACGTTTAGAGTGGCAGTAGTCAGCTTCGAGGGCGAAGAGGTCCCCAAGAAGGAGGACTTACATTTTCCAACAGGTCGTAGTCCAATGCAGGAGAGACTAGTAGTAGTCAATGAAGGAGCCAATCAAGCAAATTATATACCTAGTCACGTGTATTTGCTCTGACCTAGAAGGAAGCCTATGCCACTCCAGATGTTGTGCCAGGTACTTTGACTATTTTTAGTCGTGAGGTATATATTTTAATTGATCCCGGGTTTACCCATTCTTTTATTTCTCACACATTTGCCATGCAAGCAGATAGAGAAATGAGGCCATTAGATTGTAGTTTAGTAGTGGTTACACCGGTTGGTAATTCTTTGTTGACTGAGAGTGTATTTCGAGATTGTTCAGTAAGAGTGGGTGGTAAAGATATGGTAGCAGACTTGATTCCGTTAAACACTCTGATTTCAATGCTATATTGGGGATGGATTGGCTAGCAAACCATCATGCTACAATGGATTGTTTTTTAAAAGAGGTAATTTTAAGGAAATCTAGAGAATCTGATATCACTTTCTGTCGAGAATGGCCTGTTTTCTTCTGTGATATCTGCTATTTATGCTAGACGATTACTCAGAATGGGTTTGCTTATTTGGCTCATATTATTGATAGTCAAGTTAGTAATGTGAAACTAGAAGATATTCATGTGGTGAAAGAGTTTCTGGATGTGTTTCCTGACAACCTTCTTGGTTTGCCACCTGATAGAGATGTAAAGTTTATTATTTATTTGATTCCAGGCACAACCCTTATTTCTATGGCCTCATATAAGATGGCTCTATTAGAGCAACGAGAGTTGAAGGTGCAGTTACAAGAATTAGTTGATATGGGTTTCATCAGACCAAGTGTATCTCCGTGGGGAGTAGGGGTGGGCATTGGTTCGGTTTTGGGATAAATTTTCAGTTTCGGTTCGGTTCGGGTCATAAATTCAAAAAATCCATTCGGTTTTTAGAGAAAATAAAAACTGAACCAGAACTGATAGTTCGGTTCGGTTCGGTTTCGATTTTTCAGTTCGGTTTCAGTTTTTCGGTAACGATTTCGGTTTTTCGGTAACGGTTCACTTAACGAATCGGATTAACAAATCGATTTTTCGGTTTATCTTAACTTGCACACAAGGCCTACTATAATCAGTATAATCAACAAAAATAATAATTTACAAATTTGTAAAAGAAAAAAAAATTACAAAATTTTGGACTAAACTGAATAATTTTTAGAATCATTGTCACTGTTTTTAATATCAAAACTTTTGGCTCAAAATATAAATACAATAAAATAAGTTTCTGTGCCATAACATAACTTATCAAAAATATAGGGATCAAAATGTTATCTTGCCTTGTTGACTTTTGGTCAAGGACCCTTTAGAAAAGTTTGCAAAATATGTTAGGCCATAATAGAATTTCTAAATGCAAATATTTTCTAAATATTGGGTCATACTAAAATTTTATAAAAAAGAGGGATCCAAATGATATTATCGATTCGGTTCGGATTTTTTAAAATTTAACCCAAAAACCGAAACGAACCGAAAAAAACCGAACCGAATTTCTATATTCGATTTTTTTAAAATTAAAAAATCGAACCGAAACCGAAAAACACTGAACCGAATTGAATTTTTTTCGGTTCCGGTTCGGTTTTGCCCACCCCTAGTGGGGAGCATCGGTATAATTTGTGAAGAAGGAGGACAAAACTATGAGATTGTGTATGGATTACTGGTAGTTAAATAAAGTCACCATTTGTAACAAATACTTGTTTCCTCGAATTGATGATCTATTTGATCAGCTACAGGGTGCGACAATCTTCTCGAAAATAGATATATGTTCGGGTTATCATTAACTGGAGATTAAAGATGCTGATGTATCCATAACTGCATTCATGATTCGTTGTAGAGTTTCTAGTGATGCCATTTGGGTTAACTAATGCCCCTGCACTATTTATGGACCTCATGAACTGGGTGTTTCATCCTTATTTAGATCAGTTTGTTATTGTATTTATTAACGATATCATAATATATTCACATAGCAAAGAGGAACATGTAGAACACTTGAAGATTGCTTTACAAACCTTGAGACATTGGCAGCTTTATGCTAAATTCAGTAAATGTCAATTTTGGTTAGATAGAGTTGCATTCTTAGGCCATGTGATTTCTGTTGATGGTATTTATGTGGATCCCCAGAAAATAGAAGTTGTAGTGAATTGGGTGCATCCGACCAGTGTATCCGAGGTCAAGAGTATTCTTGGCTCAGCAAGTTATTACCGTAGATTCGTTGAGGGTTTTTCCAAGATAGCGTTACCTCTAATGAAACTGACAAGGAAGAAAGTGAAATTTGAGTGGATAGATGATTGTGAACAGAGTTTCTAAGAACTCAAGAAAATGTTGACTTCAGCTCCAAGTCTTACACTTCTATCAGATACAAAAGGATTTATAGTATATAGTAATGCATCCAGACATGGATTAGGTTATATATTACTGCATCATGGAAAGGTAATTATTTACGCTTCCTAACAGCTCAAGCAACATGAACTGAATTATCCGACACATGGTTTAGAGCTCGCAGCAGTGTTGTTTTCTTTAAAGACTTGGAGACATTATTTATGTAGAGCTATTGTGAGATTTATGCAGACCACAAAAGCCTGAAGTACTTATACACACAGAAGGAATTAAATCTGAGACAATGTAGATGGGTTGAGTTGATTGTAAATTATGACTGTATTATTGATTATCATCCAAGAAAGGCAAATATAGTAACTGATGCTCTTAGTAGGAAGTCTTCCAGTTTGATCTCCAACTTAAAAGTGTTGTACCTTCCGTTATTAATCGATTTGAGGCCTTTGAATACAGAATTGAGCATTTTTGACACATTTTCAAGTTAGTCCTATTTTGATTAATCAGATTCGAGGGAAGCAGGATCAAGATCTGAAATTGATTAAAATAAAAGAAGATGTGAAGAACGGACTGCGAACCAACTTCTCACTGAGAGACGATGGTACTTTAGTTATGGGTAGTAGACTCCGTGTGCTGAATAATTTAGATTTAAAGAACCAGATTTTAGAATAAGCATATAATTTGGCATATCCTATGCACCCAGGTAGCACAAAGATGTATTGTACTTTGAGAGAGCATTATTAGTGGTAGTGGATGAAGAGAGAAATAACAGAGTTTGCAGCATACTATTTAACTTATCAGCAAGTTAAGACAGAACACCAGAGACCTGTGGAAGAATCCCAACCACTATCTATTCCTGAGTAGAAATGGGAGCACATCACCATGGATTTTGTAATAGGACTTCCTCGTACTAGTAGTGGCTATAATAGTGTATGGGTTATTGTTGATCACCTCCCGAAGTATGCTCAATTTCTACCTTGTAAGAGCACGCACTTTTATGATATAATGGCGAATTTGTAAGTAAAAAAAGTAGTATGTTTGCATGAAACTCCTGTGTCTATTGTTTTAGATAGAGACTCACGATTTACTTCCAGGTTTTGGCCATATCTACAGCAAGCTATGGGTACTAAATTAAATTTTAGTACAACCTTTCATCTGTAGACAGACGGGCAATCAGAGAGGATTATTCAGATTTTGGAAGATATGCTCCGAGCATATGTCATGCAATTTCAAGGTAATGGGGATACATACTTGCCTTTGATGGAGTTTGCTTATAATAATAGCTATCAGTAATTGAGGTTGAATTAATTCATAGTTTAATTATTTTTTATTTATTAATAATATTAACATATTAACACAGAAGATAATGGGTATATTTGCCCAAATAAAAATATGTAATTTCTCTTCCTTTCAAATTTATTCATGGAATTGAGGTTGAAACTCAATAAGCTGCTTATTTCATAATCTGTGACAAAAATAATGTTTCCAATTACCACTATGACTACTATATATTCTCTCCAATTCAAAGTTTTGATCTTAAAAGTTCATATTTTTTATATTAAACTTATATTTTCTATTATAAGATTAAAAAAGACTTGTATATAATTATGTAAAAAATTTAAATTATGAATAATTTCACATGAAAATTAGCCATAACTTTTAAAATCAATTTCATAACCATGCCTTTTAAACATTCAATCTCTTTATATTTTTTCTATAGTCATAGTGTTTATTACAACAAATGTAATGTGAAAGTAATGCATATTACTTTTTTATTTTATCTTGATTATATATTTTTATGAATTTTTATCATATTTTATGTAACAAATTATTAAGTTCTTTTCACTTATTATAATTTTACGTGTTTTAAAAACAAAAGGACACATCTGCACATTATTAAATATACTTCAAAAAAATAAAAGGTAATTTAAACTTATATCTATTTCAATCATTATATGATAAAATAATACGTTTGTAATAAAATTCACTAAACACGTGTACACTGCTTTTCAAACTCACAACAACTACGTTTACCAAACACTAAGCTGTTTTTTTAATCTACTTCTTATTGCATCCGCACAGTAGAAGCTACTTATTTAATTAGTAACCATAATTCCAAAATGACCCTTAATGTGAAACCAAATAATGACAATTAATTTTTACCCTCCTCTCCTCTCATCACCTCCACTCTTTTCCTTTATTTCTTCTCTTCTCTCCTTACATTTCTTAAAACTAAACACGACTTTATACTTTCATTGAGCTCACAATAAATGACAAAAACATTCACATGATCCGATGGGACCAACGTGCGATTCTCATTTGGTGTCTTGTGCTTCTTGTTATCTTATTGACGTGTCAAGTACTCTTATATAATTGAGGAGTTGACCCAAGTATACGCTTTTGTTTTATAGGATGAAACTGATGTTTAATTCGTTATTAAATTTAAAAAGAACAAAAAATGTGAAATTAATTAAATCTGTTTTCTAAGGAGAAACAGTTTTTCCCTCCCTGTGACGTTAGATCAGCTCCTCATTGTAAGCTCAATTCAATTTATATCCAAATTACCAAATTATTCTTTCTTTGAATAATATAATTTTATTCCATAACGAAAATTTTGCAACTCAAAGTTATGAAGCGAGTTTTTTTTTTCCCCACCTTAGATATCTTTGTTTGATCCAATAACTGACATGTTAATTTAACTTGGAAAATCAGTTTCAGCTTATGTAATTGTATTATTTGTTTAACAAAAATAAAAATTGAAAGGAAAATATAAAGAAGATGTGGGTGTTGGGCGTTCCCAACAATTTCACTAGTCAAATAAAAAGACTCATTGAAACGACAAATCTAAACTTAAAAGACACGGCCAAAAGACGGCCGTGACAAAATTGAACTCATTGTCATTCGAATTAATAAGCTCAATAAATATAGAATAAACATTAAGACATGTAAGGATTTTTGAAGTTTCGTGAATATGGAAAGCAGCAGGACCCCTCCGTTGATTTGGTCTCCTTAACTATTATATATAAATATTACTTCTGTTTTAACTAGTGTTTCCATTATACATATAAAGATCTGTTACCTGCTGTTTCTCTGAAAGAGCTCATCATTCCAACATTAGCTATAGCCAGTTTGATTCATTAATGTTTTAATTAGCTTTAGCTGCCGTTATTGACTGCTCTTTCTCTTTGCTATATAATTTCAGAGCATAAAAACCGCGTCCTTCCATCTTCACAGGTCTTTGTTTCATTTTGCAATAAATGAATTGGTCAATAAGGGTAATGGTCTCATCAGTTTCATATTCTTTTTGTGCAATATTATTGCATCAAGTTTCTGCTTAGGCCATACGAAGATAATTAAATTTTGATGATCATGGCGAGTTTGCAAGCAAGAAAAGGGAGACTCAGACAAAGATATGAGGATCAGCTAAGGCTTGTGGCTGGGTATTATTATTGTTGTTGTTGTTGTTGTTGTTTTGATTATTACTTTGTTTCATTTTATTTTTTATTTTGCTTGCTCAATTAAGTTTTGTGTATTTTTATATAACTTACTCTTCCTTTTTTATGCATCGACTCTTCATTCCTCCAACTTTTAGTTAAATGGTGTTTTATTTCCTCATTCTCTATATTGTATTTAGGGGTGTGTATATCTAAGTATATAGAATGCGGCCCTGAAATTGACTTTATTTATATCAAAACTAATTTTTACATTAATCATTAAATCTGGAACTTAGTTTTCTTAGTTGTTATTAATTCAGTTGCTTTTCAATTTCCATGCAAACAAATGAACAACATAGGTGTATTCCTTACAAGTTTGAGAAAAACGATGAAAATAAAAATTGCAAGATGGAAAAAAAGGTTCTTGTACTCATGATTTCCACACCTAATCGCGATGATCTTGTGTTTCCAAAGGTACCTATCTATCTACTTATTTTGTTAGAAATTTGTCGGATATCTAGGCCGAGAACGTGCCACGTGGAATGAAAAATTAAGTTAAAGGTAAATGGTAATTATATTTTCAGGGTGGATGGGAGGACGATGAGACTGTAAGTGAAGCTGCATGTCGAGAAGCCTTGGAGGAAGCAGGAGTCAGAGGATTACTTGATGTAAGTCTCTTAATCTATTTAGATAAATTATTTGGTGCATTATGATGATCAATTATGAACAGTCACCAAGACCTCCAAAGTTTACCTAGGCATACACATCCACTGTATTGCTATTAGAAATGGTCATAGAGGCTTTTCTGATTCTTTTTAGGACAAACTTTGAGATTTGAGTAAGTATTTTTAAACTCAAAGAGGGATGCGTGTGATTATTTTTAAAATCAAGGTGGTCTATATATGGGGATAATAAATTGTTGGCTTGGGCTTATGCTTGGAAGTCAATATTAGAGGAAGTATAAGAGCAGGGCTTATTGTTGGCCTAAGTTAGGGTCGGGATAAATTTGATCTTTCATATATGATTCTTAATTATTTTTAAATAGTTATAAACTTATAATAAGCTAATAATCAACAAATTTTTATAATCAATAATGAATTTAAGAAAATAATTATTTTAAAATAAAATAATAAATAAAGAAAATGAAACAAATAATAGTTTATAAATTTAAATTTTTTTACAAGATTCTCAAATTCAAATTCTTTTTTAATTAATTAAAATTTAAAAGAAAATTTAGTATTACAAATTTAAATTTTTTGAATCATCATGGATTTTTGAGTTATTAAATTATATTTTTCTATTAATTTTTATATTTTAATTTATTATTTCAATTTATGAATTTATTTTCTTAAAAAAATGAGAGTCAAGCTTGTTCCTCATGTGGAGGGTTGGGCCTAAGCCTATGGACTTATGCTGGCCTGAGGTCTTTTTTCTCTAAACCCTTGTTTAGCATGGAGGGTTGGGCCTAATCCTGCAAACCTATACTGGGCCAGAATGGGTTGTCTTTGCCAACACTATAATGTATGCATTTAAGCAAACATTGGGGGTCTTATGACTGTTCCCTTTATCAATAAAATTTACTTAATATGTTTGAATGAAGCACCACTTTTTATTTTATTGAGCATAATTATTATAGGAAAATCCATTGGGAGTATGGGAATTTAGAAGCAAGAGCAGAATGAATAGTTGCAACAGCAAGGAAGGAGGTTGTAGAGGTTATATGTTTGCATTGAAAGTCACTGAAGAGCTTGAGTCATGGCCAGAGCAAGCTAACTATAAGAGGATATGGGTCAGTAATAATCATTACGTGTGGTTATTGAATTAGATGAATTAATACATTAATTCAATGATTATGAATTTACTTTTGTTGTACTAACTATTTAATTTTGCAGCTTTCTGTGGAGGAAGCATTCAAATCTTGCCGGTATGATTGGATGATACATGCCCTTAAAAAGTTTCTGATGGGTATGAACACAGAAAGAACACAATTGTGTAAATCTGCAGATTCAGAGGACAGTACCGCAAAAGAACATCAAATGTATTCTCCAAGTCCAGGCTGTTCTGTGAAGAAGCCATCTGGTGTACATCATCAGCTTTGAAAAATCTTGCACCAATGACTGTGTTGTACAGGTTTAATTTAGCAAGGAATCTAATAGATTCAACAGTGTAAATTTCTATGAGAAAATAAAAAAGTAATAGATGAATGTGTCATGGTCAATATTCAATTGTTCATATTAATTTCTTTCTGCTCGGAATGTGGTAGAGTTGTGTGAATAAATCACAATATTGGAATATCCTTAATGTTAATTAATTAATGTGATTCCAACTACGGGGACGCATGTCTTTTGTTAAGACTTTGTTTGATATTAAACTGTTGTGGCTTAGAAGTACAATTGTTGAGAAGAAAAAATTGTGACTCTGCAATAATGTAGGGACCATGAAAATTTATTAATTTAGAGAGATATTAATTAATCGATAAATTAATAATTTATTAATTTATAAGTGTGTTTACTGCACAAAGAACTAACATTTAATTGACTGAAAATTTATTGTATTTTACAAATATAATCAATAAAATTTAAATAAATTCATCAAATAAATAATGTATACTTGATTAAATGTTAATATTTTCATCTTTAGACTGTTCGTCAACTGATGAAATGATCAAAATACCCTTAACTTAAAAAATAGTTTTTTTTTTAATTTAGAATAGTGTAATGTTGGTTATTTGTTTGGTAACAATGAATATTAACACAATGCAAAATGCCAAATCACCTTCGTCATTTTCCAAAATGACTTATCGAAATAAGAGGAAAAACAATCGAATACAAACCTTTAATTTTCACATAATCATTTGTCCATCCTTTAGATTAAGTTTGTCTGTGTGTTTTTTTTAATCTAAATGACACTTTTTATCTGCCAAATTTAACTTAATATAGTTTCTACTTTGTAGACCATTAAAACAAACTCCATCTTGCATAGCTATAAACTTTACTATACTAAACAATTTCAAAACTTGTTCTTTACATTTATGGTGTCTTAACTTCCCAGATTAGGGAATTGGAATCCAGAATCGGAACTATTGACCACACTTACTTCAAAAAATAGAGTCAGGAATCGTCAAAATCATGAGGCTCACCACAATTTGCAAATGAGTAATGGGAGACTCATTCCCTAGGGAGGGGGTGGGAATGAGTCTCTCTCTGGCTTGACCATTTTGTTCTCTCCCAAAATTAAAAATGGACACTATGTCCTCATTTATAATTAATTAATATATTATATATTATTAACAGTAATTATTAATAATTATAGTTTTTGAATAAATGATAGCAATAATTATTACAATATTATTATAATTAAATAAGTCATATTAATATAATAATTATTAATATATATTATAAATAATTAGTATATTATTATAATTAATTAATTAAAAAAGTTACAATTAATTAACATATTAATATATTATTGACAATAATTAATAATAATAATAATAATTTTTGAATTAATAATCACTATAATTAAAATATAAAATAATATTATGACAATAATTCATTAAGTATTTTTTAATAATTTATTACAATCTAACTCATTCCAATTTTGATTACAAGACAAAGTAAATATAATAATGGCAATCCAACTTATTCTGATTTCGATTCCTACAATTGAAGTAAATTAGTCATTCTGATTCCAATTTTCTATTCGGATTTGAGCCTATTCTAATTCTACTTTATTAAACGCATTATTAAAACTAATGAAACAATCATTTTCACTAAGAAAAATGATACATACATCCCAAAAATTTGGAGAAATGATCACAAAAACTTCTAAATTTTCAATAATGGACATCAAAACCCTCTTTTGGCCGTAATACCTTTTTGACTCTACAAACACAAAAAATTGACTCCAAAATTTTATAATAAATAGAAATATAGCAGTAAAATAAATGTAATAATGTACATTTTAAAATAATTTTAATATTTAAAAAGTATTTTATATTTTACAATTTATTTGACATATTTTATTATATAAAGTAATTTTTAATAATAAATAGAACCATAATATTAGATAAACTAAAACTAAAGTTATTTTGAATATTATGTGAAAAATAATTATAAAATTATTAATAGGGAGATATTTTGTTAATTATAAAATCTATCAATAGTTTATTTAAAATCTTTGTAATAAATACAAATATATTATTAAAAAATATAATAATTTAAAATTCTAATACTACTTTAAATGTTAAAAATACTTTAATATTATTAGTCTACTAGATAGATTACGTTATTTATATTATATTTGTATTAATGAAAAAAATTAAAGTCAATTTTGTAGCTACTACATTTAAAGGGTTTTGTGGTAAAAAAGAGGTCTTAGTGTTACTTTTTAAAAGCTTATGAATCTTCATGATCATTTCTCTAGACTTTAATGGTGCATTTACTTCCTAAATTAGGGAATCAAAATTATTAACAACGTTTACTTCACAAAATAGGGATAACAATTAGAATCAGAATCAGAATCATGAAGCCCACCAAAATTTGGGAATGAGGAATGGGATATTGATTCTCAAAGGGGAGTTAGGAATCAATCTCTCATTTCTAGGATTGACCATTTTACCCCCCCCCCATAAAATAAAAAATACTCATTTTTCCATAGTTCAAAAAAATTAGCATAATTAATTAATATATTATAGTAATTATTAATATAATTAGAACATTAATTAATATATTTTGAATTTATTACTATTATTATTATTACTGGTTTATCATCATCATCGTCATCTATAATTAATTGTTATAATAATAATAATAATAATAATAATAATAATAATAATAATAATAATCTATTAATTTTATTATTATTGTTATTATCCTTTAGTTTGTTGTTATTATTATCATTATTATAAAATTTATTTATTTTATTATTTTAATTATTATTTGTTACCTAATATTAATAACCATGATGATAAACAATGATGATACAATTTTTATAATTATGGCTACATTCATATAATAATGATAATAATTTTTGAATGAATAATCACAATAATTAAAATACAAAATAATAATTATAACAATAGTTAATTAAGGACCTTTCTGTAATTTGTTAAATCTAACTCATTTTGATTTTGATTTTAAAACAAAGTAAACACCTTAATGGTAATCTAGCTCATTCCTATTATAATTCTTACAGTTCAAGTAAGTAATTTATTCTAATTCTCATTTCATATTCTCATTCCAACACATTACAATTCATGTCCATTCTGATTCTAACCTATTCTGATTCCGATTTATTAAACACACCATAGGGGTATAAGTATGCTTCCCTTTCCATTAATAATATAAAATAAAATCCATTTCAAACTCCTAATTTTGCATTGAACTAAGTTATCATGTGCTTAATGTTACTTTAACGTCAGATATTGCCAATAAAGTGTGCAGTCAAATTTCATCCATAATTAAGCATGCCGACAATTATCAGTAATAGGTGACTCACATCTCCATTGGTACATTGTAACTTAAAATGACAGTAGATTGAAACATTATTGCAAAAATGTGCCACAAAATAAAAGTAGAAATGGTATTATTTAAAAAAAAAAAAATTGACATTACGAGAAGGAAAGCAACCAACAAATCTCCATATAGCTATCTTGATCTCCATAACTCATAAGAAATTTGTAACATTATACCATCTAAGGCATAACTCTATAAAATAAAAAAAAAATAAAAAAATGATGTATAAAGGATATAGCTTAACTAGGGGTGGGCAAATAGTTCGGTTTTTGGCGAACTGAACTGAAAAAATTCGATTCGATTCGGTTTGATTCTATGAGCAAAAATCGATTGGTTCTTAAACTAATGAACCGATTGGTTTTTGTTTGCTTTGTTTTAAACCGAACTGAATCAAAAAAACCGATCGGTTTAGTTTGATTTAATTGAAAACATAAAAACCAATTTGCAAAATTCATTCATTTCAATTTGCAAATCCCTAACACAGGAACTCATTACCGATAGAGCTGGCAAAACGGGTCATCGGGTCGTGTTTATGTCGTGTCAGCTTCGTGTCGTGTCAAATTTAGGTCGACCCATTTAATAATCGTGTCAAAATATTGAGACCCAAACCCTACACGGAAAAATAATCGGGTTACCCAATAACCCGCTTAATATTTATATATTAAACAAAAGTTACATAAAATATTTACACTTTGTCATACATATGTATGCACATACATATATACATCTATACATACATACATAATTTATCAATATTATAAAATATACATATCTACTAAAATATTACACACACTATTGAGGTTTTAATTATATATATGTAAATAATATTATATATCAATATTATAAAATATACATGTCTATCAATATTTTATACATTTACACTATTAAATTTCTAAATGTATTTAAAATTTTATAAATAAAATATTGTGTCTATATTCATCCTTTTAAAGAATAAAAAAATCATCCTAATATTTGAGTTTTGATGACAATAATCTGTAAATTATTTTAAAATAGAAAATATAATCGGGTCATTAATCGGGTAAATGAGTTAAGAATTTTAACCCGAACCCGACCCGGAAAAAAATCGTGTTGACCCGGACCCGACCCATTTAATAATCGTGTTAAATTCGACGACCCATACCCATTTATTTGTGTCGTGTTCGTGTCGGGTAATCGGGTCGTGTCAAATTTTGCCAGCTCTACCGACCTCTCTCCCACGCCTCTCCCCCTCGCTTCTCAGCCTCGCGTTTCTTCCTCTCCACACGACGCAGAACTTCAGCTCAGCCCCACTCAGTTTCTTCCTTGTGAGCATGTCTCTCCCTCGTGTCAGCTTAGCCCCTCTCTTCCTCACGTGCACGGCCTCCTTGCACAGCCCCTCCCCTCAAGCACAATGACGCCATCGTTAGCCCCTCACACGCGGTCATCTTTGGTGCCGCAGTCTACAGGTTTTTTTTTTTTTTTAAATTTATGCCATGGCCCAAAGTTTGTATACTCCTTAGTTTCTGTATTAGTCTTACTGTGTTAGACTGTTAGGGATTGATTTTGTGGACTGCTGATGTATATAATATACTGGTTAGAGTTAAAAATGGTGGGTGGTTGTGGCTTGTGAGTTGATTTTGTGGACTTCAAATTCTATTTCTTCTTTCTCTGGTCAGCTTTCTCTCAATTCTAGATCTACCCAGTTCGCAGGTAGAGCTTCTGATTCCATATTGCTGCTCGTTCCATAATTTAATTGAGTTTTGTTGGGTAAGTTTGTATTATATTTGATATTTGTTTTGAAGAGATTTATTAAAAGGAAAAAATATAATAAGTAAAAAGTTGGAAGTTGAGAAACTTAGAAGAGAGTTCTGAGAATTGTAATGAAAATAATTGATGTTGGATAAGTTCATATAGATCTTGGTTTATAAGGCTGTTGTGAGAATTCTTTTATTATTTATTTTTCTGTGAGAATTCTTTTATTATTTATTTTTCATTTGGTGTGTCTGTGTGTGTTAATTCAATAGATCTGGAGTTCTTGTGAATTTATTGGGAATTTTTTATTTTTATTTTGCAGTTTTTGAAGAAAAAATGGAGACTTTTTTGTTCACTTCAGAATCTGTGAACGAGGGTCATCCAGACAAGCTCTGTGATCAGATCTCCGATGCCATTCTCGATGCTCGTCTCGAACAAGACCCATATAGGAAGTTGGCTTGTGAAACCTGTACCAAAGACTAGAGTTGGTAAAATTTGACACGACTCGATTATCCGACACGAACACGGCACCAATAAATGGGTATGGGTCTTCGAATTTAACACAATTATTAAATGGGTCGGGTCTGGGTCAACACAATTTTTTTCTGTGTCGGGTTAGGGTTAAAATTCTTGACCCATTTACCCGATCAATGACCCGATTATATTTTCTATTTTAAAATAATTTACAGATTCTTGTCATCAAAACTCAAATATTAGGATTTTTTTTATTCTTTAAAAGGATGAATATAGACACAATATTTTATTTATAAAATTTAAAATACATTTAGAGTTTTAATAGTGTAAATGTATAAAATATTGGTAGACATGTATATTTTATAATATTGATATATAATATTATTTACATATATATAATTAAAACCTCAATAGTGTGTGTAATGTTTTAGTAGATATGTATATTTTATAATATTGATAAATTATGTATGACAAAGTATAAATATTTGATGTAACTTTTGTTTAATATATAGATAATAAGCGGGTTATTGGGTAACCTGATTATTTTTCCGTGTCGGGTTTGGATCTCAATATTTTGACACGATTATTAAATAGGTCCAGTTTGGGTCGACTTAAATTTGACACGACATGAAACTGATACGACATGAACACGAACCGATGACCCGTTTTGCCAGCTCTACCAAAGACTAACTTGGTTATGGGTGTATTGCTATTGTATATTGTGGCCGAGAATTGCTTTTGATTTGAGGATTTTATGTTTGTTTATTCATATATAGTTTATTAATATTATGTGTGTAGAGTATAGTTGAAACTAGGTAGTTAATGGAAGTGTAAATTGCAAAGTTCGGTTCAAATTAGGTGCAAAGTATAAAATCAGACAATATTAAGGTATAACTGTTAAATCAAAAAAATGAAAAATTTGAACCGAATTGAATCAAACCGAAATATTTTGGTTCGGTTTTTAAATTCGGTTCGAATTCGGTTCAACATCTTGAGAACCGATCGGTTTTGGTTCGGCGTAGTTCGGCAGAATATTGATGTAGAGTAAGAAATTACACTTAGATTGAAATTTAAAATAATTAGGAACATTTTAATTAATTTTTATTTTAGTTTAATTTGGTTATCTATTTAGAATTTTATTGTTTTAACATTGCTTATTTGAGTTGTGTTTCTAATTTAGATGCGAGTTTTGTTTTAACTAGATTTTGAGTAAAAGAAAAAGGACAAAAACCTACCTAAACACAATAAATTTATTTTAAACTGAAGTGGTGCCTCGCGTGATTGGGGCATTGATTGTTTTTAGCTTCTTGTGAATCTTAAGAAAGAATGGACGAAGCAAGAAAGTTGTGTGGAGTTTAGATCTAGAGAGAGCTAGCTAAAAAGATTGTTTTTAACTTGCAAAAGAAAGAAAGGAAGTGGGAGGTGAAGTCATTAGTGGCTGACGAGCACAATCCAATGCTCAGGTTAGTTTGGTGTTATTTTTTGATGTTAGAGCTTGTTAGCTCTTACAATGGAAGGTGGCTGAAAATTGAAGAAAGCCTTAACCTTATGATGTGTGGGCATTTTAAATGAATCATGAGAAAAATAAAACCTGAGTGTTTTATTGTGGAGCGACCTAGTGTACCTAGCGACTATGTCACCTTGCGCATTTTCATTAGTCTTTTTCTCTCTACACAAGAGATATTTTTGTCCTTTGGTTTTGGTGACCGTTGGAGGATTGGATGCATGCTTTGTCTTGGCATGTCATTTAAATATTTTGTCCGCACTTATACGTGTTGGACTTTGCTGAGTGGTCGAGCCTGCCTCTTCAAAGGCTATCCTGTGATAGCTGGCATGTCAGGTAAGGCTATCCTATGATAGCTGGCATGTCAAGTGAGGATAAATGATACCAACTATTTTAGTGGGCTGGTTTTGTCTTTTTGATAGACATGATAGGCTGCTGCCTCCACTTTTTCAATAAAATATCTCCTCATTGATTCCTCAATATTAACTAAGGAATCAATATCTTTTTTTGTTGGTAATGACAACTAATGTACCTAATATTTTGGGTGTTTTCTCCAATTATTTTGCCTTCAATATTGAAAAATTCACGTACCATTTTTATTGCTTGATGTATTATCCAGCATAGGTCAATCACCTATTGGCTTTTTTACAAACTCTATATAGACATGTGTCATTCTATCATTAGTTGTCTATAACAAATCTTATTAAAATAATTTTTCTAATCAAGTCAATATAAACAAATGTCTTTTGTAGCTTTTACAAGCAGGCATTGGTTATTTTTTATAGATTATTTCTTAAAATTAATTATATGTTTGAGTTCTATTCTTAATTTTTATTAGTATTCTTGTGGAATTAACAAATTTAGTACTGTAGGTTCGTGAGCATTCTTAAAATTAACGTGAATTTAGTTAATTTATTTATTCTGATATTCTCAACAATCAGCTAACTGTTAGAATATTCAGCTTCGGCTACATCATATAAATTAGAAGCAAAACATGACAATCAAGAATATTGGAGGTCACATTTATCTAAAATATTCATACTCAATGATTTTCCACAAAGTAATGGCAAAAGGTGTAACTTGTAAAATTTTTTCCTTTTTCCATTCAATCTGATCTATTAGTTTGTAAACCTATTTACTTGATCACAACCATTTCTGGCAGACCACTAACAGCGAGAAGAATAGTCAATTTTGAAACATATTGTCAATCTCTTTCAACTATGAATCAATCTAATTCAAACAACAAAGACTTACTTCAGTATCTGAATTTCAATTACACAGGCCTCAACAATGGAAAAAGCAAGAAAGAGAAAAGCTTACTCTTAGCTATTCCTTTCCCTATTCAGCATCTAATGGCAAATGCGAAGTATCATCAGTAGCTATGACAACAGCAAATTTTGATTTATCTAGCATCAAATTTTCAAAACCCACGTTTTAATTTCTTATGGGAAAACTCCTCGTACTCCATTCTATCTCATTCTTTCTACGACACTCCACTACCAACAGCTTAGGTGTTAATTCAAAGATTTAAGCTGTAATTGTCAACAGCCCTTTCATCTCTTTTCTAAAATCTTCCAAATTGACTATACAATTCTTCGTCCTTGTTGTAAAACTCATCACTTTAGCAATTTCCTCTAATTTCGTAGGATCAGGCTCATCATTACTGGCCATGATTTCATCATTACCTTCAAGCTCTTCATTATCTAGAGCCTCAGCTGAACTATCATATGAAGCTTTTACTTGTTGCTGCTCTTTAAATGAATCTTCTAATAATAGTGGCTTCTGCATTAATAGATTTATCTAGTTTTTCACATTCAATAACCATTACTTTATAATTTCAATGCATGCCCTTGTAAGGCCATGTAATGCATCTTTACTGTTGACACTTATTTTGATCAAATTAAAACAGATGTGCAACTGAAACAAAACACTCATGTGCACCCTATGCCCTAAACTCACTGATCTAACACAAACGAATGTAGCAACTTTTTTTCTCAACCCATGTAAAAACAACATTATAGCCTTAAAAATAAAAGAAATTCAAAAACCACTTTAACAGTACACTGCCTACATACACTTCAAGCTATCTTTAACATGCTTTTTTATCTTTAATTGAACTACAACAAACACGATTTGTCAAACAAAAATCAGAAACAATAGCTAAAAATAATTAAGTAGTTTTGAAGACCCATTTTCAATGAATCTCAAGGCAGCAAATATTTTAACTTAGCTCTATCTTCAACTGCACTGACATCAACCATTTAACTACAACTAACACTAATCGATGGAAAAAAAATTAGAAGCAATAGAAACAATTAATCTCAAATTTTTTCAATTTTCACCAAGAAATTTAAATTAAGCTAATAGAACGAACAAGCACTGAAAGAATATGATTTATACCTGACTAACAACTCGAAAATAGGAGGATGATTGGCTGGTCGTTGGTGAAACTCACTGATCGAAATGCTTTCACCTTGCACGATTAAATCATTTGTCACTGGTAGTCATAGTTGTATGTAATTAAGCATTAGAGAGAAAATGAAATAAGCGTTGAGCATGGTTACTTCAGTTTAAATGGGACGGAGTAAAGAGAATAGCCCCCATTTTTTGTGTTTATTGGATGAAAGCATGCTTAATATTATTTTTAAAAGGCTTTATAAATTTTATACCTTTATAAAGCTAGCACATTGGTTCAAGCATCTTAGAGCATTTTTAAAAGGCTTTATAAATTTTATTTTTTAAATATTTATTTGTTTACCTATGTGACAAATAGATGAGTGAAAAAAGATATTGTTCTCCAAAAAAATTTTCAAATAAAAATGAGTTAATATTATTTTAATTAAATAACTATTTTTTTAAGGAAAAATCAATAGTAATTAAAGCACATTTCTCTTTTTCTTTAACAAAAAATAATAAAATATAAATTGAAGAGGATTGAAGAGGGAGAGAGCAACTCTTCAAATTTGAAGAGAGATGATCATTTCTTATTTGAACAATCTTAACTGGAGTATCTTTTGGAGCCTTAAATGTTGATGTAACTCTTCAAATAAGTACTAAAATTTTATTTGAAAAGTCTTTTGGTGATGCTCTTACCTATCTCTTTTTAAAAAAGTGATACGTATTTTAAAAGTACTCGAGCGGGTGACAAACCATTAAGTTTGCCGTTAACTTTAATGTGAACAGTAAATTAATTATAAAATGACATTTATGCCCCTATAATAGCTACAAAATCACATTTCTATCCGTACAATTAGTTATAAAATATGTTTTTTCTCCTCCTCAATTATTTTTTAAATAGAAAACTTATTAAAAATTACATTTAAGTGAAATTAATGAAATTTTTTTTGGTTAAATCATACATTTTTTAAAAAAAAATTCTTGTTGAATCAAACAAAATTTTCTTATTAAATTTAATAGCAAAGTTTGATTTTACAAGAAATTTTTAAATTTTTTTTTGATTTAACCCAAAAAATCTGCTAATTATACTTAGATGAATTTTTTTATAATATTTCTATTTAAAAAATAAAAAATAATTGAGTAGGAGTAAAAACATATTTTGCAACCAATTGTAGGAATGTAAATGTCATTTTGTAGCTGTTATAGGCGTATAGATGTCATTTTATAATTAATTTTGGGGTTAAAAATGTAATCTTGTAATTTTTTTTTCTAGAATTGACTAGTTGGACTCCTAAGGGGTTTATTTCGGTTGTTCCTTATACGGAAATAACCATTATATCTTAAGAGACAAAGGGCACTTGTTAATACCACTCCTTCTAAGTTTATTTTCTTAAAAAATACTTTTAATTATTTATTATTTTTACCTTTTTTATGCACGTGGCTCGAGGTGACACAATTTTTATTTATCACTCTGAGTGATGGTTTGGGTGGTTGTGAAGGTAGCGCCTTTTGAAATTTTGGTAATCAATGACTAGCTATAGCAAGTTAGCAACAGCCTCTAAACTTCAACCACTGCTATGATATCTATGGTCGAAGTTTGCATCTCTTGGTCAATAAATTTACTCTTGCCTTTCTTTTTCTTTTATTGCTTAGAAAACTTAGTTCTTTGCTTTTCCCATGGTCTTGAAGATATTTTTCTAGATCACTCATTTTTATTGTCATTTTTGTATTCATTTTAAGGAATCCACAAAAAGACAAAGAAAAAATGAGATGTGCCCGAGAGAATCCTATTGATCAGGTTTCATAAGAGTTAGACCTTCCTTTATACATTTACCTTGATGAACTAGCTAGCCAAGGGCATTTGTGAGGCAATGGTGTCTTATGGCACAATCCTATTGTATCATCAATGGATAGAAGTGTTGGAATTTCCTTGTCCCCTCTCATTTTGAGATTCTCTCCAAATCTGGCATTTTCCATGAAGTTTCTCTAATATTCTAAGGTTTTACATAACCAATTTTTCTTTTGATAGAAGAACTTTTTGACTTTGTAAAGTTTAGTGTAAGAAGGGGCTGAAATTGGAGAAAGATTTCTTGAATACTTTGTATGAAATCCCTTACTTAGCTTGTAGGGAAGAGTTTAAAGAGAACATTGAATTACCCTCGAATCATCGATTGGTATTAGAGGAGGCCAATCCATCATTATTACTGGTTTGGCTAACAATTATAAAGGACATTCGTGAATTCCCCCCTCTTTCTCCATTATATAATTTGATTTTTTCATTTTAGTCTGAAACTTTTGATGCATTTGATCTTATAGTTTTTTAGTTTAAAGATCATCCTTGACTCAATATAACATTTTAAATGTTTCCTATCATGGCAGTTCAAAACATCTAATATAATAAGGTACTTTTTTTAGAGCTATAACTTAAGTGACAAGTATTTATTTTTGAACTATAATATACTATTTCAAAGTACACATCATAAATGGTAAGTGGACTATTTGGAATTGATATTTTCTTTAGGCCTTAATTTACAAGCAGAAGTTATTTTTTTATTTTCTTATTTTCTTTATACGAAACTTTATAATTTAATTATTTGTGTCATCTTAGTACATGTACTATCACTTTAATGAATATTCATATATGAAGTTTAAAACTTTAATGAATATTCATATATGAAGTTTAAAATTTATTATGAATATTCATATATGAAGTTTAAAATTTATTATGCATATACAAAAAAATAATAATTATAAATGTTAGAAAAGCGACTTGAAATGATGGCGGCTTATGGTGGTTTGTCACAGTTTATAGCTGGCATTTGGTGCTGATTGTTGATTGGTTTTGAACGTGTAGTTAGAGGAGAGTGTGTTAGTCGTGTCGATCAACAACAAAGGTGCCTGATTTCACAGCAACGGCTGGTGGAGGGCTCACAGGTTTTTGGGTTATTCGTGTGCTGGCTGTGTGGCTGATCAAGGGCAGAAGGTGGTCTAATTTTGGTTGGTGGCTGAAGGTGATTTTGGTGGTGGGTTGAATAGTAGTGTTAGTGGGCCGTAGATTGTGGCAACAATGTTTAGATGTTGTCAGCTAGGGTTCTGTAATTTTTAGGATTTTGATTCTTTTTTTTAGTGATGAATTTAGTAGGGATGGATGTGGGTAGCCAGGAAAACTGTGCAATTCGCACAGAATCACTCTAATACCAACTAATGGAGCAGCATAGTGGTAGTTAAATGATACCTAAAAAGCACTAGATATCATTCTGGACTGGGCTAAGCCAACGCGATTAGGTTACACTTTAATCAAAGTATGATTAGATCTCGTTCTAATCAAAATGACTCAGTGAAATTCTTTTAATAACATATTAAGCGAGATTAGATGATACTCTAATCGAAGTATAATTAGATATCGTTTTAATCCAAATAACTCAAAAAGTTTTTAATAATGCATAAAGTATAATTGGATGAAGCTCTAATGAAAGTGACTCCACAATAGAGATTTTGATAGATAATCCCAAAGGGAATTATAAAAAAGGGCTTTTATTAAATAATCAAAAGTTGAAGTTGTGAAAATAATAACAAGACCTCTCTATTTATAATAGCATAAACCTACTCCCTTAAGTTAACTTAAAAAGAGAAACTAAACCACAATTGTAATAGAAATAAAAGACTAAGACGCATACCATAATTGACTCTAATTAAAATAAAAAATCCTAAAATAATAAAATTCTAAACCCTAAAATATCATCCTACATCAATCTTCTATTGATATATTTTAATTTTGGCTATTGCTACCATGTTGGGACATAAGTCTTCTATACAATGCCAGATTTTGAAATTAATATTTAGACTCATTTTGAATGAATCCAATAGTTTAGATACAACATTAATAATAATAACAGAAAAACGACAACCTTTGCAGTAAGTTATTAGCCCAATTTTCTCTATTAAATTGCTTAAATCCCTAATTTTTTTATCATTGAAAATCACTCTCAAACTACTCTCATAATATTTTTGTTAAAAGAAATCCCTAAACTTTAGTCCTTAAACTTGGGTTTTCTTCTAAGAGCAATCACCCTCATTCCTTCTCTTATTATGAATCAAACCTGGCTTGACTTAATCAATTTATTACAAGAGAGTAATGAGGTATTTTGTTTGCTCATGAGAGCAAGAGAGAGGTAGAGCTACTGTTGTGTGTTTACGGTAAATGTTTCGACAGGGCAATGCTGCTTTTGCTGCACTGTTGTCCACCATCAATTGTTTAGGCTCCACTTAAAAAACAACCCTATTATAAGGTAACGAAGCGATATAGCAAAAGCTGAATTGATAAGGTGGATAAACGCTAGCTACAGTTCTAGTACCAGACCAAGCCAACGCGATTAAGTTACGCTCTAATCTAAGCATGATTAGATCTCGCCTTAACCAAAACGACTCAATGAGATTTTTCAAATACATGTTAAGCGAGATTAAATGACACTATAATCCAAATGACTCTACAAGAGAGATTTTCAATAGATAATCTCAATGGAAATTATGAAATGGGGTTTTATTTAATAATTGAAGTTGAAGTTATGAAAACAATAACAAGACCGAAAACAATAACAAGACCTCCTTGTTTATAATAGCATAAACCTACTTCCCTTAGTTAACTTAAAATGAAAAATTAAATCACAACTATAATAGAAATAAAAGACTAAGATGCATACCATAATTGACTCTGCTTAAAAACGAAAATCCTAAAATAATAACTTTCTAAACCTTAAAATAATGCCCTATATCAATCTTTTGCTTTTAAAGAAAACTCATCGTCGAGTTTGTCCAGAGGACAGGACTTGAAGTGGAGCATCAATGCATCTTAGCGCTTGAACTTCTAGCCCTGCTTATTAATCATGCGTAAAACTCGAAATTCTCCATGCTTCATCTTTTTCTTGATCTTGCTAGTCACTTTGTGAAAGGTGAAGTCTCGTACGAATGAATCAATACTATGTTGGATTTTTTAATCCAATATTGTTGGATCCTTTATTCAACGTTGGGCTTATATATGAATAATTATGTATTGCAAATTGTCATATAAGGTTAAATCCAATTAAAAGTGATCTATAAATATTTTCGGTATTATGAGCTTTAATGTATCTAATAGGGTGTGAGCCTTTAATGTGTAGAGACCAAATTCTAATTGTATTTTAATTCTATGATGGGCAGAATTAGGAATACCTAAAGGCAATGGGAAAACGTTGTCTACATATATGGTTATGGTCCCCAGGTCACATGTATCTTTCTATTCTTTCTGAAATCTCATCGTCAGAAAGAGAGTCTTGAGAAAACTTAAAGGATTCTCTAGGAGAACGTGTAGATCTGGAAGGCTAACCATACAACCTTAGAGAGCAATTCAGCGTGATAGATTTAGGTATGCTTCCGCGTAATTTTGTTACTATTTCTTAGTGACACAACATGGATTATAGGTAATGGTTTTCATCAAAAGATTTCTTGTCCCAATAAGTAGTATTAGAGCCTCTTCATGTTAAATAATTGAGAATCAAATTTATTTTGATTAATGATTAAAACTTTGGTGTTCTCCAATTTAATAATACCATAATAATTAATATTATTAAGTTTGAGAACAAAATTAATGAAATTCAGGAAAAGAAATATTCTGAAATTCAGTTTCATAATTCGGTTTCTTTAAGGCTTAAAGTTTTGTGGCCGGCAGTTGCCGTTGCTGTTAAGGTTCATGGCTAAGGTATCACACACGACTGAGATTTCATGGCCATCATGTGGTTATTGGCCTGCACAATAGCAAAGCACAGCACCATGTGCTGCTGGGCTATGGCACGCTGTGCACAATTTGCACGGTTGGTCACGTTGTGGCCACGAGATTTTCATTATTCCAGTGTGCTGGCTGCACTGAAGAGGAAGCGAGCTGTGACATAGGGAGAAGAAAAGCAACAACCACAGTCGTGGCATAAAAGAGAAAGGAAACCAAAGAAAAAAAATGTTTCAAGGTTTTGGCCAGCGGCAATTGCAGCCGACGACACTGTGGCTTCAGGTTGTGACGGAAAGGAGAGGTTGCAGGTTAAGGTGGAAGTGGCAACGACCATAGAAGAAAAAAAAGTTTAGGGTTTTCAAAATTTGAACCGATTTAAGATCGGTTCGGTTCAACCCGAACTAGTCTATTCTAAAACTAGCTAAAATTTGATCGGTCAATAGTTGACGGTCAAACTTTGACTTTGACCTGAAGTTTTTTTAATTTTTTTGGGTAATTTTGGTGCAATTTTAAATTGAAATATTGGTAGGTTAATATATATTTTAAGATAAATTAATTGAAGCAATATGTCGCCAAAATGACCTATTTTGTGAAAATTAATTTATTTTGTAATATAAATGGTTCCATACATGTAATTTCTGTAAATATCGATCTGCCCAAAGGAAGGTCCATATTTGATAGAGTTGCATGTGCACCTGTGGTAATGAACACGTGATGACTATTTAGTTTTACATGTGAGCAATGAAATCGGCCCAAATGAAGATTCATTGTTTGACATGTTCTTATTATCAGTATTTGATTACTACACTAAGATATCACTTACAAGTTAATATTTTATCCTAAGATGAAATATTAATGGAGTGTTCGGTATCTTGAGATGGGGTTGACTTTGAATTTATTTTTTTTTTAAGACTAATATGAGCTTGCTTTGTTTGTTTGTTGTTCTTTGTTCAGTTATGCTTGCTGCTAATACTGCCAACATCAATTCTATTCATATGCTAAATGACTTTAACTTCAAATCATGGCATGAGAACCTCTCAATAGTTCTTGCAGTCATGGACCTTGATATGGCATTAACGGTTGATTCTCCCATACCTTTTACGGATGAGAGTACCCCTGATAATAAAAGAGAAATGGAAAGGTGGGAGAGATCAAATCGCATGTGTATCATGATCATAAAGAAGACCATTCTAGAAGCATTCAAGAGCTCAATAATTGAAAAAGCAACTACGACTAAAGAGTTTCTTGAACAGATTGAACAAAGGTTTGTCAAGAATGAAAAGGCTGAAATTGGTACACTCTTGACAAGCCCAATTTCAATGAGGTATACGGGTAAAGGCAATATCAGAGAGTACATTTTGGAGATGTCTCATCTTGCTTCTAAGTTAAGAGCACTTAAGCTTGAACTCTCTAAGGACTTGCTAGTGCATTTAGTTTTAATATCCTTACCAACACAGTTTAGCTAGTTTAAGGGGAGCTATAATTGTCAGGAAGAGACTTGGTCTTTGAATGAGCTCAGATCACACTATGTTCAGGAAGAGGATAGGCTGAAGAAAGATAAGGTAGAAAGTGCTTACCTAGTTTCTACCTCTAAGGGCAAGAACAAAGGCAAGAAAAGGAAGGTACTGGTTGTTTCTTCTGTGGGGCCGAAGGGCATAAGAAGAAGCATTGCACTAATTATCACACATGGCATGCTAAGAAAGGCATGCTTCTTAGTTTGGTTTGTTATGAGGTTAATTTAACTTTGGTACCTAGACACATGCTGTGGATAGATTATGGTGCATCCACTCACATTATTGTGTCTATGCAGCGTTGCCTGAGTTGCTGAAAACCCAGTGATGGTGAAAAATACATCTATGTGGGCGATGCCAAGACAGTTGAAGTATAAATAATTGGAAAATTTAGATTATTGTTAAAGACTGTATTTTATTTGGATCTTGATGAAACATTTTTCGTTCCGTCTTTTAGAAAGATTTTGATTTCTATTTCTGCTTTGGCCAAATTTAGTTTTTCTTGTTCATTTGGGAATGAAAAATATAGTTTATTTCATGATTAAAAATTATTTGGTTCTGGTTCTTTGTCAGGCAATGATAATCTCTTTATATGCTTGATAGAATTGCTTTATTTAATGAATCCCTGCAATTTAGCACACAAGGTTTAAAGAGAAAATTAACCAATGAGAATTCAGCTGCATTATGACACAAGAGATTGGGTCATATCTCCAGACAGAGAATAGAGAGGCTTGTGTTAGATGAAATTCTCGACCCCTTAGATTTCACAAATTTCGATATTTAGGGCAACTGTATTAAGGCAAAACAAACCAATAAAAGGAGATGTAAAGCCAACAGGACTTTGGACATGTTAAAACTCATTCATACCGACATTTGAGGGCTATTTCATGTGGCGGCTTGAAATGGTCAATAATATTTTATGACGTTCATAGACGCTTTTTCTAGATATGACTACATATATCTCCTCCATGAAAAGTCACAGTCCTTTGATATGTTCAAAAGTTTTTAAGGCTGAAGTTGAGAACCAACTCGGCAAAAGAATTAAAAGCATTATATCTAACAGTGGTGGCAAATACTATAGCAGATATGATGGTTCAGGTGAACAACGTTTAGGACCATTTGCTAAATTCCTAGAGGAATGTAGTATCGTGCCACAATACACTATGCTAGGTTCACCTACTATGAATGGTGTTGCTTAAAGATGAAACATGACGCTTAAGGACATGGTGAGGAGTATGATTTTTTATTCTACTTCGCCAGAATCACTTTGGGGAGAAACGCTTAAGACTGCAACATATATCTTTAATAGAGTTCCAACTATAGTGACTACCAAAACCCTTTACAATCTTTGGATGGGTAAGAAGCCTAATCTAAAGCATTTGCATGTTTGAGGATGTCCAGCTAAGGCAAGGCCTTATAAGCCTAATGAGAATAAACTAGACTCAAAGATGGTGAGTTGTTATTCTATTGTATACTTAAAACGATCAAAGGGGTATAAGTTTTATGATACCACGATTAAGTCGATTTTCGTTCAGGAAATGCTCGGTTCTTTGAGGATGTCAAGTTTGCGAGGGGAGATACAGTTATGGACTTTTTCTTTAAATAGAAATATCTTGATATTCTCATAGGTGTTAATGGCATTGATCAGGGTCTTATTCCTGACTTTGTTCAAGGCACAACAAATCAAGAAAATGTTGGAGAATCCCCCATAAAAGAAGTTGTTCTAGAAGAACAAATGCTACCACCTCAAGAACCTATGCCATTAAGGAGAGCCACTAGAGAAATGAGAAGTACAATGCCAGATGACTACATTATATGAGGATATGAGGTAGACATTGGAGTGATGGAAGATGATCCAATCAATTTTCGTCAAGCCATAAAAAGTTCCAACTCTCAAAATTGGATTGATGCCATGAATGAGAAGATAAAGTTCATAAAGGACAATGACGTATGGTATCTTGTTCCATTGCCAGAAGATACAAAAAGGGATTCGAGAGGCAATGTGGAGAGATACGAGGCGCATCGACTATAAAGAGACTTTCTCTCTGGTTTCTTCGAAAGACTCTTTTAGGATTATAATGGCATTAATGTCGTATTTTGATCTTGAGTTGCATCAGATGGATGTAAAGACGACGTTTCTCAATGGCGACATTGATGAGATGATCTATGCGATGTAGTAAAAAAACTTTGTGTCCGATGACCCAAAGAATATGGTTTACAAACTTAAGAAATCCATCTATGGGCTCAAACAAGCATCTCAAAAATGGTATTTCAAGCTTTATAAAGTGATCATTTCATTTGGTTGATGATTGCATATACCATAAGTTCTGTGGGAGCAAATATATTTTTCTCGTTTTATATGGTGATGACATTTTGCTTGCCAGCAGCGATATAGGCTTATAGCATGATACCAAGAGATTTCTAGCTAAGAATTTTGGGATGAAAGATCTTGGTGACACTTCTTTTGTGTCAGGCATACAGATACATTAGGATCGCTCTCAGGGTATTATTGGATTATCACAAAATAGCTGTATCAAAACAATTGTCAAGAGATATGGCATGCAAGATTACAAATTAGGTGATACCCATGTTGCTAATAGAGACAAGTTTAGTCTCAATCAGTGCTCTAAGAATGATTTTGAAGAAAAAGAAATGCAGAAGATTCTTTATGCATCAGCAGTAGAAAGTCTAATGTATGCTCAGGTTTGTACGCGACCAGATATTGCGTACGTTACTGGGATGTTGGGCAGATATTTAAGTAATTTATGAATAGATCATTGGAAAGTAGCCAAATAGGTCTTGCAGTACTTATAGAAAACAAAAGGCTATATGCTCACATATCGGAGGTCGAATTAGCTTGAGATCGTTGGGC
The DNA here is from genome assembly GCA_029618585.1 of Citrus australasica. Classification (NCBI taxonomy): domain Eukaryota; kingdom Viridiplantae; phylum Streptophyta; class Magnoliopsida; order Sapindales; family Rutaceae; genus Citrus; species Citrus australasica. Next base: position 265,750 of record JARCIV010000030.1, on the reverse strand, counting down.
ATACTGGCTCCGATTTTGCTGGATGCCAAGAGTATAAAATCCTCTTCGAGTTATTAGCCTATATGACTGTAAATGTTGATTTTGATGATAACAAACTACATGTTTTGGATAAACAAAGAATTACACTTTATGCTTTTAAAACAAGAAATTAATATGGACTAAAATGAAAAAGTTTGATTTTAATAAGTATTGTTTTAAATTCTGTATTTGGGCTTATTTGAATATATTTAAAACATTTTGGGCCATACTATAATTTTCATATATTTGGGTCATATAATAATTTCAAAATTTTTTAGGAATAACAAGTATTATTTAGAAATTCTGAAATATGACCTATTTGTAATTATTCATAACGTTTTAGGCCATAATACAATTATAGAAAATTTTAGGGTAAAAATATAATTTTAGAAAATAGTTCACTGTAGCCGGTGCTGTAGCAAAGCGGCTAACTGGATGTTACAAAACGGCAATCCGGTTATGGGCAGAAACTCTCTGGAATGAAAGCGGCATACCAGATGTGCAAAAATTCAAATTTTTGAATATAACGGTAACATGAAGCGGTTAACCGGATTCACAAAGTGACAAGCCAGTTATCACTAAAAAGTCAATAACGACTAATTTTCTTCCTCAGCTATAAATTGGCTCAAATTAAACTCATTTTAAATGATGCAACAATTGATATTTTGAGTAATTCTCTGCAAATCTAAGAGCATAAACTTTGTATTCATTTTCATTTATTCACGCATACTGAGCTTTCATTTGTATTCAAACACATTGTGTGAGAAAAGGTTTTGTAATCCTTTTTGTAAAATCAAATTGAGAGGTTATAAGTGTTGGGAAACACTTGGGTTAAGAGATTGGGGATAATATCTTCTTGTAAAGGTTTATTGACACCTTGAAAGTCAATTGTATGTGCTTGAAGCCTTGGGAGGCTTGGATAGTGAAATCCTCAAGCCCGGTGTGCTTGGAGGCATGGACGTAGGCGGGGATTGCCGAACCACATAAAAATCCTCGTGTTTGTTTTCTCTTTCCTCACTCTTTTATTTTTGTGATTTATTAAATTTATTGCTTTCGTTTTCATTAAGGCATTAGATTGAAATATTGTGTGATTTGCTTGCTTAATTTTTAAAAACCCATTCACCCCCCTCTTGGGTTGCATAACTTGTATTTCACGAGTTACTTCTATCTACTAGATGGGGGTGCTGTCTCTTGGAAGAGTGCTAAATAGTCTCTTATAGCCTTCTATAGGATGGCAACAAAGTTTATAGCATGTTATGAGGCATCCAATCACGAAATATGGCTACAGAATTTGGTCACAGGGCTGCGTATAGTAGATGGTGTTGATAAATGATAACTCTATGAAATGAAAGTTATCATGGCACTTTTAGACGTAAATCAATATTACTTAGAGAGTAATTGATGTGGTTCTATTGTATTTTTGTTATATTTTGCATAAACATTTATTTCAGTTTAGTTTTAATTAATTTATTTGATTTAGAATAATTTGTGCTTAGATTGTGTGCATAGGTGTCCGGAAGCGCGTATTTCAAGGAAGGAATGCTGATGCAATACGCTTGCAAAAATGATGAAGGAACATGGCTACAAAAGAGTTGAAACAAATCTGGAACAATATAGTTACTGTAGCCGTTGTTGCTGTAGCAATTATTTCTGTAGTACAGCAATCCTAGAACAACGACAGAGAAAATTTATCACGGGATACTTACAGAATCGCGATCTGTAGTTTCCTAATCCGACTCATGCGGGCCCTAAGCATCCGTTTACCCTAATCTTCATTTATAAAAGGAGTACGCATCAAATAGAACAACGGCAGTGAATTAACATCGAAGAATCAAGAGAAAAAGAAGGAAAAAGCAGAATTCAAGGGAGAACAAGTCTGCACCTTTGAAGAAACCTTCAGAATTATTTTCGATTCAATTTCCATCATCCTTTACTTCTTTCCTTACTTATTTTCAGATTAAGACAATGTATTTTATGACTAATATTTTGCTGTTAGTTTTTCTTTTACAAGTTATGCACTAAATTTGATTGTAGTTGAGTGACAAGCAATCTTAATGGGTTCTTAACTGTGCTTATGAGTTGCTGCAAGATTGCTGTGGCATGTTGCTCTAATAGCTTATATTACAATCATTATTTCGGTTGACCTCCCATTTAATGGTTCAAGTTAAGAGAGAGCCGCAAAAGGGTTTGTCTTAGTGGAAATTATTAGAGTAATACTTGATCTTAATTTGACTTTCCTGGATTGAGTTTACTTGAGTCCCAAAAGGGCTACACTTGAGTTAAGATTTGTAAAGAACTAGATATAAGGATTCACCTTATAGGGTAGAGAGTGTATGTTCATAATGTCATACCTTAGGTGAAATAACAACTGGTCATTGTTAGGTTGCATAAGGTTATGAGAAGTCCAATAAGCGACAGTTGAGGATGCAAAATAATTTTGTCCAGTACTATAGGAATTGCTGCAGCAACTGGTGCTCATTTGAACAAAATAATCAGCTTATGAAGAGAGTTTGATCATTCAACTACCTTATTCTTATTAAATTCTTTTTGCACAATTAATCTAATTTACTTTATTACTGCAGTTATTTTATTATATTGTTAATTTCATTAGTCAATCAACCTTAACTATATTTTTCTTTAAATAAAAGAAAGTTTGCACAATTGTGATTGCTCTAGCATTTTTAGTAACATCAGTTCCTGTGGAGACGATCTTGAATATTCATCACTTTATTACTTGTTGTGTACACTTGCACATTGACATCAATAGCAATTGAATTAAAATATCCAACAAGTTTTTGGCGCCGTTGCCAGGGATTGATTGTTTATTTTCGAATTGTGAAGTTAATCTTGACAGTGGCAACTTGATTTTAATTCGTTCTATTTATTGACAGATCACAACTTGCATGCACAAAGATAGATCTATTGAATTTCAATTTGATCCTAAGATTGAAAGGACTGTAAGGAGATTGCGAAGAGAGCAAAGAAATTCAAAAACAACTTCAGAAATGGATAACTTGCAAGATGTGGGAAACTTGGATCCTCACGGGCCACTATATCCAGTCAATGTTCAAAATGGGCACATTAATCAGAGACAACCAGGCAACAACAATATAATTTATTTGGCAGATGATAGAGACAGGGCTATCAGAGATTATGCTGTGTTAACTCCTCAAGTTGTACATCCTGGAATAATCAGACCTGAAGTGGAAACCACCAACTTTGAACTTAAACTAGTGATGTTTCAAATGCTGCAAACAGTGGGCCAATTTAATGGACTGCCATCTAAAGATCCTCATCTCCATCTTAAGTTTTTTTTAGAAGTGAGTGATGCATTTAAAATTGCTGAAGCAACACAAGTTGCTTTGAGACTGAGGTTTTTTCCTTACTCCTTAAGAAATCGAGCAAGAACATGGTTGAATTATTTACCATTTGATTCCATCACTACGTGAATGACCTGGCTGACAAATTCATAAAGAAATATTTTCCACCAACTAAGAATGTAAAATTGCGGAATGAGATCACCTCTTTTCACCAACTTGAAGATGAGAGCTTGTATGAAGCTTGTGAGAGATTTAAAGAGTTGCTCAAAATATGTCCTCATAATGGCATTCCCTATTACATACAACTAGAAATCTTTTAAAATGGGTTGAATCCAAGTACAAGATTGATGGTCGATGCTTCAACAAATGGAGCCATATTATCCAAATCTTACACTGAATCCTATAAAATTTTAGAGAGAATTGCTAACAATAACCACCAGTGGCCATCGACTAGACAAACTGTTGCAAGAGGAACAGCATAGGTACATAACATAAATTCAATTACAACACTGTCAGCTCAAGTAACATCATTGACTAACATGGTAAAAACTATGACTTCTGCTCCTACAACAGTAGAGCAATTTACTGAACTATCTTGTGTGTATTATGGTGAGGAGCATGTATTTGACAACTGCCCAGGAAATCCAACATCAATAAACTATGTGGGCAACTTCAACTGACAGCCCTAGAACATCCCATATTCAAGTACTTACAACCCTGAATGGAAGTAGCACCCATCTTTCTCATGGAGCAATCAAAATTAGCATGTGTTGGTTAATTTTTAATCAAATGCTATTTATACCAATGTGCAAGTGTACACAAAAAGTAATAAAGTGATGAATATTCAAGATCGTCTCCACAAGGATTGATGTTACCAGAAATGCCACAACAATCAACAATAATGCGATCTACCTTAATTTCGAATGAACAAATGTGAAGTTGTTGACTACCGAAATTTATAATTGTGAGAAAATAAAACGAAATAATGCAGTGATGAAATAAAGTAAATAAATTGCGTAGAAGGATCAAATGAGAATAAGGTAGTTGAATGATCAAACTGTCTTTATGGGTTGACTGCTTTTCATCAAATTAGCACCAGTTGCTATAACACTGTCCATAGCACTGGGCATAATTATTTTACATCCTCAGCTGTCGCGTGTTGGAATTCTTATACCCTTAAGTATCTTAGCAATGACCAGTTACTATTCTACCTTCGGCATGACATTACGAACATCTATTCTCTCCACCCTACAAGTTGAGTACCTATGTCTAGTTTGTCACAAATCTTAACTTCAAGTATCACCCTTATGGGATTCAAGATAAACTTAATCCAGGAAACTCGAATTAAGATCAAGTATTACTCTAATAGTATCCATTAAGACATGCCCTTTTGCGGCTCTATCTTAACTTGAACCATTAAATGGGTGGTCAACCGAAATAACAGTTATAATACTAGCTACTAGAGTAAAATGCTATAGTAATTATATAGCAACTCATAAGAACAGTCAAGAACCCATTAAATTGTTTGTCACTCAACTACAAGTAAGTTTAGTTCATATTTTGCAAGAGAAAAACAAATATAAACATATTGGTTACGAAATACATTGGTTCAATCAAAGAGTGAAGAAAAGAATAGATGGAGAACGACAAAAGTGAATCCAAATAACTCTGCTGGATTCTTTAATGATACGGCATCGGTTCCCTTGAATTCTGATTTTCTTCTTATTTTTCTCTTAATTTTCTCAATATTAATTCCTTGCCGCCGTTTTATGTGATGTGCGCTCCTTTTTATAACTGAAAACTAGGGTAAACAAAAGCCTAGGGTGTACATGAGTCAAATTAGGAAACTACAGATCGCAATTCTGCAGCTATCCCACGCTAAGTTTTCTCCCTCGTTGTTCCAGGATTGCTACAACAATGGTTGTTCTAGCAACGACTATAACATTGCATTGTTCCAGGTTGTGTTTCATTGTTTTTGTGGCCATATTCTTTCTCCTTCTTGCTAGCCCAATGCCTCAACATCCCTTCATGGATTATAAACTTCTGAAAACCTGCAATTATGCACATGTTTTGAGCAAAAATTACTTTAAATCAAGCAAAACTTATTAAGACTAAACTAAAATGGATGTTTATGCAAAACATAACCAAAATGTAATAAAATCACATTATTTACTCTCTAAGTGGCCTTGATTTATGTCTAGAATTGACATAACAACTCTCATTTCATAGAGTTATCACACCCCCAAACTTAAACCGTTACTTGTCCTCAAGTAATGACAACATACTACACTTCATGCACACAATCATGCAACACATAACTTAGCTGTGTTATCAAATTTGCAAGGATTCTTCCACCTTCATATCACAATCTCAATCATGTAAAATGGCTATAGTAGATTAGTTTTAGACTTAAGCTTCCTTCTGTCCAAAGTGTGTGTGTGCTACTTTGATTGAATTCTAGAGATGCTACAACATTACCAAGAGATTGCATGTAATTCAGATATAACACAATTTTATTCACATATGGGGTAGCAGAAATCTCACATACTCAAATTGTGCTCCATTTAAGAACGAAAACTTAAGAGTACTCAACTCTTTTCACTGCAACATTTATTGTTCGTATGAATGTCAATCAATTGTGATGATAATATCCAATTACTTAAGCCATGCACAGATCGGAGTTGCTGTAGCAATATTTGTAATATAATCTTATCTAAAGATATCTTTTAACTCAAGGCTGAACATGGGGCTCCTGAACAAACTTGACTACTCAATATCCTAGACAGAGGACTTCCTCTTATTATTGTCTCACTCTTTTTTTAAGAGATATTACAGCACTGTTCATAACTCTTGTTGCCTTTGGACAAAAATCTGCATATGGGGTACATACTCAGCCATGGTTACTCAGCAACTTAAGCCATTTGAGCAGAATTTATTTCATAGCAGGCACATTTTAACAAAATTTTCCCCCAAACTTAAGATATTTTCTATTCTTTTGGCTCTTCTACCACATTCTCATAAAACTCCACCAAAGTTCAGGTGTCAGGACATAATTTCACTCTCCGTCTATAACTATCTCTACTTGACATTCTTATACTCACTACTTAACACTCAATTTATCTTTATTAGATTCTTAAATCTATATACAAATATTAGATGACAGAGCTTCACACAACACACACATAAACACATATTCAGAACACACAGAAACACAACCATACACAAAACACATATTCAGAACACACCGAAACACAACCCCCTCAAACTTTAAATGGTGTTGTGTCCTCACAAGCACACGAAACAAAATCACATAACCCAACAAGGACATGGATGATGAATTAGAAAATAAACCACACAAAATAAAAACATAATTAAAGTAAAGTTGTTCAGACCTGAATAGAATGACTAACAGGAAGGGGATACTCCTCTGTTGTTTGGACACTACTGCAACATGGTGTAATGACTTCAACACTTTTTGGATGCACTTTATAGCTTATCCTTCGGGGATTCTTATGGGGAGGTAGCTGGCAATGTCTTTTTCTTTTTCTGCAATGGGTTGGTGGGAGGAGTTGCCATTAGGGCAACCTGTTTGGTTGACACATATCTGGTTCTTTTTGGTTCTGGTGAGGCCGCTGCAGCAATGCCTCCAGAAGTGCCTCCATTTCTTTTGCTAGATCCTCTAGGACTAGCACGAACATGTTTGTTGGGAGTTTGCTGTGAATGAGCTGGAGATGGGGCATCAGCTGCATGTCCCTAAGCTGCGATGGTGACAATGATGTCAATCAGCTTCTTAGCTTCTGTGGGTGTACGAGTGACTTTGGTTGCTGCAGCTTCCAGCTCTGCATCAACTTGCTCGGCTTCGTCTTCAGAGGCAGGAGGAGTAGCAATTTTTTCCTTGCCCTTTCTAAAAAGGACTGGAATGAGGGGCTCCTCTTCAGGTTCACCCTTGTCCTCATGTTGGTCAGATTGTTCAGCAGCTTCTGAGTCAGCCTCTGCTTGTGGGTCTGTTGTAGCTTCCTCTTTTGGTTCATCCGTGTCAGTGGCTTCTTCACTAACCTTTGCTAGAGCCTCTGTAGTGTTGGTGTCAAAATTGTACTACTGGAGCAATGTATCAAAGAAATTCGGTGGGTACTTTTCATGTGTAGGGCAATTTGGTGTATGTGGCTTTCCAGGTGCTATAAGTAGCTCCAAAACCGATCGTTTTCCCTCTGCTGAGCCTCAGTACATTGAGTGATGTTGGTGCTCAGTGCTTGTATTCTCTGTTCAAGCCCAATAGCTCGTCTCACCCCTATTGCAACAGCTGGTTTAGATGGGGCTTTAACAGTTTCACCAGCAATTCTCTCAATGGTGCGTGCAGTAAGGGCACCATTATTCTTAACATGTTCATATTTTGCATCAAGATGAAGTCCTGATACTACACAGATGCTCGTGATAAGTGAAGGAAATAGCAAGGCAGCAGCTTTGTGGTTCTTCATGGCACAGTCCTGAATTTCTTTTTCGATAATGCTTCCCACATCTATGGGAATCCCTCTAACAATAACATACAATAGTATCAACCTTTCTTGTGAGACAATAGTGGTGTGGGTGGTTGGCATAAGCCTGGATTTCAGAAATTTCACCAACGCCTTAGCAACGGGTTTTAAATCTATCATGTTAATTACATGCCCTTTCTCATTAGCGCACGAAGCACCCTCTACTGTAAGTGTCGTGAAAATTGTGTTCCATCTTTACGGGGTCAATTTGTCAAGCAACTTAGCATACTCACAATTAATTTCTGTAGGTAAATTATAGAAAGCATTTATAACTCGAGAGTATAATGGAACAAGTGAGTTTCTTACCCAAACGTTGTGCTAACCAGAGCTTACCAAATTGGCATAAAATTCTTTTACTACTGGCAGCACAAGATCTCGAGGACGGTTACAAAACTCTAGCCACCCACGCTTTACTGCACTATTGTGTACTGATTGCACCATTCCTATGGGTTGAGGTGGGAATTGAAACCCTTTTTCTTTCAGAATTTTACGCGGTTCAATGAATTCTTTATATTTTTCTTCCGCATGGTAACTTTGGAAGCGTGAAGGTTCTTTTAGTCGGCTGGCTGTCCTTTTGTACCTTGACATTGCTATAACAGTAAGAATTCGATGGTAATATGCCTGATAGTAAAATAAGAAGAAAGAGTTAAGAATTATTGGAGTCGTGATTTTGAAGGAGATGTGAAATAGTGTCAGAGGTCACTAAGTACAGTAACTCCCTTTTATAGTTGAAATTAAATGAAAATAAATCCGGTAAAGAGAGATAAATTAGGGAAGAATATATTTTAAATTCATTAATCATATCCCATAAAAATAGGCAAGAGAAATTAGTGCATTAATTTCAGAGATTTTTCTTCCTCAATTTCTATCCAAATCCATTCATCCATCTGTCACATGTTATCCCCAATGGTAAGTGAGAGGCTCCCCCTTTCAGTTATTGTAATGGTAATATTGGTTGCTGCAGCACCCAATTGTTTGCTCTAGCAATGGTTACATACTCTTCTCCAACAGCTGCTGACACATGGCTTGCCACTGTACTCTGTTAACAACACAACCCCAATTGTTAGTATGGAATCCATTTTTCACACACATGTCTCGTGAGAGTTTCAAAAATAAAGAAGACCAATCCTAAACTAAAGAGAAAACCAATCGTAAAAGACAACACATAAAAGTTAAACAATCCTAAATAAAGGAAATAGAATTAATTAACGGAAATAACATAAATTAAAATTAAAATAACGTAAATTAAGAGGAAAAAAACATTATTAAAACCAAGGAGGATCCATCTCGTTTGAAGTGATTGCCTCCGCAATGGGTTGCCTCCGCAATGGGTTGCCTCCCATTGAACGCTTGATTTAAGGTCCTTTAGCCTGACCTTTCTTGAGTGTTCATAAACTCGGTTCTTCAAGGATTAAGGCCTTCTTTGAGTAATCCGCAACTGAGTGTATGTAATGCTTAACTCTATGCCCATTGACTTTGAATTCTTGTCCTGTCTTTTCATTTAGGAGATCAACAGCCCCATGAGGATAAATTCTGAGCAGCTTGAAGGGTTCAGACCATCGACATTTCAGTTTCCCTGGAAATAGTCTTAGCCTCGTATTATGGAGTAGTACTAGTTGACGAGGGATTAATTTCCTTGGTTGGATATGTTTGTCATGCCAGTGCTTTGTTCTCTCTTTATAAATTCTTGCATTTTCATATGAGAACATACGTAATTCATCAAGCTCACATAGTTGAAGCTTCGTTTGCTCTGCTGTAACATGTATATCCCAATTTAATTGCTTCAGTGCCCAGTATGCTTTATGCTCTAGCTCAAGGGGCAAGTGAAAAGCTTTCCCATACACAATTCAGTAAGGAGACATGCCAAGTGGTGTTTTGTATGTTGTTCTATAGGCCCATAGGGAGTCATGTAAATGTAAGGACCAATCATTCCTTGATGGATTCACCACTTTTTCTAAGATTTTCTTAATCTCTCTATTAGACACTTCTGCTTGGCCATTGGATTGTGGGTAATATGTTGTTGCTACTTTATGTCTGACTCCATATTTTACCATAGCTGCAGTAAATACTTTGTTGCAAAAATGAGTACTCTCATCACTAATAATTGCTCTTGGGGTGCCAAACCTGGAAAAAATATTTTTCTGAAGAAAGTCCACTACTGCTTTAGCATCATTGGTAGGTAATGCTGTAGCTTCTACCCATTTGGAGACATAATCTATAGCAACCAGGATATATAAGTTCCCAAAAGATGATGGAAAAGGACTCATAAAATCTATTCCCCATACATTAAAGACTTCTACTTCCAGAATGTTTGTTAATGGCATTTCATGTCTTTGAGTTATGTTTCCTGTCCTCTGACACATGTCACAACATTTAGCAAATTCATAAGCATCTTTAAAAATAGAAGGCCAGTAATAACTTGATTGCAGAACCTTAACCATTATTCTGTGAACACCAAAATGTCCTCCATATGCTGCAGCATGGCGCGATTCAATAAGTAAGGAATCTCTCCCTCTAAAGTACATCTTCGTATTACTTGATCTAAGCATAACTTATACAAATATGGGTCATCCTACTAGTAGCTTCTAACATCATGAATAAATTTCTTTTTCTCCTGAAACTTCAACTCAGGTGGTAGCAATCCACTTACTAAGTAATTAGCAAAATCTGCATACCACACAGGTCTTGCTTGCTGCAGTATCTGTGCTTGCTGTATTACTAACAGTTGTTCATTAAGAAAAGTTTCAGTGATGTCCTTTCTTGTCAATGTGCTTGTGTCTGCTTCTAGCCTCGACAGATGGTCTGCTACTTGATTCTCAGTCCCCTTTCTATATTTAATTTCTAGATCAAACTCCTGAAGCAATAATATCTATTTTATTAATCTTGGTTTAGCATCCTTCTTTGAGATTAAGTACTTTATAACTGCATGGTCTGTGTATACTGTCACTTTAGTACCCACCAAGTAAACTCTGAATTTTTCAAAAGCAAATACTACTGCTAGCAACTCTTTTTCTATAGTGGTATAATTAATTTGAGTTTGAGTAAGAGTTTTGCTTGCATAGTATATAGAGTGAAAAATCTTATCCTTCCTCTACCTTAACATTGCCCTAATAGAATGGTCATTGGCATCACACATCAGTTCAAATGGTAGAGTATAATCTGATGATATAACCACTGGTGCGGTGATTAAAGCTTTCTTTAACTCTCCAAAAGCTTGCAAACAATCTTTATCAAAATGAAAAGGCTTGTTATGTTCCAGTAATGAGCATAATGGTTTAGATACCTTGGAGACGTCTTTAATGAATTTTCTGTAAAATCCAACATGACCCAAAAAACTCCTAATTCCCTTGATTGAGGTGGGGGCGGCAGTTTATCTATCACTTCTATCTTTGCTTTATCTACCTCAATATTATTCTTGGACACCTTATGACCCAATACTATGCCCTCTTGCGCCATGAAATGGTATTTTTCGCAATTGAGTACTAAGTTAGTCATCTCACATTTTTTAAAAACATCTTCCAAGTTGTGTAAACAATCAGTAGATGTCTCTCCAAAAACTGAGAAATCATCCATGAAGACTTTGAATGTTTGCTCCACCATATCAGAAAAAATAAACATCATATATCTCTGAAAAGTTGCTGGAGCATTGCACAAACCAAAGGGCATCCTTATGAAGGCAAAAGTTCCATAAGGACAGGTAAATGTAGTCTTTTCTTAATCCTCTGGAGCTTTAGCAATTTGGTTGTAGCCTGAATACCCATCTATGAAACAATAGTACTATTTTCCAACAAGTCTGTCCAATATCTGATCTATGAATGAGAGTGGGAAGTGATCTTTCCTTGTGGTTTTGTTGAGCTTCTTGTAATCCATACATACCCTCCATCCAGTCACTGTCCTTATAGGAATAAGTTTATTTTTCTCATTTGCTATCACTGTTATTCCTCACTTCTTTAGAGCATATTGGATTGGGCTCACCTATGACCTATATGATATCGGGTATGTGATTCTAGTATCTAGCCATTTGATGATTTCCTTCTTTACAACTTCCTTCATAATGAGGTTTAACCTTCTTTATTGCTCCACTGAATTACTGTAATAGTCTTCTAACAGAATTTTATGCATGCATATGGATGGGCTAATCCTTTTGATGTCTGCCATAGTCTATCCAATTACTCTTCTGTATTTCCCAAGCACATCTACTAGGCTCTGTTCTGGACTTGCATCTAAAGTAGCTAAAATGATTACAAGGAGTGTGTTGTTTTTACCAAGATAAGCATATTTCAAATGTGAGGGTCATAATTTTAATTCAAGATTAGAAGGTGATTCAATAGATGATAAAATTGTTTTTAACTTCCCTGTCTGAAAGATTCAGATGCTCAACAAATCTATTATGTCTACCAGACTACTTTCCCTCCATCCAATCTATCTAGTTTGCTGCAACATCTTCTTCTTCAAAGCTCTCAAAGGTGGTAACTTTGATGATCTCATTACTGCAGTATCTGTTGATTCTGTCTGCTACAACAAAATCCACAACACTCAAGAAATTGCAATCTTCTGCCTCATCAGGGTTCTTCACAGCCTCTAACATATTGAATATGACTTGCTAATCATTCACCCTCATTGTTAGCTCTCCTTTCTGCACATCTATCAGAGTCTTCCCGGTTGGTAGGAAAGGTCTTCCAAGTATAATGGGTACCTCTTTATCAGCTTCAAAGTCTAAAACAATGAAGTCAACTGGAAAGATGAATTTGTCAACCTTCACCCTCAATTTTTCCTTCAAGATATACATGATATCTGTTAGCTAATTGCAGAGTGACTGTTGTTAGTCTGCATTCTCCTACTCCTAATTACTTAAATACAGATAATGGCATCAGATTAATACTGGCTTCCAAATCACAAAGTGCTCTACCATTGTACCTAGTTCCAATGGAACATGGTATTATGAAGCTTCCTAGATCCTTCAATTTTTGAGAAATCTTACTTTGGAGCATGTGACTGCTTTATTGCATTAAAGTAACCGTTTCAAATTCTCCTAATCTTCTCTTTCTTGCCAAAATGTCTTTTAGGAATTTCACATAATTAGGCATTTGCTCCAATGCTTCCACAAAAGGGATGTTAATGTGTAGTTGCTTCAGCACTTCCAAGAATTTACTAAATTGCTTGTCTTGTTTTGTTTCTGGAATCCTTGTGGGAAAGGGGGTGGCTGCCTAAATTGCTGAGTAGCTTCAGGAGGTACCAATCTCTGCTCATGTGGTTTGTTGTAAGTTGTTACCACTGGTATTGCAACTTCATTTTCAGTATTTATTGGTTGATTCCCTTCCATAGTTGCTGCAGTTTGACCACTAACATCAGTATCTTGATGGTTGGGTTGCTGTAATATACTCTCCTCTTGAGGTAGTTCTTGTGAAGAATTAACTTCCACCCATTTTTTAGTCACATTTGTTAGCCTATATGACTATAAATATTGATTTTGATGATAACAAACCACATATGTTGGTTAAACAAAATATTTATATATTGTGCTTTTATAATAAGAAAATGATTTTATGGAATTAAGTTGTTTTTCAAGTTGTGGACTAAAATGAAATAAGTTTACAATCTTTGATTTTAATAAATATTGTTTTGAATTTCGAATTTGGACCTATTTCAAAATATTCAAATATTTTAGGCCATTCTATAATTTCATATATTTTGGGTGATATCATAATTTCAGAAAGTTTTGGGATTGACAAAGCATTATTTAGAAATTCTGAAATTGGACCTATTTGAAAACTTTCATAATGTTTTAGGCCATAATACAGTTATATAAAAGTTTTAGGGTCAAATTATAATTTTAGAAAATAGTTCACTGTAGCAGTTACTGTAGCAAGCGGCTATCCGGATCCTAACAAATGATAGACCGGATTTGGGCAGTAAGCTTCTGGAACATAAATGGGTATCCGAATTTCACAAGCGGCACACCGGATGTTCAAAAATTCTAATTTTGGTTGTAACGGTCACATTAAGCAGCTAACCGGATGTCCATAAACGGTAAACCGGTTATCACCAAAATATGCATAACGACTAGTTTTTTAGATCAAACTATATAAACCCAAATCTAATTCTTTTTCAATTACTCTCGCAAGCAAAATAAAAAAGCACACAACATTCATTGAGCTCTCATTTCGCAAATCATAAAATCTTGAATCATCTTTTATTCTTCAATTTGTATATTTACTCTTTAAGAGAGTTTTTATTGTAATCTTCAATTCCTCATCTTAATTGTAACTGTTTGAGTGTGTGAGACACTTGAGTGAAGAGATTGAGAGATAATTTCTTTGTTGTAAAGGTTCATTGACACCTTGAAGTCAATTGTAAATATTTAAAGCCTTGGAAGGCTTGCATAGTGAAATCTTCAAGCTTGGATCGCTTGAAGGAATGGACGTAGGCGGGGATTGCCGAACCACGTAAAAATTCGTGTGTTTGTTTCTCTTCTCTCTTATTTGTTATTGTGCTTTTATTGAACTTATTGCTTTCGAATTTATTAAGGCGTTAGATTGGATTGTTGTGTGGTTTTGTTAGGATAAGTTTAAAATATCAATTCACTCCCCCCTCTTGGGTTGCACACTTGTATTTAATTTGGTATCAGAGCGAGGTGCTCTTGTTTAGACTTAACTGTCTAGAGCTAAAGATCAATGGCAACTCAAAATGATTCCACATTTAGGGAAGGACAGTCCACCACTAGACCACCATATTTTGATGGAAACGATTACCCGTATTGGAAAACTAGGATGAGAATTTACTTGCAAGCTTTAGATTACGAAATTTGGGAAATCGTTAATGATGGTCCTTTCATGCCTTTGACTAAAAATGAAGTTGGGGAAGATATTCCAAAACCTTCACGGGAATGGATTGAATTGGAAAAGAGAAAAGCTTCTCTAAATTCCAAATATATGAATGCCTTGTTTTGTGCACTAGATAAGAAAGAGTTTCATAGAGTGTCTAGTTGTAAAAATGCTAATGAAATTTGGCACAAACTTAAAGTTGTTTATGAAGGCACGAATCAAGTGAAAGAATCTAAAATAAGTAGGTACACTCGACAATATGAATTGTTTCAAATGAAACAAAATGAGAGTGTGTATTCTATGTATACTATATTTACGGACATAGTGAACACTCTAGGAGCCCTAAGAAAGACTTTTTCAAATAGCGAGAAAGTTAAGAAAATCATTAGGTTGCTACCTAAGGAATGGAGACAAAAAATGACTGCCATTGAGGAAGCTAAAGATTTAAATACATTACCTATTGATGATTTAATTGGTTCTCTTATTTCAAATGAAGAAGATTTGGCAGCAGAAAAAAGGCATGAGGAAACAAAGAAAAATATTACTCTCAAGGCCTCAAAAAATAAGAGTGATGAGGAAAGCGAGATGGATGATGAGGAGTTGGCTATGTTGGCAAGAAGATTTAGAAAAGTTTACTAGAAGAATAATGAGCAGAAAAAGTTTAGAAGTCACAAAAAAAAAAGGAGAAGAAAAAGCCAATTACTTGCTATGAATGCAAGAAGCCCGGACACATACAACCGGAATGTCATCTCCTCAACAAATTCAAGAAGAAAGCTATGGTGGCCACGTGGAATGATAATGATGATGAAACAAGCGATGATGAAGAGCAACAAGAGATGACTAATTTAGCTCTCATAGCCTTTGGGGAAGAATCATGTGATGAACTTGATGAGGTAAGCGTTCTTCCTACATATGATGAATTACATGATGCCTTTAAAGATTTGCATGATAAATTGATGAAGATTGGTAAAAAGAATATATGTCTTAAAAAGAAAATGATAGAGCTTAAAAATGAAAATGAATTATTTAGCGCAAAGATTACATGCCTAGAATTAGACACTGCATGATAGAGTTGCATTATTTGAGAATTCTAGCACTTCACATGAGCACTTAGAGTCACACGTGAATGACTTGAAAAATGAAAATAAAAAGCTTAGAAAGAAGAGTAATGAACTAAATGAGATTGTGCTAAAATTCACAAATGGGCAAAAGATGTTGGATAACTTGCTAAACTCACAAAAATGTGTATTTGACAAAGGAGGCATTGGTTATAAGCCAAATTTGAACCAAAAGTATTTCAAGAGTTATTTTGTGAATAATACAACTATTAACAATTAAATTGTATGTCATTATTGTAATCAAGATGGTCATATGAAGAATAGATGTCCAGTGAAGAGAAATGCATATTATGGTATGAAATGTGTTTGGGTTCCGAAAGGAACCATTGCTAACTCTCAAGGACCCAAAAAGGTTTGGGTACCTAAAACTTGAGATTTTCTCTGGAGGGCTTAAAGAAGAAGAAGAATAAGTGGTACTTGGACAGTGGTTGTTCAAGACACATAACAATGAATTATTCTTGATTCTTGGTCTTCAAGTTTTACCAAGATAAAAAATGGTGGAGATGTATCTTTTGGAGATAATTCAAAAGGAAAAAATCACTGGCATTGGCAATGTCGGTAATGTATCCTCTACTCTCATTGAAAATGTATGTTTGGTTGAAAACTTAAAACACAACTTGCTTAGCATTAGTCAATTATGTGATAAAGGATATAGAGTTATTTTTGATGAATCAAAGTGTGTTATTGAGAATGCATGTGATGGCAAGATTTTTTTTGTAGGAAATAAATGTGTTAATGTCTATACTATTAATATAGATTGTGCATCTATAAATTATAAATGTTTCTCCGTATTGCATGATGATGGTTGGTTATGGCATAAAAGATTAGGTCATGCAAGCATGGATTTGATTTCAAAAATCGTGAAAAATGATTTGGTTAAAAGTCTTCCAAAAATCAGTTTTCTAAAAAATAGAATTTGTGAAGCTTGCCAATTTGGAAAAAAAATCAAAACTTCTTTCAAAAGCAAGAAAAAAATTTCTACTTCAAAAACACTTCAACTACTTCACATAGACTTGTTTGGACCTTCTAGATATGCTAGTTTAAATGGCAAATATTATGCTTTTGTAATTGTGGATGATTATTCTAGATACATATGGGTATTATTCTTAGCTAATAAGGATGATGCCTTTGATGCATTTAAAGTTTTCTGCAAAAAGGTTCAAATGAAAAAGGATGTAGTATTTCTTGTATTAGAAGTGATCATGGTGGAGAAGTTGAAAATTATATATTTGAGAACTTTTGTAATAATTTTGGCATTGAGCATCAATTTTCATCACCTAGGACTCCTCAACAAAATGGAGTTGTAGATAGAAAGAATCAGTCTATTAAAGAAATGGTTAGGACCATGTTGAAAGAAATTTCTTTGCCTAAGTATTTTTGGGTCGAAGTCGTCAACACAGCTTGTTATGTTTTGAATCGTGTGTTGATTAGACATAATCTTAATAAAACTCCTTATGAGCTTTGGAAAGATAGAAAATCCAACATTGGCTATGTTAAAGTCTTTGGATGCAAATGTTTTGTTTTGAACACAAAAGATAATCTTGGTAAATTTTATCTAAAATCTTATGTTGGTATTTTTCTTGGTTATTCAAACTCAAGCAAAGCTTATAGAGTTTATAATAAAAGAACTTTAGTTGTAGAAGAATCTATGCATGGTACATTTGATGAGTCTAACCCCTCCTCTATGAAGAAAGTCGTTGTTGATGATAATGCAGGAGAAGAACAACAAGAAGAAGCATCAAATGACGACCAAAAAGATGCACCGCATGGAATTCAAGAGGAACATCATGAAGAAACAAATGCAGAGCAAAATGAAGGTACTTCTCAAACACTCCTCAAGGAGTGGAGGTATGTTTCTTCTCACCCTAAGGATGTAATTTTAGAAGATCCCTCACGAGGTGTTACAACTAGATCATCTTTTAGGAACACATGTGAGCATGCTGCATTTATTTCTCAAATTGAACCAAAATCCTTTGCAGATGTGGAAAATGATGAATCTTGGATTATGACAATGCAAGAGGAATTAAATTAATTTGAGAGAAACAATGTGTGGGAATTAGTTCCTAATTCGGAACATCAATCCATTATAGGCACTAAGTGGTTATTTAGAAATAATATGGATGAACCCGGCGTGGTTGTAAGAAATAAAGCTAGATTAGTGGCTCAAGGTTACAACCAAGAAGAGGGAATTGATTTTGATGAAACTTTTGCACCTGTAGCTAGACTAGAATCCATTAGAATGCTCTTAGCTTTTGCATGTCATAAAGATTTTATTTTATATCAAATGGATGTCAAGAGTGCTTTCTTAAATGGTTATAATATGGAGGAAGTGTATGTGAAACAACCCCCTGGTTTTGAAAATGAAAAATTTCCAGATCATGTGTATAAGTTATTTAAGGTATTGTATGAACTAAAACAAGCACCTAGAGCATGGTACGATAGGCTTAAAAACTTCTTTTTAGATAACGATTTTTCAATGGGAAAAGCGGACACAAGTCTATTTGTTAAGTATAAGAACCAAGATATACTTATTGTTCAAATTTATGTTGATGACATTATTTTTGGTTCTACTAATGAATTGTTGTGTGAAGAATTTTCATCTTGTATGAGTAAAGAACTTGAGATGAGTATGATGAGAGAATTGAAGTACTTCCTTGGACTCCAAATCAAACAAAACGAGGAAGGAATTTTCATAAATCAAGCCAAGTACGTGAAAGATCTACTCAAAAGAATTGGCTATGATAATGGAACGGCAAAAAGCACTCCAATGAGTACTACCATCAAGCTGGACAAAGATGAGAAAGGTAAGGAAGTTGACATCAAGACTTATCGAAGTATGATAGGATCCTTACTCTATTTGACTGCTAGTAGGCCTGATATTATGTTTAGTGTATGCTTGTGCGCTAGATTTCAATCTTATCCTAAAGAGTCACACTTGCTTGCCATTAAATTTTTTTTCGATATTTGATTGGCACCATCAATCTTGGCCTTTGGTATCCTAGGGGAACTCATATTGACTTAACTTATTATTCGAATGCCGACTTTGCCGGTTATAAAGTTGATAGAAAAAGTACTAGTGGAACATGTCACTTCCTAGGTCATTCACTTATCTCTTGGTTTAGTAAGAAACAAAACTCGGTTGCGCTTTCAACCACCGAGGCCGAATATATAGCCACTGGTAGTTGTTGTGCACAAATCCTTTGGATAAAACAAACCCTTAGAGACTATGGTCTTAATTTTGATACCAATATTGAGTGACAATACTAGCGCTATTAATATATCCAAGAATCCCATTCAACATTGTAGGACTAAGCATATAGAAATTAGGCATCACTTCCTTAGAGATCATGTTAAAAAAGGAGATGTTATAATTAAATTTGTTTCTACTGAAAATCAACTTGCGGATATGTTTACAAAACCTCTTAATGAAGAGAATTTTATAAAGATAAGACATGAGTTTGGAATGATGAATGTTGCATCATGGATTATGGTTTGTTGATTAAGTTGATATGTTTGTTCTTGTATGCATTTATGTTTCATTTATTTTTAAATGGCTTATTGAAAAGTTTTGAATCTCAAAATGATTTAAAATTGATCAATTTTTAAGCCAAAAATAAATTGGTGTGTATAATACAAGTCTAAAAGCTTACCAAATTCCAAAATTATTCTCCAAAGCTTAACTGTTATAATCAACCGGAAAGCCATTTCTCTTATTATTGCTCACTGGACTTAAATCGGATAACCGGATAATGAAAAACCGGTAAACCTCTTTTATTATCTCCTTTCTTGGAAAGAACCGGTGAACCAGTTACGAAATCCGAAAAATTAGATTTTGTTTGGTGCTTACTGGAACAATCCAGATAAACCGATTATGGAATCCGGATAACCGAATTCGCCTATGCCTTTCACTGGATTTAACCGGATAGTCGGTTATGTAAATCTGGAAATTCGGATTCGAACTGTACTTTGGAAGCATTTTGGATCCATTCGGCCAACCAGTTAGGCAAGCCGGTAAGCCGGTTTCAGCTTGTAATATTCTGGATCCAACCGACAAGCCGGTTCGTGATATCCGGAAAACCAGATTCTCAATTGCCTTTGCTGGGCAGAATCGGATAACCGGTTATTCAATCCGAAAATCTAGATTTGCGTTGCAAGCTCACTACCCACAACCGGATAACCGGTTAGTAAAATCCAAATAACCGAATTCTGGCATATATATGTTATTCATCTTCTCCTCACCTCTTCGGTAAACCAGATCTTCCTCTCTCTAAAAGCCGTTTCCATTTTCTCTATTTCTCACTCCAAAATTCATCATTTTCATTCGTTTCCAATCTAAATCAATTCATAAATCTTATTTCCCATCTACTCTTGAGTCAAAAATCATCTTCAAAAACCATTTTCACCATCAAACTCATTAGATCCGAATCTCATCTAGGTTTTCAAACAAAACTTTCTCTCTCTAAATTCTTTCCTCTTAAGCTAGTTTTAATCCTAATTGAACCTCAATATTCATTTAAATCCTCACCATCTTCCTTCTCATTGCCTCATTTCACTTCAAATCAATCCAAATCACCATGTCAAGCTCACAGCCAGTTCGTGGAAAAGGTAAAGAACCGGTTCAACCCACCAAACGCTCACGGCAAGCAGGGGGCACCTCCAATCAATCTTCCTTTGAGTCCACGAATTTCCCAACCAAGTATTTAGTCAAATGATTTCATCAACAATTCATGACTCGTGAGGTACTCCAAACTTTTTTTGTTTTACCGAATTGGTTGAATAGTCTTAGTATTAGTAATAGAACTTTATTACAATTGTTGGAAGATGTTGGTTGGATTAATGCACTTGTTTTTTAGGAATATGTATATCCAGACTTGGTGAAAGTGTTTTACTCGAATATGGATTATTCCGCGGAGAAAGAGAATTGAGTGATCACCAAAGTTGGAGGTGTTTTGATTGAGTTTGATGATTAAGAGTTGAACTCTATCCTAGGGACTTCCGATGATGGCCTAGAAATGTTTTCACCTAGGAAATCTCCTAATATTGATGACTATGTTCATATTGATGCATTTAAGAATATATGTTGTCGTATTGACCTTTCGGATGATGATTGTACCATTCATTTCCGCACCCAATGTCTTTGTCTTTAAACTCGGATATTACTTCGTTTTATTCAGAGTATTGTGCTTCCTAGATCAGGCCATTTGGATGAGGTTTCTCATATGGATGTTGCCTTGATTTATTGTATTCTTTACGTCGTTCGGTCAACTTAGGCTACACCATTGTCCGAAACATGCTTTGTATACCAAAATTCATTATCCATTCCCTTCTATATGGTCATTTGATCACTTGAATCTTCAAATACTTTAGCGTCCCTATTGATTAACCATCATGTAGGCCATCTAAAAGCATTGGGGATGAGGCTGTTAGTTCTTTAGGTTTTGAGTGGCAAAATGGAACTTGGGTAAAATTCACTGAAAATAAATTCACCTTTCTTGCTCCAAGTGATGATCGGCCACTTAATGTTGTGGTTCCAGCCGATCAGCTACCTATTTTTTCACTTTCCTTTCGGGGTCAGCGTAGGCGTCGAGATTCTTTTGTGTCTACCTCTACACCTACAACCTCTGCACCTGTTGTGCCACCTCCCGAGCCTCCTATTTATGAAAAGGTTACTCTTCAACAACTTACGGATAAGGTGAGTACACTCTCTGTGCGACAGACTAAGTTTCAGCAGCAGTAACAACAGCAGCAGCTTATTCATGGACAACGCCTCTTCTTTGAGCACTTCGGCATTCCATATCCGTATCCACCTCCATCACCACCATCCTCACCACCTCAGTAGTCTCTGATGCTTGTATTTGGACACACCTACATTTCACTTACTGCATTATGTTCTTTTATTTTCAATTACATGGATGGTTGTTATGATTTTGGATTATGTATTTATTTTGGATGATATGGATTTGTTTTGATTGTTTGTTATGTTATTTCTTTATGCTTTGGATATTTTTGAACTAGTGTGTTGTATTGAGATTTTGATGATTGATAAGGGGAGCTTTTATTCTTTTGATGATGAAGGGGGAGATATAATATGTAAGGGGGAAATATGGGAAATTCATTTGTTATGAAAAATACTCATATGCACTTATATAATATATAATGGGGAAATATGAGAAATTCATTTGTTATGAAAAATAATCATATGCACTTATGTAGGGGGAGTCTTTTAAATCTTTTTGAAATTAGTCTTTCAACCTTGCATTGATTAAGGATGAGCTTTTCATAACTAAATCAAATTTCTACAATGTGTTTTGTCATCATCAAAAAGGGGGAGATTGTTAGTCTATGTGGGTATAAATATTGATTTTGATGATAACAAACCACATGTGTTGGTTAAACAAAAGATTTATGTATTGTACTTTTATAATAAGAAAATGATTTTATGGAGTTAAGTTGTTTTTCAAGTTGTGGACTAAAATGAAAGAATTTTACAATCTTTGATTTTAATAAATATTGTTTTGAATTTCGGATTTGGACCTATTTGTAAATATTTAAATATTTTGAGCCATTTTATAATTTCATATATTTTGGGTGATATCATAATTTTAGAAAGTTTTGGGATTGACAAAGCATTATTTAGAAATTCTGAAATTGGACCTATTTGAAAACTTTCATAACGTTTTGGGTCATAATACTGTTATATAAAAGTTTTGGGGTCAAACTATAATTTTAAAAATTAGTTCACTGTAGCAGTTACTGTAGCAAGCGGCTATCCAGATCTTGACAAACGATCGACTAGATTTGGGCAGTAAGCTTCTGGAACATAAACGGCTATACAGATTTCACAAGCGGAATACTAGATGTTCAAAAATTCAAATTTTGGTTGTAACTGTAACATTAAGCAGCTAACCGGATGTCCATAAACGGTAAGCCGATTATCACCAAAATGTGCATAACAGCTAGTTTTTGAGCTCAAACTATATAAACCCAAATCCAATTCTTTTTCAATTACTCTTGCAAGCAAAATAAAAAAACACGCAACATTTATTGAGCTCTCATGTCGCAAATTATAAAACCTTGAATCATCTTTTATTCTTCAATTTGTATATATACTCTTTAAGAGAGTTTTTATTGTAATATTTAATTCCTCATCTCAATTGTGAGTGTTTGAGTGTGTGAGACAATTAAGTGAAGAGATTGGGAGATAATCTCTTTATTGTAAAGGTTCATTAACACTTTGAAGTCAATTGTAAACATTTGAAGCCTTGGAAGGCTTGCATAGTGAAATCCTCAAGCTTGGATCGCTTAAAGGCGTGGACGCAGGCGGGAATTGCCGAACCACGTAAAAATTCGTGTGTTTGTTTCTCTTTTCTCTTACTCATTTTTTATTGTGCTTTTATTGAACTTATTGCTTTAGAATTTATTAAGACGTTAGATTGGATTATTGTGTGGTTTTGTTGGGATAATTTTAAAATACCAATTTACCCCCCTCTGGGGTTGCACACTTGTATTTCAAAATTAACAGGAATATCAACATTCTTTCCAGATCTTAAGTTGATGACCTTGCAGTGTTCATTTTTCTCTCTTCTTGGATCTTCTGTGTTACTGGGCAAGTGTTGTGTGTTAGAAAGTGCATATTTATAAAGGAGAAAATCGTTATTTTACATATCAAGTATTACTAACAACCCTTACTTTTATGTGTTTAAGTTTATTGTACTTTAATTATGTGTATTTTGTTCTAATTGAGTATTTTATGTATTTTAGGGGCATCATAGTCATTTCACAATAAACGAGAGATCAAATGGCAAAACGGACATTATTTTTGAACTCAGGACGGTCGAAAACCTTAGGAGGAGTATAAAAGGAAAAATGACACTGTTCACATGTACGGTACTATTCACATGTACGGGTACTGTTGGCGTTACTGTGCGAATAGTGGCTGTTGACTGTACTGTGCAAATAGTGGTTGTTGACTGTACTGTGCAAATAGTGGTTGTTGACTGAACTGTGCAAATAGTGGCTGATGACGTGGCGAAATCCTGAGCGTCCAAACTGTTTTTAATCCGATGGCCATGATTTACTCGATGTAACTATAAAAAGGGGGCCTCCCCCCCCTAATTAGGCACCTCTGAATCCATTTTTGGGATTCATTTTCTGTAATTCTCTCTCTATCTTGTACTTTCTACATATTTTAATAAATTCCCATTTTGCCCCTAGTTCAACTATGAGTGGCTAATTTTCTTTCAAGCTTGGGTTGAAGGTGAAGTCTCAACATGTGTCATGGGCTTGATTTGGTAAATTTATTTTCTCTTCGCCTCTAGTTTTTGTGGATGTTTTGACTTCTCGTCGACAAATAATACTAATCTTGTCTAGTACTGCCCTGGTTTCACCGGCTCCCTAGTATAAGGTTATTATTATTTGGCACGATAAGCCCTTAGCACCATATTTATTAGAGCGTGGTTCATGAGGTGTGGATTCCCCTCTCATGATTTAATTGGTATTAATAATGAATATTTAGCCCATGATGCATGTTGATACGGATCCAGATACCCAAGTACGTCATTTTATTAGAATTCTCTACAATTTATTCTTGCCATTTCAATTCCAATTTCAGAATTTATTCTTGTTATTTTAATTTAAGTTTTAGCATATTCTAAATCATTTTCCACCTTAAATCCAATCACCCATTCATTAAATTAATTCTATATATAATTAAAATCCACCTCCTCGTGGGATCGACACTCGTCACCATAGATCTATACTACAACAGATTCGTGCGCTTGCGAGTTCAATAAAATTTGCACAACAAGTTTTTGGCGCCGTTGCCGGGGAGGTAAGTAATTTTAATTCTTAGAATTAATTTTTGTGAATATTTCTATTTAATTGTTTTCTTGTATTTTTTTTATTATAAAAAAAAAAAGAAAAAGAAAAAAAAAGTGAATCTACATTTAGAGGTTAGTATTTCTTTTCTTTTTCTCTTCTTTAAATTTTGTAATTTAATTTTCAAGTTATTTTTTTTTTTCTCTTCTTTGTAATTTTTATTTATCTTATTAGTTTATTTTTAATTAATTTATTTCACGTATTTTTTGTGTGTGTATTGTTATAGTAAGGTTGTAATAGCGCAATAAGGTTAGTATCATAATTTCTCCTTCTCCTTCTTCTTTATTTTTATTTGTTTTATTCGTATCTTTATTTTTATTTTATTTGCTTTGTTCCCATTTATTTTTGTTTCTTGCATGCATGGTCGTAGGTCATTATTACCTAATCTTGAACCTATAGACCTTGAATTAGAGAAAACACTTCGCATACACAAGCACATTAAAAACAAAATGGATTTACAAGAACCACAGGAGAGGCCATTTAAAGATTATTTTAGTCCTTTAGCCAATTTGAGCACATCATGTATAAGGTACCCAAATGTAGCTGCTAGGAGTTTTGAATTAAAACCTAGTGTGCTAAATTGTCTCCCCACGTTCTATGGCTTAGAAAATGAGGACCCATATAATCATTTGAATGATTTTCATGCTATTTGTCAAACATTTAAATATGAGAATTTTTCAGATGATGATGTAAAACTTAGATTATTCCCATTTTCTTTGAAGGATAGAGCTCGTTCATGGCTTAATACATTGCCTGCTAATAGTATTGCATCATGGGAACAAATGGTTACAAAATTTTTAAATAAATATTTCCCAGTGCATAAAACCAATGCTATTCGTAGGGAAATCTCGGAGTTTACCCAGAGAGATGACGAGCAATTTTTCGAAACATGGGAGCGATTCAATGGGCTACTCTTGAAGTGTCCACATCATGGGTACGAGAAATGGCATCAATGCCAATACTTTTTGGAGGGATTATTACCGAATGTGCAAGAATGGCTAATGGCAACAAGTGGAGGAGAGCTAATGTCCAAAAGTGCATCAGAGATTTGGGAATTCTTCCAGCGACAAGCAGATAATTCCCAACAACGGAGTCGATCACTCAGAAATACTAGAAGGGTAAAGGGAGTAAATGAGGTTCACATTGGCGAGTCAAATTCAGAAATTAAAGAAGTCAAAGCGATAATTGAAGGCCTCTCTCGACAAATAGCATCGTTATCGACTGCTAAATCCACAGAACCACATGACCTTGACTCATATCCAGATCAAGCCAATGCCATAGGTGTAATGAGAAAACCATCAAATTACAACCCATACTCCAACACATATAACCCTGGATGGAGAGACCACCCCAATTTTTCATGGTCTCAAGGATTCCAACAGAATGGACCAGCAGCTCCAGCTCCACCAATGCAACCAATTCAAAATCCTCAAGCCTCTCAGCCCCCATTTAGACCATTCAATCAGAACCAGAACTACTCTCAACCCAGACCATGGGAGGATGCATTCCAGAATTTCAGGAATGTTACTCACTCCACGATTGAGCAACAGAACCGCACCATTGATGGACTACGAAATGAATTGAGAGCGGGCTTCAACTCACAAGCTCAATCAGTTTCAAGTCTAGAAAAGATGGTGGGACAACTTGCTTCTTCAGTTCAAACTTTGGCAATGACCGTTGAAAAAGGCAAATTTCCAAGTCAACCAGTGCCTAACCCTAAAGGAGTACATGAAGCAAGTACCAGTTCACCACAGCAGCATGGAGAGGTCAAAGCCATCATGACCTTGCGAAAAGGAAAAGAAGTCGACAATAAAGTGGAGTTGCCAAAAGAAAATCAAATTGTACCTGTAAATGTTGAGAACTCATCACCGGAGGAGAAAGAAGAAACCAACCCACGAGAGTATGTTCCCAAAGCTCCATTTCCTCAGAGGTTAGCTAAAGGGAAGAAGGGAAAATCCACAGGTGAGATTCTCGAAATCTTCAAACAGGTAAGTGTCAACATCCCTTTACTTGATGCTATAAAGCAAGTTCCATCTTATGCCAAGTTTCTTAAAGACCTGTGTACTAAAAAGAGAAATATGCATGTTCAAAAGAAGGCATTTTTAACAGAAAACATTAGTTCTATACTCCAACATAAAATTCCTTTAAAATACAAAGACCCAGGCTCCCCCACTATCTCATGTAGCATAGGGAACCACACAATTGAGAATGCTTTGTTGGATTTAGGAGCTAGTGTGAATTTGTTGCCTTATTCAGTTTTCGTGAAACTTGGACTTGGAGAATTACACCCAACTCCAGTAGTGTTACAACTTGCAGATCGGTCCACGAAAATACCTCGTGGTATTGTGGAGGACGTGCTTATCCAGGTAGATAAATTCTATTTTCCTGTTGATTTCATTGTAATTGACACTCAACCAATACAGGATTCAAGGAAGCACATCCCCATTATTCTAGGCCGACCTTTCTTGGCAACTGCGGATGCTCACATTCAATGCAGAACTGGAAATATGCAGTTGTCCTTCGGCAATATGACCATGGAACTGAACATCTTCAACATTGCCAAACAACCTCACAATGCAGATGATGGAATTGTTGATGTGGATTTAATAGAAGCATTAGTTGATGACAATTTTGTTTCAAACCTTAGTGATGATCCTTTGCAAACATGTTTAACTCACTTTGGTTTGGATTTTGATATTGACAGATCGGTCGATGAGGTCAACGCCCTACTTGACTCAGCACCATCTATGGACATTAATAAATGGAAGCCAAGAGTTGAACAACTAGCACCATCAGAGAAGAAATTCATCCCATCATCAGAATCACCACCAAAACTTGAGCTCAAACCATTGCCCAACACTCTGGAATATGCATTTTTGGGGGAAGAAAGTACTTTACCGGTAATCATCTCATCATCCCTCAATGACGAACAAAAAGGTAAGTTGTTGGATGTTTTAAAAGAGCACAAAGAAGCATTAGGATGGACCATAGCGGATATAAAAGGTATAAATCCAGTAGACTGCATGCATTACATTCACCTTGATGAAAATGCTAAATCTACTAGGGAAATGCAACGTCGGTTAAATCCTAATATGAAAGAAGTTGTTAGAACAGAAGTCCTTAAGCTATTAGATGCAGGTATCATTTACCCCATTTCTGATAGTTCATGGGTCAGTCCTGTACAAGTTGTCCCCAAAAAGTCAGGAGTCACTGTAGTTGCAAATGCTGATAATGAATTGATACCAACTAGAGTAACTACAGGATGGCGTGTATGCATTGATTATAGGAAGTTGAATTCTGTCACACGTAAAGATCATTTTCCTTTACCATTTATCGATCAAATGCTTGATAGATTAGCAGGCCATGAATTTTATTGCTTTCTAGATGGCTACTCAGGATATAATCAGATTCCCATAGCACCAAAAGATCAAGAGAAAACCACTTTCACTTGCCCTTTTGGCACTTTTGCATATAGGAGAATGCCATTTGGATTATGTAATGCACCTGCTACATTTCAACGATGCATGTTGAGCATTTTTTCTGATATGGTTGAACGATTCCTTGAGGTTTTTATGGATGATTTTTCAGTCTTTGGTGATTCATTTGATCAATGTTTATGTCATCTAACATTAGTTCTGCAGAGATGTATCGAGAAGAACTTGGTCTTAAATTGGGAGAAATGCCATTTTATGGTAACACAAGGTATTGTTCTCGGTCACATCATTTCGAGCAAAGGTATTGAGGTTGACAAAGCCAAGGTGGATCTCATTTCTAATCTTCCTCCACCCAAAACGGAATTTGACTTGGAATTCAAAGATAAGAAAGGCACAGAAAATGTTGTGGCAGACCATCTCTCTCGTCTTCATTTTGACACAACTACAGAGCCTTTAACATTGAATGAGTCCTTTCCAGATGAACAATTAATGAATGTGGAAGTATTACCTTGGTATGCTGATATAGTTAATTATCTTGTTACAGGTAAACTTCCAGAGCATTGGACCAAGCAAGACAAGGCCAAATTCTTTGCAGAAATAAAGAATTTCTTTTGGGATGACCCGTATTTGTTCAAGTATTGTGCAGACCAAATTGTCAGACGATGTGTCCCAGAAAATGAAATTCAGAATATCCTTTCATTCTGCCATGAACAAGCTTGTGGAGGCCATTTCAGTGCTAAGAAAACAGCTACTAAAGTTTTACAATGTGGTTTCTATTGGCCAACTATATTTCGAGATGCTTACACTTTCTGTTCTTCATGTGATAGGTGTCAACGAATGGGGAGCATTACACGAAGGAACATGATGCCACTAAATCCAATATTAGTGGTTGAGATTTTTGACGTATGGGGTATCGACTTCATGGGACCCTTTCCCACTTCTTTTGGCCATCAATTCATACTGGTTGCTGTTGACTACGTATCGAAATGGGTGGAAGCAATTCCATGCAGAACCAATGATCACAAAGTGGTGATAGGATTTTTGAAAAGCAACATTGTTTCGCGCTTTGGATTCCCTCGAGCGATAATTAGTGATGGTGGTGCCCACTTTTGTAATAAAGCTTTCAAAGCTCTTTTGACAAAGTATTCCATCACTCATAAAGTGGCGACCCCGTATCATCCGCAAACCAGTGGCCAAGTGGAGATCTCCAATCGAGAAATAAAGCACATACTAGAAAAGACGGTGAGGCCGGACAGAAAAGATTGGTCATTAAGACTTGATGATGCATTATGGGCATATCGAACGGCTTTCAAGACCCCGATTGGGATGTCACCCTACAGGCTAGTGTATGGAAAAGCTTGCCACCTACCTGTGGAACTCGAGCATCGTGCATATTGGGCCATCAAGAAATTCAATTTTGACATGCAGCAAGCCAGCTCAGAAAGAAGATTACAACTGGCAGAGCTTGAAGAAATTCGCAATGATGCATACGAAAATGCCAAGATTTACAAGCAACGAATGAAAGTCTTCCATGACAAGCATATTATGAGAAAATCTTTCACTCCAGGTCAGAAAGTACTTTTATTCAACTCTCGCTTGCACCTATTCCCAGGTAAGTTATGCTCTCGATGGTCTGGTCCATTTATTGTTCATACTGTTTTTCCACATGGGGCAATTGAAATTAAGGACCCAAAGAACGGTGTCACGTTTAAAGTTAATGGTCAAAGATTAAAGCCATATCTAGAATATCAACCACATGGAGAAGACACCGAAATAAATTTGAGTGACCCACCAGATTTGAATTGATTTTTTCTTTTCGGTGGTTTGATTTGTCCTTCTTTTTCTCTTTTTATTATTCTTTTGCTAATTGAAATTTATTTTTGCATAAGTGTGTTTGTTTTATCATTAAGTTTTCTCTTATCATTGTTAATCATGAGTCTCTTACTTAGACCGTTCCTCCTGAACATTCTTAAACCACTTCAACGTGTCAAAAATCATCTCAAAAGGCAGATTCAATTTTGTAAAACAAATCGCATTTGGGCTCTACAACCACCAGAGTTAGTAGCCTATGTTGAAGGTTTAGAACGCCAACTCAGAGATATTGAGAAAAGTGTTTTCGACATCCAGTTGGAGCTTGAGGTAAATTCAATAAGAGGACGATTTTGATTTTCTTTGTGTGTTTTAATTTGTTTTTCTGTTTGTGTGCTTTAGTTTGTTACCCCGGTGAAGTGGCGGATAACGGTACTCCGTGACAATCAAGTCGGTTACTTCAGTTTCCCATAATAACTGATATTCTGAGGCGAAGGTATGGACAGATCAGAGATTCTAGCAAAACTTCACAAGCGATTCCCTTCACTCCCTCAGAATGCCCTCCTTACGATCTATAAAGCTCGGTCCGAACGCATGCGATTGATCATGAGGAATAACATACCTGCTGACATCCGTTGGTTAATCGAGGCGAAAGTACGATTGGCGGGTGAGTTACCTCCAAAATTTATTGCATACATGCCTGGTTGTGGTAAAGGAAATTATGCAAGAAAACGACGAGCTCGAAGAATTTCTGTTGCTTGTCATAAGTGTGCCAGAATGAGTTGCAATAAAAACCGATGTTCTTTAGGAATGGTGTCTGATAACAGAGAAGATAAGATTCAATTCATTAGGGATGGCTTGAATAAGGAGTCATTGGATGATATCCTTCTGTCTCTTGAAACGCATCCCAGTGGATATGTGCAAGGAGCGATTCTCCAGTTATGGTCATTATTCCAGAAAGAGCATGCACGATATAGTCTCGGGAATCTGACTATAAAAGACCCTGTTTGCCAGTTTATAAGAAAACTGGATGGGAAGCCTATCCTCGACCCATAGAGGGCGTTCAAGCCGTTTCTGGACGTAAAACCAGAGGAAGATGTGAGCCACAGTCGCAATTACCTGTAAATATCCTTTTACTTTACTGTTATTTTATTTCATTTCACTGTTGTTTTATCATTTGCATTATTGTCTTTAATAATTTTATTACTGTTTGTTTTTACTGTTTGCTTTTTGACTATCGAGCCATGTGCTTTACGCATTATTTGACACTGACATGCCACCTCATACACAGTTGTGATCCACTATCACCAAGATTCTTAAATATGACTTTTTGTTAAGCACTCACAAATTGTTTTTGAGAAATATTCCAATGGCAGCTACTTCCGATAGGCAATTCAAGAACATTTGTGTGCTTTCTGGATTTACCTATGGCAAACATAAAGAGTTCGTTGATGCAGCCATAGATCTTGGTCGAAACATAGCAGAGAGAAAATTACACTTGGTGTATGGAGGAGGTAACCGAGGGTTATCAAAATTGGTCTCAGAAGCTGCTTTTATCAGGGGAAGCCAAGTGTTAGGCATCATCCCTAGAGTCTTAAAACCTTTGGGCAGTGTGTCTGACTCAACGACTGGAGAAGAGTTAGTCGTCTCAGGTATGCAAGAACGAATAACTGAAATGCTTAATCATGCTGATGCTTTTATTTTCCTTCCAGGAGATCTTGCAACAATAGAGGCACTTATCACACTAGCATCTTGGGCCCAACTGCACATTCACCAGAAACCCATCGGTTTGTTAAATGTCAATAATTTTTATGATGGCTTTATCGCATTTCTTAACCATGCAATAAAAAGCTACTTTATTCCTTCCAGTGCGAAA
Organism: Citrus australasica; assembly: GCA_029618585.1. Lineage (NCBI taxonomy): Eukaryota > Viridiplantae > Streptophyta > Magnoliopsida > Sapindales > Rutaceae > Citrus > Citrus australasica. Next base: position 233,942 of record JARCIV010000030.1, on the reverse strand, counting down.
AAACTTTTTATTTGTGCTCACACTGCTAATGAGCTACTTGACATGTTACAAGCTTATAAACCAGAGCCAGACCCCTGGAGCTTTGTGTTGGAGCGTTCAAATGATGATGGTAACAATAGCCGCAGTAAGAAGTACAAATTAGATTTAACCCTCCGCCTGTAAATATTTTCTTCTATGTTGCACCAACCAGGTGATGTCTTCTAAACTCTACTTCTTTCCTTTAAAACATTGAGGACAATGTTTCGTTCTGGTTGGGAGGAGGGAATAGTCGACAATTGTGGAATATTGGTTAAGTTTTTACTAATTTTTTGTTGTAAAAACTAACTGTTGTTAACTTTTTGTGTTGAAGATGGCTGAATATGGAGTGTAGTGACTCTAGAAACGCATCTTCATTGTTAAAAAAAAACAAAAAAAAAATAAAATAAAAACAAAAAAAAATAAAAAAAATAAAAAAATCTTTTTCTTTATTATGTTTTGATGTTTATTTTTCTTCTTCCTTTTTAATTTCTCCTTTATAAATATACATTTTCAAACAAAAATTTTTGAGTCAAAGATGGCTGAATATAGAGTGTAGTGTCTCTAGAAACGCATCTTCTTAAGTTAAAAAAAAAAATCGTTTTCTATCATTTTCTAATTAGTTTTTCTGCATCATTTTTACATTTCTGCATGCATATTTTCCTTTCACATTTAGAATAGTTGGGGGGTAGACTGTTGTTTAAAAAAAAAAAAAAAAAATTGTGATTTGTTTTAAGATTGGATGACATGATGATTTCAAATTTTAGTATTTGTATTATCTTTAGTATGAAGTGATGTTACACTATGTTTGCTACTCTACATGTTGATGTCGGAGACAAATATGAGTTGCTTGAAGGAATGAACATGTCATAATAAATACCAAGTGAGTTTTTGAGCCTATCATTTTTCTTGGAGAGTACCCCTTTTGCCCATTCTTTATACAGCTTAGCAGTTTATTATTGTACACGATCTCTAGATTTCTTTTGAGTTAACCCTAAAAAAAAAAAAAAAAAAAAAAAAAAAAAAAAAAAAGAAAAAAAGAAAAAAATGTGTGTTGCTACATTTGGAAGCCCATTTAATTAGTAGATATGGAAGATTATTTAGAGTCCTAAAAGATGATGGAAAGGCCGTCTTTGATCCGTTTGAGCCTTTCTAGCCATCCCTTTCATGAATATCCATAGTTAACCCTTTTGAGCCTTTAAAAAAAAAAAAAAAAAAAAAACTTTTCTTTGTCAACTTATCATCTTAACCCACTCCGATTTGGAGTATTACCCAATATTTTACAAGATCCATCACCAATTTATGTTTGAGAAAAATGTAAATAAATATTTTGTATAGTGAAATTATGCCTAGTTCAAAAAAAAAAAAAAAAAAATTGTTGCTTAAACAAAATGTTGTTAAAAAAAAAACAACAATAATAGGTGAAATCCACCTTGCAAATTCCAAAAAAAAAAAAAAAAAAAAAAATTTCCTCTACATTTTTCTCAAACATACACTTTATTTTTCCTATTTCCCATCTTTGTTAGCCATGTCCCTAGCCTACGTTACGTCCTAATAAAAGTCCTTCTTGATTTTAGGGAACTCTAGTATGAAGTAGAAGCTAGTTATATGGGCCAAAAAGATGTAATGATGCATAAAAAAAAAAATAAAATAAATAAATAAATTGGGTTGACTAGCATTTTTATTTGACTAGAGATCGTATTATTTCGAAGCTAAGGGCATATTTCTTTCATTTTGGTGAGAGCATGTGAGATCACTTCTTTATTATTTTCTCTCAATTATCATTCATTGGAGTGACTATTTTTATTGTGTTTAATTTCTTTGTGAGAGTGTCACTACTTCCAGTGAGATTTTGGGGTTTGACATATCATTCTTGAAGGTAGCTACGACAAAGTCTACTGGGCTAATTCATGTGGATGGTTGATGTGGGTGTGATGTTTCTTTAGACTTGATATAATGCTTATACTTTTATTTGATTGTTATCATTAATCTGATTGAATAAACAAGAGTGTTTAAAAATATAAATAAAAAAATAAAATCATTTTTGAATTTTATTTTCGCTTTATTTGCTAGGGACTAGCAATAAGCTGGTTGGGGGGTGTGTTGTGTGTTAGAAAGTGCATATTTATAAAGGAGAAAATCGTTATTTTACATATCAAGTATTACTAACAACCCTTACTTTTATGTGTTTAAGTTTATTGTACTTTAATTATGTGTATTTTGTTCTAATTGAGTATTTTATGTATTTTAGGGGCATCATAGTCATTTCACAATAAACGAGAGATCAAATGGCAAAACGGACATTATTTTTGAACTCAGGACGGTCGAAAACCTTAGGAGGAGTATAAAAGGAAAAATGACACTGTTCACATGTACGGTACTATTCACATGTACGGGTACTGTTGGCGTTACTGTGCGAATAGTGGCTGTTGACTGTACTGTGCAAATAGTGGTTGTTGACTGTACTGTGCAAATAGTGGTTGTTGACTGAACTGTGCAAATAGTGGCTGTTGACTGAACTGTGCAAATAGTGGCTGATGACGTGGCGAAATCCTGAGCGTCCAAACTGTTTTTAATCCGATGGCCATGATTTACTCGATGTAACTATAAAAAGGGGGCCTCCCCCCCCTAATTAGGCACCTCTGAATCCATTTTTGGGATTCATTTTCTGTAATTCTCTCTCTATCTTGTACTTTCTACATATTTTAATAAATTCCCATTTTGCCCCTAGTTCAACTATGAGTGGCTAATTTTCTTTCAAGCTTGGGTTGAAGGTGAAGTCTCAACATGTGTCATGGGCTTGATTTGGTAAATTTATTTTCTCTTCGCCTCTAGTTTTTGTGGATGTTTTGACTTCTCGTCGACAAATAATACTAATCTTGTCTAGTACTGCCCTGGTTTCACCGGCTCCCTAGTATAAGGTTATTATTATTTGGCACGATAAGCCCTTAGCACCATATTTATTAGAGCGTGGTTCATGAGGTGTGGATTCCCCTCTCATGATTTAATTGGTATTAATAATGAATATTTAGCCCATGATGCATGTTGATACGGATCCAGATACCCAAGTACGTCATTTTATTAGAATTCTCTACAATTTATTCTTGCCATTTCAATTCCAATTTCAGAATTTATTCTTGTTATTTTAATTTAAGTTTTAGCATATTCTAAATCATTTTCCACCTTAAATCCAATCACCCATTCATTAAATTAATTCTATATATAATTAAAATCCACCTCCTCGTGGGATCGACACTCGTCACCATAGATCTATACTACAACAGATTCGTGCGCTTGCGAGTTCAATAAAATTTGCACAACAGCAAGCTTCCTTGAGATATGCTACTCATTACTGTGGCAAGCTGACCAATTTGGTTTTCCAGATTTCTTAGAGATACAGCTTCCTTTTGCACAATTGCTTCATTCTTTGCAATGTATTCCTTAATCAGTGTTTCTAGTGAAATAAGAGGATTATGGCTGGTGTGTTTTTGCCCTTGATTTTGCTGATGAAAATCAGGTGGTTGAGCATTTCTGTTCTGTCCACTCAATACTGGAGCATTTTGATTCTGATTAGTCCACGAGAAATTTGGGGGTTACTTCCATCTAGGGTTGTAAGTATTTGAGTACGGGTTGTTTTGAGGCTGTCGGTTGTAATTACCCACATAATTCACTGATGCTGGATTTCCAGGACAGTTATCAAATTCGTGTTCTTCACCACAGTACATGTAAGATAATTCAGTAACTTGCTTTATTGTTGCTGGAGCAGATGTCATTATGTACCCCTACTGCTCCTCTTGCTACTGGCTATCTAGTTGATGGCCACTGATAATTAAAGTTGGCAATTCTCTCCAAAATTTCATAAGTTTCAGTGTAAGATTTGGATCACAAGGCTCCATTTGCTGAAGCATCAACCATCAATCTCGTACTTGGATTCAATCTATTATAGAAAGTCTCCAATTATATGCAACAAAGAATGCCATGATGAGGACACCTTCTGAGCAGTTCTTTGAATATTTCTCAAGCCTCATACAAACTTTCATCTTCAAGTTGATGGAAAAAAGTGATCTCATTATGCAATTTTGCATTTTTTTGTTGGTGGAAAATATTTCATTAAGAATTTATCGGCCAACTCATTCCATGTAGTGATAGAATCAGATGGTAATGAATTCAACCATGCTCTTGCTCGATCTCTTAAGGAGTAAGAAAAAAGCATTAGTCTTAAAGCATCTTGTGTTGCTCCAGCAATTTTAAAAGCATCACTCACTTACAAAAACAACTTAAGATGGAGATGATGATCTTCATTTGGCAATCCATTGAATTGACCCATTGTTTGCAACATTTGAAACATCACTGGCTTCAATTCAAAGTTTGCGGATTCCACTTCAGGTTTGATTATCCCAGGGTGTACAACTTGAGGAGTTAACACAGCATAATCTCTAATAGCCCTGTCTCTATCATCTGCCATGTAAATGATATTGTTGTTGCCTGGTTGTCTTTGGTTAACATGCTCATTCTGCTCCTCTTGAATGTTGACAGGTTGTAATGGCCCGTGAGGGTCCAAATTTCCCACATCATGCAAATTATCCATGTCTGAAATAATTTTTGAATTCCTTTCTTCTCTTTGCAATCTCCTTATAGTCATTTCAATCTCAAAATCAAATTGGAACATAATAGATCTGTCCTTGCGCATACAAGTGTTGATCTGTCAAAAAATAGAACAAATCAAATCAAATCGCCACTATCAAGACTTACTTGACACTTCGAAAATAAACAATCACTCCCCGGCAACGGCGCCAAAAAACTTATTGGTTAATTTTTAATCAAATGCTATTGATGCCAATGTGCAAGTGTACACAACAAGTAATAAATTGATGAATATTCAAGATCGTCTCCACATGGATTGATGTTACCAAAAATGCTACAGCAATCACAATAGTGCAATCTACCTTTATTTCGAATGAACAAATGTGAAGTTGTTGACTACCGAAATTTATAATTGTGAGAAAATAAAATGAAATAATGCAGTGATGACATAAAGTAAATAAATTGTGTATAAGGATTAAATGAGAATAAGGTAGTTGAATGATCAAACTCTCTTTATGGGTTGACTGATTTTCATCAAATTAACACCAGTTGCTACAACACAGTCCATAGCACTGGGCATAATTACTTTGCATCCTCCGCTGTCGCGTGTTGGAATTCTCATACCCTTAAGTATCTTAGCAATGACCAGAAACTATTCTACCTTCAACATGACATTACGAACATCTATTCTCTCCACCCTACAAGGTGAGTACCTATGTCTAGTTTGTCACAAATCTTAACTTCAAGTATAACCCTTATGGGATTAAAGATAAACTTAATCCAGGAAACTCGAATTAAGATCAAGTATTACTCTAATAGTATCCAATAAGACATGCCCTTTTACGGCTCTATCTTACCTTGAACCATTAAATGGGTGGTCAACCGAAATAACAGTTATAATAATAGCTACTAGAGGAAAATGCTACAACAATTATATAACAACTCATAAGAACATTCAAGAACCCATTAGATTGTTTTTCACTCAATTACAAGCAAGTTTAGTTCATTTTCTGATCTTCTTATTCTTTTCTCTTGATTTTCCTTGCCGTCGTTTTATGTGATGCGCGCCCCTTTTGATAACTGAAAACTAGGGTAAACAAAAGCCTAGAGCGTATATGAGTCAAATTATATAGGAAACTGTAGATTGCAATTCTGTAGCTATCTCGCGTTAAGTTTTCTCCCTCATTGTTCCAAGATTGCTACAGCAATGGTTGCTCCAGCAACGGCTATAACACTGCATTGTTCCAGGTTGTGTTTCACTTCTTTTGTGGCCATATTCTTTCTCCTTATTGCTAGCCCAATGCCTCAACATCCCTTCATGGATTATAAACTTCTGAAAACCTACAATTATGCACATGTTTTGAGCACAAATTACTTTAACTCAAGCAAAACTTATTAAGACTAAACTAAAATAGATGTTTATGCAAAACATAACCAAAATGTAATGAAAACATATCATTTACTCTCTAAGTAGTCTTGATTTAAGTCTAAAATTGCCATAATAACTCTTATTTCATAGAATTATCAGCATGCTCCAGCACCCAATGGACAAAATAGACATGCTCAGCCACCTGGTTTTCATCAGCAGAATCAAGGGCAAAAACACACTAGCCATGATCAAATTAGTTCATTGGAAACACTTATTAAGGAATATATCGTGAAGAATGAGGCAATTGTACAAAGTCAAGTTGTATCTCTGAGAAACCTGAAGAACCAAATTGGACAGCTTGCCACAGCAATGAGTAACAGATCTCAAGGAAGTTTATCTAGCAATACAGAAGATCCAAGAAGGGAGGGTAAAGAACACTGTAAAGTAATCAACTTAAGATCTGGAAAGAATATTGATATTCCTATTGATGCAGCTAAAAAGAGGTTAGAATTAAACTCCTCACAAGAACAGCCTTAAGTTAAAAGGATGTTACAGCAACCCACCCATCAAGATACTGGTGCTAGCAGTCAAACAACAACGACCCTGGAAGGAAGTCACCCAATAACTGTTGGAGAAGATGTTGCAACACTAGTGGTGACAACTCACAATAAATCAAAGGAGAAGAGATTCGTACCTCCTGAAATTGTACAGCCATTTAGGCATCCACCTCATTTCCCACAAAGATTCTAAAAACAAAAACAAGATAAATAGTTTAGCAAATTTTTTGAAGTGTTGAAGCAATTACACATCAACATACCTTTTGTAGAAGCATTGGAACAAATGCTTAATTATGTGAAATTTCTAAAAGATATCTTGACAAGGAAAAGAAAGTTGGGAGAATTTAAAACTGTTGCTTTAACATAGGAATGCAGTCACATGCTTCAGCGTAAGATTCCTAAAAAATTAAAAGATCCAGGAAGTTTCATAATACTATGTTCAATTGGAACTAGGTACAATGGCGGAGCACTCTGTGACTTGGGAGCCATTATTAATCTAATACCATTATCTGTATTTAAGCAATTGGGAGTAGAAGAGTGCAGGCTAATAACAGTCACTTTGCAATTGGCTGACAGATCTCATGCATACCCTAAAGGAAAAATTGAAAATATATTGGTGAAGGTTGACAAATTGATCTTTCTAGTGGATTTTATTGTACTAAAGTGAGGCTGATAAAGAGGTACCAATTATACTTGGAAGACCTTTCCTAGCAACTGGAAAGACTCTGATAGATGTGTAGAATGAGAACTAACCATGAGGGTGAATGACCAACAAGTCACCTTCAATGTATTAGAAGCTATGAAGAGTCTTGATGAGGCAGAAGATTGCAATTTTATGAGTGTCGTGGATCTTGCTGTAACAGAAAGAATATATAGATGCTGCAGTAAAAAAGTTATCAAAGCTGACACTTTTGAAAGCTTTGAAGAAGAAGATGCTACAACAAACCAGATAAATTAGATAAGAGAAAAGTAATCTAACAGACATAGCAGATTTATTGAACCTCTAAATCTTTCAGATAGGAAAGTAAAGACAACTTTATCATCTATTGAATCAGCTCATACTCTTGAATTGAAATTGTTACCTTCACATTTGAAATTGCTTATCTTAGTCAGAACAATACACTTCCTGTAATCATTTCATCTTCTTTGAATGCAGATCAAGAAAGGAGTCTGGTAGATGTGCTTGGGAAATATAGAAAAGTAATTGGATGGACTATGATAGACATTAAAGGGATCAGCCAATCCATATGCATGCATAAAATTCTGTTAGATGACTGCTACAATAATTCAGTAGAGCAACAGAGAAGGCTAAACCCCATTATGATGGAAGTTGTGAAGAAAGAAATCATCAAATGGCTGGATGTAGGGATCATATACCCGATATCAGACAGTTCATGGGTGAGCCCAGTACAATGTATTCCAAAGAAAGGAGGAATAACAATGATAGCAAATGAAAGAATGAACTTATTCCTACAAGACCAGTAATTGGATGGAGAGTATGTATGGATTACAGGAAGCTCAACAAAGCTACACGGAAGGATTATTTTCCTCTCCCATTCATAGATCAAATGTTGGACAGACTTGCTGGAAAATAATACTATTATTTTCTCGATGGGTATTCAGGTTACAACCAAATTTCTATAGCCCTAGAGGATCAGGAAAAAACTACATTTACCTGCCCTTACGGAACTTTTGCCTTCAAAAGAATGCCCTTTGGTCTGTACAATGCTCCAGTAACTTTCTAGAGATGTATGATGTCTATTTTCTCAGATATGGTATAGCAAACATTGGAAGTCTTCATGGATGATTTCTCAGTCTTTGGAGAAACGTATACTGATTGTTTACACAACTTGGAAGAAATTCTTAAAAGGTATGAGATGACTAACTTAGTACTCAATTCGGAAAATATGGTGCAAAAAGCCATTGTGTTGGGTCATAGGGTATCCAAAAATGGCATAGAGGTAGATAAAGTAAAGATAGAAGTGATAAATAAACTGCCACCTCCAACTTCAATCAAGGGTATTAGAAGTTTTCTAGGACATGTTGGATTCTATAGAAGATTCATAAAAGACTTTTCGAAAGTAGCTAAACCATTATGTTCAGTACTAGAACATGACAAGCCTTTTTATTTTGATGAAGACTGTCTGCAAGCTTTTAGAGAACTGAAGAAAGCTTTGATCACTGCACCAGTAGTTATAGCACCTGATTGGACTCTACCTTTTAAGCTCATGTGTGATGCCAGTGACCATTCTATTGGGGCTGTTTTGGGGCAGAGAAAGAATAAGGTTTTCCATTCTATATACTATGCTAGCAAAACTCTTATTCAAGCTCAGATTAATTACACCACTACAGAGAAAGAGCTGCTAGCAGTAGTATTTGCTTTCGATAAGTTTAAAGCGTACTTGGTAGGTACTAAAGTAACAGTTTACACAGATCATGTAGCCAACAAGCACCTAATATCAAAGAGAGATGCCAAATTGAGAACAATAAGATGGATATTATTGCTTCAGGAGTTTAATTTGGAGATTAAGAATAGAAAGAGGATTGAAAAATCAAGTAGCAGACCATCTGTCTAGACTAGAAGCGGATTCGAGCACATTGACTAAACAAGACATCACTAAAATATTTCCTGATAAACAACTGTTAGTGCTACAACATGCACAGATGCTACATCAACCAAGATCTCCATGGTATGCAGATTTTGCTAACTACTTAGTGAGTGGATTGCTACCACCTGAGTTGAATTTTCAGCAGAAAAAGAAATTTCTTCATGATGTTAGAAGCTACTACTGGGATGACCCAGCCTTGTATAAGTTATGCTCAGATCAAGTAATACGAAGATGTGTTTCAGAGGAAGAAATTCCACATATACTGCAATCTTGCCATGCTATAGCATATAGAGGACATTTTGGTGGACAAAGAATAGCTGCTAAAGTTTTGTAATCAGGTTATTACTGGTCTTCTATTTTTAATGATGCTTATAAGTTTGCTAAATGTTGTGATAGGTGCCAAAGGACATGAAACATAACTCAAAGACATGAAATGTCATAGGCAAACATTCTGGAAATGAAGATTTTTGATGTGTGGGGAATAGATTTCATGAGCCCCTTCCCACCATCCTTTGGAAATTTATATATCCTGCTTGCTGTGGATTATGTCTTCAAGTGGGGAGAAGCTACAATATTACCCATCAATGATGTTAGAGCAGTGGTGAATTTTCTTCAGAAAAATATTTTTTCCAGGTTTGGCACTCCATGAGCAATTATTAGTAATGAGGGTACTCACTTCTGCAACAAAGTATTTGTTGCAGCAATGGCCAAATATGGAGTCAAGCATAAAATTACAACAGCACATCACCACAATTCAATGGCCAGGCAAAAGTGTCTAATAGGGAGATTAAGAAGATTTTAGAAAATTTAGTGAACCATACAAGAAATGATTAGTCATCGTGCTTACATGATTCCTTATGGGCTTACAGAACAACATACAAGACACGACTTGGCATGTCGCCCTACTGGATTGTGTATGGGAAAACTTGTCACTTGCCACTCGCCACTCGAGCTGGAGCACACAACATATTGAGCACTGAAACAATTAAACTGGGATATACATGCTGCAGCAGAGCAGAAGAAACTTCAACTATGTGAACTTAATGAATTACGATTTTTCTCGTACGAGAATGCAAGAATCTATAAAGAGAGGACAAAATAATGGCATGACAACACATCCAACAAAGAAAATTAATTCTTGGTCAAGTAGTTCTGCTCTATAACACCGGGTTAAGACTATTTCCAGGACATCTGAAATATCGATGGTCTAGACCTTTCAAGCTACTCAGAATTTATCATCATGGGGTTGTTGACCTCTTAAATGAAAAGACAAGCCAGGAATTCAAAGTTAATGGGCATAGAGTTAAGCATTACATGCATTCAACACAGATTACTCCTTAGTGAATCGGCAGTGTGAGCACTCAAGGAAGGTCAAACTAAAGGACCTTAAATCAAGCGCTAAATGAGAGGCAACCCATCGCTGAGGAAGTCGTTTTGGATGAAATTGATCATCCAAGTTTCCATTATAATATATATTTTTATCTTATTTTCATTATTTTTCCTATTTAGGAATGTTTAAGTGTTATCTTTTATTGTTTTGCACAAAAAAAAAATGCTAAGTCACGCAATTTATGGAGTTGGATTCAATAATGACAATTGGTGCTGTAATGTTAACATATTACAATGACAAGCTACTTGACGGTAGCCATCTGAGGAGATTGTTGTGTAGATTACTAGAGCACACAATTTATTGCTGCTGCAACCAATTTTACCGTTATAGTAACTTAATTACGAAGCCTCACATTTTACCGTTGGAGATAACATGTGACAGCTGGTTGGGTGAACTCGGATAGAGATTAGGGAAGGATGCATAATCTCTTAAATGACCGCATCAATATCTCTTTTCTATTTTTATGGGATATGCTTAATAAATTTAAAAAAATTCTTCCCTAATTTATCTATTTTCCCGGATTATTTATTTATTTATTTCCACCTATTTAAGAGTTTCATTGTGCATGTTGACCTCTAACACTATTTTCTTTTCCCTTCGCAGTCACAACCAAGCTACCTCATAACCTATTATTCTCGTTTTACTCTTGGACATATTACCACAATCATTTTACTGCTGTAGCAATGCCAAGGTATAAAAGGATGGCCAGCCCACTAAAAGATCCCTCACGATTTCAAAGTTACCATGCGGAAGAGAAATATGAAGAATTTATTGAACCGCGTAAGATTTTGGAAGAAAAAGGATTTCAGTTCCCACCTCAATCCTCATGAATTGTACAATCATTGTATGCTGCTGCAGCAAAGCGCGGGTGGATGGTGTTTTGCAACCACCCTCGAGACCCTGTGTTGCCACTGGTGAAAGAATTTTACGCCAACTTATTAAGCCATGGTCAACAAAATATTTAGGTAAGAAACTCGCTTGTACCTTTAGATTCCCGAGTTATTAATGCTTTTTATAATTTACCCTCTGAAGTTAATTGTGAGTATGCCAATTGCTTGACAAATTAATCCCACAAAGATGGAACAAAATTTTCACAACACTTACCGTAAAGGGTGCATCTTGGGCTAATGAAGAAGGGCGTGTGATTAATAGGATAGATTTACAACCTATTGCTAAGGTGTGGGTGAAATTTTTAAAATTTAGATTGATGTCAACCACACACACCACCACTGTTTCACAAGAGAGGTTACTACTTTTGTGTGTCATTGTTAGAGGGTTACCCATAGATGTGGGAAACATTATAGAAAAAGAAATTTGGGACTGTGCTATGAAAAACCAACAAAAAAGTTGCCTTGCTATTTCCTTCACTAATCACCAGCATTTGTGTGGTATCGGGAGTCCACGTTGATGCAAAAGATGAGCATGTTAAGAATGATGGTTCCCTCACTGGACGCACCATCGAAAGAATTGTTAGTGAAGTTGCTAGAGTACTACCTGAACCAGCTGCTGTAGCATGGGCAAGGAGTTGTTGGGTTAAAGCAAAGAATCCAAGCCCTTAGCTCCAGCATCACTCAATGTGCTGAAGCTCAGCAGAGGGAAAACAATTGGTTTTGTAGCTATTTACAGCACTTGGAAAACCACATACACCAATTTACTGTGTATATGAAAAGTACCCACCGAAATTTTCCTGATTCATTGCTACAACAATTCAATTTTGGTACTTCCACTACAGATGCTCCAGTAGAAGTTAGTGAAGATGCTACTGACACAGATGAACCAGAGGAAGAAGTTGCAGCAGAACCGCAAGTAGAGGCCGATACAGATGCTGATGACCTGTTAGACCAGCCTGAAGAAAAGAGTGTCAAGTCTGCAACTGACAGTTCCCCAACAAAGGAGGAGGAAAACCCTGAGAAAGAACTCGAGGAACCCCAAGCTAGGACTTCTTCCAAGTCTAGAAAAAAGCACATCATACGAGAAGAAGAAGAAGAACCTGCAGAAGAGCCGACCATTCCAGTCCTCTCTCGAAAGGACAAAGAGAAAGTAATCACCCCTCCTACCTCCGATGATGAAGCCGAGCACATTGATGCAGAGCTGGAAGCTGCAGCAGCCAGATTTACTCGTACAACCACCGAGACAAAGCATCTACTTGATATTATTGCTACAATCACGGGTGAGGCGTATGCATCTAAAGACCCAGCTCCTGCTCCTTCACAGCAAACTCCCAAAAAATATGTTCTTGCTAGTCCTAAAGGATCTAGCAAGAGAAAAGGCAACACTTCTAGAGGCGTTGCTGCAGCAGACACACCAGAGCCAAAGAGGACCAGATCTGTTTCGTCCTGACAGGCTGCACCCACTGTAACTCCTCCCACTACCCCATCGCAGAGAAAGAAAAAGGTGCAGCCAACTACCTCACCGCAGAAATCTCCTAAGGATCGGCTGCATCGCCTCCAACAAGCGGTGAATTGGTTGTAATTTGTTACAGAAGTACTTTTAGCACCAATGGAGTACCACTACCCGCTAGTTTATTTTACTTCTTCATGTAAAATTTTTTCCTTCATTTAGTTTTAATTTTCTAATTTATTTTGCATGTCTTTTCATTTAATGTATGCATATTTGGATTATGTGGTTTTGTTTTGTGTGCTTGTGAGGACACAACACCTTTCAAGTTTGAGGGGGGGTTGTGCTATCATATAGTGTGTTATTGAGTGCAATGCATGTGTTGTTTGTTAATTGAAGCTCTGTTATCTACTGCTTGTGTATGGATTTGAAAGCCTAATGAAGATAAATTGAGTGTTATTATGTATTTATGAGAATGTCAAGTAGAGATAGTTATAGATGGAGGTTGAAATTACGTCTCGACACTTAGACTTTGGTCGACATTCATGAGAATGCTACAACAGGATCAAGAAAACTACAAAGAGTAGAAAATATCTCAAGTTTAGGGGAAATTTTTGTGTTGAACTGAGCTTATTTGGTAATAAAATCTACTCCAATGGCTTAAGTGGCTGAGTAACTAGGGTTGAGTATGCACCCCATATGCAGACTTGAGTTAAAAGGCGACAAGAATTATGATTATTACTGAAGCAATTTATGTTCTAAAAAAAAGAAAAAAAATAGAGAAAGGAGTCCTCTGTCTGGGAGATTGAGTAGCCAGGTCTATTCATAAGCCCCATGTTCAGCCTTGAGTTAAAGATATCTTTAGATAAGACTATGTTATGACCGTTGCTGCAGCAGCTCTGACATTTACTTTGAGTGAGTAATTAAGTGTTGTCATTACAAGTGAAAGGCATTCACATGAAAGCTTAATATTGCATTGAAGGGATTAAATGAATATATATATATATATATATATATATTTATGTTTGTTGTAGCAGAATTTAAGTATATTTGTGATTTGTGTTCCCCCATATGTAATTATATTTATATTCTACCTTTGAACTATATGTAATGTTTGTATAATGTTGTAGCACCTCTGGAATTTGATCAAAGTGGCGCACACATATTTTGGACAGAATGCAGCCTAAGTCTAGAACTAAACTGCTATGACTATTTTGTGTAATCAAAAGTGCGATATGAGGGTGGAAGAGTCCTTGCAACTTTGATGACAGAGCTGAGCTATTTGTTGCATGATTGGGTGATTGAAGTATTAGCATTGTTGTCGTTACTTGAGGACAAGTAATGGTTTAAGTTTAGGGGTGTGAGAACTCTATGAAATTAGAGTAATCATGACACTTTTAGACTTAAATCAATATTACTTAGAGAGTAATTGATGTGGTTTTATTACATTTTTGTCACATTTTGCATAAACATTTATTTTAGTTTAGTCTTAATAAATTTTGTTTGATTTAGAATAATTCGTGCTTAGATTGTGTGCATAATTGTAGGTGTCCGGAAGCGTATATTTCAAGGAAGGAATACTGATGCAATATGCTTAAAAAAATAAGGAAGGAACATGGCTACAAAAGAATTGAAACAAATCTGGAACAATGTAGTTGTTGTAGCCGTTACTGAAGCAATTATTGTTGTAGCAATCCTGGAACAACGATAGAGAAAATTTAGCGCAGGATACTTGCAGAATCTCGATTTGCAGTTTCCTAGTCTGACTCATGCGTGCCCTAGGCATCTATTTACCCTAATCTTTTTTTATAAAAGGAGCACTCATCATATGGAAGAGTGGTGGTGAATTAACATCGAAGAATCAAGAGAAAAAGAAGGAAAAAGCATAATTCAAGGGAGAACAAGTCTGCACCATTGAAGAAACCTGCATAACTATTTTCGATTAAATTTCCATCATCGTTTACTTCTTTCCTTACTTATTCTCACATTAAGACGATGCATTTCATGACTAATATTTTGCTGTTAGTTTTTCTCTTACAAGTTATTAGCTAAATTTGATTGTAGTTGAGTGACAAGCAATTTTAATAGATTCTTGACTGTTCTTATGAGTTGCTGCAAGATTGTCGTGGCATTTTGCTCTAATAACTTATATTACAATCATTATTTCGGTTGACCTCCCATTTAATGGTTCAAGTTAAGAGAGAGCCGCAAAAGTGCCTGTGGAAATTATTAGAGTAATACTTTATCTTAATTTGAGTTTCCTGGATTGAGTTTACTTGAGTCCCAAAAGGGCTATACTTGAGTTAAGATTTGTGAAGAACTAGATATAGGGATTCACCTTGTGGGATAGAGAGAGTGTATGTTCATAATGTCATATCTTAGGTGAAATAACAACTGGTCATTGTTAGATTGCATAAGGTTATGAGAAGTCCAACAAGCGACAGTTGAGGATGCAAAATAATTCTGTCCAGTGCTGTAGGAATTGTTGCAGCAACTGGTGCTCATTTGAACAAAACAGTCAGCCCATGAAGAGAGTTTGATCATTCAACTACCTTATTCTTATTAAATTCTCTTTGTACAAATCATCTAATTTACTTTATTACTGCAGTTATTTTATTATATTGTTAATTTCATTAGTCAATCAACCTTAATTATATTTTTCTTTAGATAAAAGGAAGTTTTCACTATCGTCATTACTGTAGCATTTCTGGTAACATCAGTCCATGTGGAGACGATTTTGAATATTCATCACTTTATTACTTGTTGTGTACACTTGCACATTGACATCAGTAGCAATTGAGTCAAAATATCCAACAATAAACCACTCAAGTTATTTTGTGACAATAATGTTAACATTTATGTGTTTATAATGATGATTTTGATTATAACAAACAAGATAAAAAATGATTGAGTTTTTAAAAGTTAAAATTATTTTTCATACATTTTAAATAAATCATTATTTTGATAAAATAAAGGTTTTATACTTAAAGGAAAAATGATTTTATGAAATTGGTTGTTTTTCAAGTTCATGGTCTAATTGAAAGAGTTTTGAAAACTTAGAAATCAATTAGTATTGCTTGAAACTCTGGAGATGGACTTATTTAAAAAGTTTCATAAAGTTTTGGGTCACAATATAATTATAGAATGTTTTAGGGTAAAACTATAATTTTAGGAAATAGTTCACTGTAGTAGTCACTGTAGCAAATGGTAAACCAACATCTTGATAACGGCTAACCAACATCGAACAGAATTGAAGATTAGTTTCTAGACACTAACGATGATCTGATTTCTGTAAAACGACAATCAAACAATTTGAATTTTGGCACAATAGTCACTTGCTCAAGCCAAAACGACGATCCGATAAGGCTTAACGGTGATCCGACTTTGTGCAGAAAATCAATAACGGCTAGTTTTCAGCTCCAACTATAAAAAGGCTACATTAGTTCCAAATCAAAGTGAATCAAATGATTACCATAGAGCATATATTGAGAATACAATATTTTTTAAGCTTTAATTTGTTCATTCATTCTTTAAATCACACCTTGGGAATATATCTGTAAACACATAGATTGTGTGTAAGAAAAATCTTGAATTTGAGAAAGCGTGAGTGTGGGAAACACGTGGGTTAAGAGATTTGAGATAATCTCTTGTTGTAAAGGTTGATTGACACCTGTGAAGTCAATTGTAAGAGTTCTTAAAGTCTTGGAGACTTGATTAGTTGAAGCCGGCGAACTTGGAGGCGTGGACGTTGGTAGGGTTGGCCAAACTATGTAAAAATCTTTATGTTTGATTCTCTCTTCCCTTATCTCTTTATATTTTGATCGCTTTATTTATTAGTTATTGTTTGTGAATTTATTTTATAATTGCATTAATTTTTATTCAAGCACTCCATAATTTTTAGAAAACCAATTCACCCCCATCTTGGGTTGCATACCTAGTATTTCAAATAAGTCAGCAGTTATGAGGTATCCAATCATGGAATATGGCTACGGAATTTTGTCACTGCATTCCAATAACAACAGGAGCTCGACAAAGTCGAGTAAATAGACATCAAGTTCCTAGTTGTTAGAAAAGAGTTTAGAGTGGACAGTTGTCTATAGAGCACGTCAATACAAACTCCATGATTGAGGATCCACTTACTAAGGGATTGTGACCCAACACATTTCATGAGCATGTTACTCATATGGGTGTCAGGTCATTAAAGGATATTCAATTTAAGTGGGAATTTTGTGATTTTAGATGCTCTTTTAATATAGACATTTTTAAGTTATTTTGGTTTATAGATATTTAGGTTATTTTCTGCAGAAATAAAGTTTTAGTGTATTCACACTTTGATTTTTGATATGGTTTGATCTCACTAAAGTTTAAGGTGGACGGTTAGAAATAGGCATGTTAAGATTACATTGCATGAAATTTACATGCTACACATCTACATCATGCTCCATGTCATTCAGTTGTATTAGCATAGTAACCATTGATAGGTTGAGTTACAATAGTTGTAACAAAGGTCGCTTTGATCCCATGTTGGTATGATTGATTGATCGGATTAGTTGTAGATATATTTAAGTAATGACAGTAAAGTTGAGCTCATACGGTTATTTTTGCAAAATATAATTATAAAGTTACAAATATAGTCCAAGTAAGCGATTATAGGATTTTTTAATTCAATATTGTTGGATCATTAATCTAATGTTAGGCTTATATGTGAATGATTATGTATTACAGACTATCATATAAGGTTAAGCGCAATTAAAAGTAATCTACTAAGGTTTTCGGTATTATGAGCTTTAATGTATCTAATAGATGTGAGTCTTTAATGTGTAGAGACCCAATTGTATTTTAATTATATGATGGGCGGAATTAGGAATACCTAATGACAACAGGAAAAAATTGTCTATATAAGTGGTTATGGTCCCCAGGTCACATGTATCTTTCCATTCTTTCTAAAATCTCATCGTTAGAGAGAGAGCCATGAGAAAACTTAAAGGATTCTCCAGGAGAACATGTAGATCTGTAAGGCCAACCACACAACCTTAGAGAGCAATTCAACATTATGGATTCAAGAATACTTCCGCATAATTTTGTTATTGATTCTTGGTGATACAACATGAATGTTCCTGGATTATCAATGATGGTTTTCACTAAAAGTTTTCTTGTTCTAATATCCTAAACCTCTCATGTCTTTTGCCAAATCTCGCTCAATATTTTTGCCAATGAACATTATCTTTGCAAGTCAAATCTTCTTCAAGAATTACATTCTTGTCTTCAACTTGGATAGGCATAGTCATGTCAATCATTACTGAAGTCTCTTTAACTTGATTTTGCTGCAAAAGTTTGATTGTACTATTAGGTCAATTTAGGCATAATCATGTCAATCATTTTTGGAGTCTCTTTAACTTGACTTTGCTATAAAAGTTCGATTGTACTATTAGGTGAATTTGCAAATCAAAAGCTGGTTGTACCTCTTCTTTAAAAATCTCAAATAAATCAATAATCTCATTATCTTCTACTTTCAACGGTGTAGAAAAAGATGGTTTGACAATATCACAATGATCAAAATGGTCTTCCATCAATTGTCTCACATTAAACCATTCCTTGATTTCTTCTTATGCTTGTCAAATCCTTGATTCTTTTTGTTGTTCCCACCAATCTAAAGCATCACATGTTAACTTAAATGAGACATAAGAAATGGCAACTTTCAATGAGACAGTTTGAAGAAAATCATCCATCATGCATATCTAATCAAAAATATCATCAGGATTACCACTAAAATCAAGGATATCTTCAAATATAAGAAGATGATATGAACCTCGATACTCTATCTGTATCATTTTTCTCAAATTAAAAATACAACCAATGGTAAAATTGTAAATAATGGTGAACTTTGGTTTTGGTGTGTCTGGCGGCTTCTGGCCGTAATTTGGTGTGGTGATGGTATAATCTCAAAGATAAAGTGGTGAAGAGCATGATGGTGGCTGTGAATTCATCGGATTCATGATGGTTTTGTCAAAAAACCTACTTAAAGTGGTAGTGGTAGCTTATGATTGTTTGTGGTGGCTTATGGCCAACGTTTGCTGGCGATTGGTGATTGGTTTTGGATGTGGCTAGAAGGGTAGTGTGTTAGTGTCGTTGATCGATTGTAAAGGTGGCTGGTTTCATGGTGGTGGCTAGTGGAGAGCTCACAGATTTTAGGTTATTCACATGGTGGTTGTGCGGCTGATCAAGGGCAGAGGGTTGTCGGGTTGTGGTCTATGGTGGATGGTGATTTTGGTAGTCGGTTGAATGACAATGGTGGTGGCCATAGATTGTGGGGGCAGTTTTTAGATGATGGCACTAAGGTTTTCTAATTTTTGGGATTTTGATTTTTTTTTTTAGCGATGAATTTGGTGGCATTGGATGTGGCTAATGAAGAAAGTTGTGCAACTTGCACAGAACCACTCTGATACCAATGAAGCAGCGTAGCGGAAGCAAATTGATATAGTTGAAAATACTAAATATTGTTCTAGTATCAAACCAAGCCGACGCGATTATGCTACACTCTAATCGAAGTACGATTAGATCTCGTTTTATTATAAACGACTCAATGAAGTTTTTAATAACATATAAAACAAGATTAGATGAGGCTTTAATCCAAACGACTCTACAAGAGAAATTTTGATAGATAATCCAAAAGGAAATTATGGAGGGGTTTTATTGAATAATAAAAAGAGTTTAAGTTTTGAAAACAATAACAAGACTTCACTATTTATAATAGTGTAAAGATACTTCCCTAAGTTAATTAAAAAAGAGAAATAAACTACAATTGTAGTAGAAATAAAAACTAACAGACATAACATAATTGAAATAGAAAAATCCTAAAATTATAAAATTCTAAACCCTAAACTAATGTTCTGTGTCACAAGGTTTTATTTTTTGTTATTTTTGCCAACAATTTTATGTGCTTTTATATTTTAAGTGTTATTTTTTCATGGTACTAAATTTTTATTGTTTTATGAAATGGGTATGTTTTTTTATTTATTTTTCCTTTTTGGATTTGAGTTGTCTTCATTTTACAAGATTTGACTTTGTTTCTGGCTTTTTGTTGATAAAGTTTCATACTTTTAGCAAATGGTTGCTTGTCTTGTTGTTTGTTAGTTTGTTAATGGTAAGAATTTGGGTTATATAGCTCAATTTCTAGCTCATGTTTGGTTTTTTAGCTTTACTTTATATGAATGAAATTCAAGGGATCACCAAGTGACTATGAACATGTAAATACTAGATGGAATATGATTGTTTAAAAAATAGAGCTGATAGATCTTGTTAGATAGTTAAAGGAGTATGCTTTGCTTCCTAAAGATCGATTTTTCAGGTTAATAAAAATATTTTGCTTAATGTTTGGTTTTTTTTATATTACGTATTTTTTTTTCATTTCTAATGTATTTTTCTACAATCCCACATGCTTGCTGCCCTTAGTGTTGGGAACGCAGCTAATTTGGGTTTGATGTTTTCAGAGTGTTTAATACTTTAATGGCTGCAATCTCGAGTTATATTTGCTCAAATAGACTTATTCATGAGTGGACTTAGAATTCCACTTATCATTTGCTTATATGTCCTTTTTAATGTATGTAAAACAAGTTAGAGTTCATCTTCTAAATACCGAGCCTTTTTAGGATGCCTCGAGATTTTGATTATTTTGTAGAATTGGTTGTGATTGATGAGATTTAAGCTTTAAAAATGTATTTTTTTTCAAGCTAGTGTTGCGAATTATTGAAATAATGATTAAGGATCTTTTTAACAATTTTCTTGATATAAAAAGAACCTTAGAATATTGCAAACCATGTACTATTTCTACAACTTTGAAATTGTAGTCATCCCATTTATTGGGGAGGTTATAGGAAATATTCTTGTAATGCTATTGTGTTAATTATTTCTAACAACGTTTGCTTAAAGATATCATATTGTTCAAACAATCATCATTGATATAAGAACAAATCAGCATGTGAAGTTAGCAGTGAATGAAATTAATTTTGACACAATATTTAATCTCTATTCACAAAGTCGAGAAAGAAATTGGTATTTATTTTTGTTGTTTTTTGATTTTTTTCTTGTTATCTTTTGTTTCTTCTTAGGAACTTTTTACTGTCATTTTTTGGCTTTTCATACAGCTATTTTGGATTAATTTCTTATTGGCGCTGGATGTTTTTATTTCTGTTTCGGGGTAATTTTATTTCTATATGGATTTATAGGGTTACAAGGCTTTAAAGCCCATAACACTCATTAAAGAAGTTATCCTCTGGTATAAATTATTCCTTTCCTTTGGTTTTCGGTTTTTATAATTTTTGTTGGGAGGATTTTGGTATTGAACATAACGGACAAAAACAACGATATGAATCAACATAAAAGTATGTTAAGTTTTTATTTGTTGCCTTATCATGAGTACAATATGCACTAACCTTTTTATATTTGAATTTTTTTGCTTGAGTATTTTTTACTGCCATTTTTTTTTACTTTTTCTTGGTATTTTTACTGCTATTTTTTTGTTGGTTATATTTGCTGCAGCTTATGTGTTCCTTCGTCGTTGTTACTAATGTTATGATAAGTTCAATGGCTATTGGTCCTAAGATATCACTCATGAGAAAGTATTGAAGAAACCTAAAAAAACTATTGTTGTTTTTGCCCGCAAGAAAATTTAGAAGCTTTTGTTTAGTTAGCCTCTTTTTATAGTAATCTAGCTTTTTATAATTTGTTTTTATTGGAGATGAAATTTTATTAATTTTTTTCCTCCTTTTGTTTGCTTTTTATCAAGTGAATTGATGTCAATCAAGCTTTATAAAATTTATAAATTTCTGTTAACTAATTTTATTTCTTGTAACTCAAAAACATAAATTTCAATTCTGGTAATGAGAAATCTGGATAATGAAAATAAGGATTCAAATCCTCTCCTAGGCTCTTTCTTTCATAGAACTCTTAAACTTTAAAGGATCTATTGAAATATGTTATTAATGAAATTAAATGGCTGAGATTTTGTTTTAATTAATTTTTATTTAAAGAGACATCCAAAGTTACATGATTGTTGTAATTTTTTTTCCCTTACATCTCTTTCTACATTGATGCCCATCTCCAACAAATTGTAAATAAATAAATAAAAAAGCACACGCTAGACAAACGAAATCGACAATAATGTTTGTTTTAATTAATTTCATTATTTCCCTCTTTTATCTTTCTATATTGACGACAATCTCCAGCAAATTGAAAAAAAAATGCCTGAATAGAGATGGTTAGGAACATGGGTGCGGGAGGCTAAAGGACGACGACGACAATTATGGGATCCAGGCTAGATAGGATCAAACAACTTTTGTTTAATCGAGGAGTATAGATAGATATGAGCTGATAGCTTTTGTTTCATAGTATTTTGTTTTATGTGAGATGTACCCCGAAATGAATTGACATGTACGACAGAAAAAGTGATCAGAAAAGTATTAGAAAAGATGAGAAGTTAGAATGTTGGAGATTGCCTTCAAAATGTTTGACGAAATGGTTGAACGAAAATGGCTTTGGATGTTGAGAAGATTTGCTTGAGGGTAAATGCACAATTTTTGAATGGAAGCATTAGCCCATAATAGGTCATGATCACGTTGGAGATTTCGTTTACTCTTTAACAACTTTTTCTAGCATTTTTATCATGCATAGCTAGGATGGCTTTTTTGGTGAGTAGTTCCTTCCTTATTTTTATCTTTCTTCTTAGATTGATGGACGATAGGCAGCTTGAGACTCATAAAGCCTAGAAACAAATTTGATGCCTGGTGATTTTGCATATTTCTAAATTTTCTATTGTATTATATTTTTAGCTGACGGTTTAGAGGGAGCATGAAGCACATTGGACAATGCATTATGCTACAGTGATGATCCCTAAAATCTTGCATATTCATCATGATTGCAAATCCTTTGCCTCTTTTTATTTTTTTTCTCTTATCTCCAAAATAGTTTATTGATGCTCATAGTGCTCCTACTAATTGACTTAGCTTCTATTAAAAGTTCTTTTTGAGTAAACAATTATTTAGAAATTGGTAAAAGACTTCATTTCTTGCTTTAAATCAAAACTTTGCAAGCCCAATTTTTGGTTGCACTGCCTCTACACAAGCACCGACGAAGGGGGGATGGGGAAACCTGCTGGCCTAAAACCTTCTTCGACCCTTCTGAATCCTCTTTGATGACTGAATTAGATTTAAAATTCTTTAATTTAGAATTTAAGGAGTAGTGTATAGGAATTTAATTATTCTACAAAGTTAACTTTTGAATCCTCTCTAATGACTGAATTATCATTATATTTCAAGTTTATACAATCTAGCAATTAGAATAAAGGAGCTTCACAAAATCAGTATGTGTTCCAATAGTCCCAGATTGCCATCGGATGATAGATAATTTTTAAATGAAACCTTGCATGCCACATACTAGGCCAGATGAGATGACTTTTTTTAAAGCAATATTTAGAATAGTCCATGTTGAGTTTTCTATCCTACTTGATGCTTGTTGTAGAAGCAATGTCCTCCACCAAAAGCATTTTGTTCCAGTCCTTAATTGCTGCATCTATTGCTATCTTAAAGAATGACTCTTGCATGAATAATGTCAGAAAACATTTTTAAGGTAGTGAAGCTATCAATTTATTTGCATGAAGTGCTGCTGGAGCTAGCCAATGTTAGTTTACGAAAAATGCATTTATAGAGGTTTATGAGGATTATTGCTCATTTGTAGTAGACTTATATATAATGCTAATTTTCTCACTGTAAATTTTGATAGGACTGGTTCTAAGTGTTGTGACGTACGTTATTATTATAATTGTTCTAGAGGGGATTTCAATGTCCAATAAAAGGAAAATGTCCTCTTTTCCAACTGATATGTGCTATTAAATCTTCCTTTATTTAGTTTAACTTTTGATTTTGTTTAATTACAAAGTTATTATATGGGGTATCATATTTTCCAAAAACAAAGTAGTAAAAATACAACAGCTAAAGAATTCAGAACAACAACTATCGAACTCAGAAAAGCAACAAACAACAGTGGCAACAACTATAGAAGCCAGAAAGTAGCAAACAAAAAAAAAGGAATGTTAGAAAATAGCAAACAACAAAGAATACAAAACAATAGCTATAGTAACTATAAAATCCAAAAAAAAAAGCAAACAACAAAAAAATAACAACCATTAGAAGAAAGCAAATAGCAGAAAAACAACAACTAGTAAAAAAAGCAACCAACACAAAAATAGTAACTAGCAGAAAACAATAAACAACAAACAAATAGCAAACAACAACAAAAAAGAAAATAGTAAAAAAAATCAAACAACAACTGCAAACCCAAAAAATGGAAAATAGCAACTATAAACCCAGAAAAATAGTTGAACAGAAGCAAAATTATAGCAACATAACTAGATGCCCAGTAGCAGCAATTTGTGAAGTAGTAACACTAATTTAGTTCATTGAATTGCAATTGAGAGTGAAAACTCGTGCTATTTTGTTGAAGCAATTCCTAAAAAATTGTTCATTCAAATTCTTCATGATGCATCCATGGCATTGTATTGGACATTGAATTAGACAAATTGCAACTCTGAAATTCCAACTACATAAAGTCATTGTGACATAATTTAACAATTCATCATACTAAATTATTTAATAGATATTACTTCTTTTCACTAAGAATAAATTAGATTAAATTTACTTACCGAATAAGGATGATAATCAATTGATGATCAAGGAGTATTGTTTATAATATGAAACAAATGTGTAGGTGCCTGCATGTGATATACAAGCTAATTTAAACATTCATTGATATCAGCAACTAGTAATAAGTTAGAAATATAAATTAATTTTATTAACAATATTATCGAAGAAGTTTGAGAGATCGATGGATGATTATTCGACCTCTTTTTCTAGCCATGGTCTTCTCCAAGCTGCTTTAATTTTATGTCTTCCGCGAGATGACTCTTTCCTCTTTAATCCAGTTGCTTTAACAATATCAGCATCTTGTACACATTCTTTATCACTACTGCTTCGATGCTCTTTAAAAGGCAATTCATGATCTTTCTCATTCATATTGCCATCCATTTTTTAACATAAAATGTCTTCAACTAATGTTGACAACTTACTTGCGTGTTCATTCACTAGATTATAACCCTTTCACTCTTTGAAGCTCTACTTGCTACTTTGGTGAAGGCATAACATAAAAATCTGTATCGACATGTTTGTTGCAACTTAGGATCTGCTTGGATTTCACAGCCATGCATGTCCTGCACACATTCTGCCCTTGCATGCTTTGTCCACCTCTTCAAGATATATTGGTTAAGAGTTTCTTTTATATTCAAGGTATGTTTGAGAACCTTGATTATATGACTACATATTATTTCTTCCATCTCAAACAACCTACAGCTAGAAGATAATGTGTCGTTACCTTCCCTTTTTACATACCGCTCCTTAGAGTTATCATCCATAATAATAGTATAAAGAAAATTTTCACCATCTTGAACACATTTTTTTCATAGATAAATCAATAGCCCATTACAAACTGATCTTGGAAATCTTAAAATATTGCCTATCTGTAAATTTCCCTCGCTTGAGTTAACATTTTAAAGGATACATTTGGATTGACCATCCAGTAACACATATTATATTATGTTTCCATTTCCTTGTACCATTTATCATTGACTATTCTTTCAAAATGCACAAACAATTGATCCACATTAATGTTTGACTTTAAATAGTCTTTCAAACTAGCATTAAGGCTTTCACAAAGTTAGGTGCTTTTCATTTTAGCAGACCATGCTTGTCTAACATATGCATAAGCCCATTTCTCTCTCAACTTAAATCCTAATTATAAGCTTAAGTCCCAAACCTCTAAAGACACACCAACCCAAGGTCAATCTAATTCTTGACCTGCTAGAAATAGATATATCAAATGTTTTAAGTGTTTAGGAACACTATTGCATCTCAATATCCAAACAAAAGAATGATTATTTTAAAAGATGACAGGGATATTGAGACTGAAGGTGAATCTGATGATGAGTCTATGCCAGCTTTGGAGGATGCAAGTGATGTTAAATATTTCATTAATAGAGAGCTTTTGGTTACAAAAGAGCTTATTGCGCAAATTAAAGAGAATAAGAAGATACAATGTCAAAATATCTTTTATACTCGATGCCAAGTCAATAATAAGGTATGTAGCATGATTATTAATGGGGGAGTTGTACTAATGTGTAGCAAGATTATTGATGGGGGAGTTGTACTTATGTGGCTAGCACTAGTTTAGTTGAAAATTTGAATTTAAACAAATTAAAACATCCTAGGCCATATACACTAAAATGGCTTAATTATTGTAGAGAAGTAAAGTAAACAAACAAGTGCTTGTTTCATTCTCAATTAGGTTATGATGATTAAGTGAGGTTATGTGTAATATGGTGCCAATGCATGTGGGGCATATTTTTTTAGGGCGACCAAGACTGTTTAATAAGCATGTAATTCATGATGGTTATATCAATAGATACTCTTTTGTACTTAATAAAAAAAAACCCATAACTCTTGTACCTTTATCCCTAAGGCAAATGTATAATGATCAAGTAAAGTTAAAAAAAAAAAAGTGACACGAGAAAGGAGAGTGAAAGCTTAAAATCAAGAGGGGATGAAACTAAAAATAGTGAAAAATGAAAAGAAGTTTCGGTTAATGAGGAAAGATAAAAGAGAAAATAAGTGAATTTATCTTCAGATGAGAGTGATATTAGAAAATCTTTTATTTAAAAACAACCTATGATTGTATCTTTGTACAAAGACGCTTGTTTAAGTACTAAACAAATTGAGAGATATTTCTCAATTTGCCGATTGTTATTGTTTCTTTTTTACAGGGATTTGAATGTGTATTTCTTGAAGAAATACCATAATGGTTTATCACTAATAATGGGAATTGATTATCAAATTGGCTTTATACCCGAAGCATCAATTCCAATTAGGCAAGCTTATAAAAGCAATCCTAATGAGACAAAGAAACTTTAAAGAAAGGTGAGTGAGCTTACAGAGAAGGGGGCTGTGCATGAAAGCATGAGTGTTTATCAGGTTCCAATGTTGTTTGTGCCTAAAAAGGATGGTTATTGGAAGATGCGTGTTGATTCTCACACCATTAACAATATCACAGTAAAATATACACACCCCATTCTTAGATGAGATGATATTCTTGATGAATAATATAGTTCTTGTGTTTCTATCAAAATTGATCTTAAGAGTAGATATCATCAAATTAGGATGAGAGAAGATGATGAATGAAAAACTATATTTAAAACAAAATATAGCTTATATAAGTGGTTAGTTACACAATTTTGGTTAACCAATGCACTTAGAAATTTCGAATCATGTTTTGTGTTTTATTGGTAAATTTTTGGTCTTATACTTTGATGATATTCTAATTTATATCCAAAACATAGATAAACAATTTGAACATTTAAAACTTTATTAGATATTTTAACTAAAGAAAAGTTGTTTGCTTACCCCAAAAAATGTATCCTTTGCATAGATAAGCTTGTATTACTTGGTTTTGTTATTAGTTCTAAACAAATTAAGATAATTAAAAAAAGGTAAAGGCAATCCAAGATTGGCCAAAACTTACTAGTGTGGTTAATGTTAGAAGTTCTCATATATTAGCTAGTTTTTATAGGAGAGTTGTGAATTATTTTAATCACTTAGCTGAACCTTTGACTAAAGTAATAAAAAAGAATGTGTTAAGTGGAGTGCTAAATAGGAAAAGACATTT
Source organism: Citrus australasica (assembly GCA_029618585.1). Taxonomy (NCBI): domain Eukaryota; kingdom Viridiplantae; phylum Streptophyta; class Magnoliopsida; order Sapindales; family Rutaceae; genus Citrus; species Citrus australasica. The sequence continues at coordinate 206,318 of JARCIV010000030.1, read as the reverse complement.
ATTTTGATTGAGCAAAAATTAACTGATGCACTCCTTCTTGTTTTACCTAACATTACTAAACTTTGAAATTGAGTATGTTACTTTATGAATACGTATTGGAGCTTTTCTAATGCAAGAAGGATGTCCAACTACATATTTTAGTGATATCCTAAGTGGGAAAATTTAAATTACCCTACACATAACAAAGAAATATATGTATTAATTGGGGCATTATCTTTGGTTAAAAAAGTTTGTGACTCATACGGATCATGAGTCTTTGAAGCATTTACATGGTTATCACAAGTCAGGCAAATACCATGCCAAGTGAGTGGAGTTTATTGAAATTTTTTTATGTGATCAAGTACAAACAAGTCGAGAAAAGATTATGATTGATGCACTATCTCGTAGGTGCACCAAACTTTTTATTTTAAATGCAAAAATATTAGGTTTTGAGTACATTAAAAACGTGTATGTTGATGATTCTAATTTTGTTATTGTATTCAATGCTTGTGAGAAAGTGACATTTGGAAAATTCTTTAGGTTTAATGACTTTTTGTTTAGAGAAAATAAGTTATATGTGCCTAATTGTTCATTACTTGACGTACTTGTTAGAGAAGCTCATGGGGTGGTTTGGTTGGTAAATCAAAGACTTTAGAATTTTTACATGAACATTTCTTTTGATCTCATGATATAAAATTGACGTAGCAATGATTTGTGAGCAGTGTATTACTTATAGACAAGCTAAGTATAAAGTTGAGCCTCATTGTTCATATACTTATTTGCCTATACCTCGTAAACCTTAGACTGACATATCTATGAATTTCATGTTAAGTTTACCTAGGTCAAAACGGGGTAAGGATTTTATATATGTGTCATTGATAGGTTTTCTAAAATGGCACATCTTATTCCATGTCACAGAGCTAATGATGCATCACATATTGTTGAGTTGTTTTTCAAAGAGATTGTGAGATTATTGATTAGTGTTAAAAATTGTATGTTTATAAGGAGTAAAAATGTTATTTTGTGCTTATAATATAATTTACAATTGTAATTATGTAACATATTATGAATTTCTAATTATTTTTCTAAATATTTGATTTTGTGTATTTTTGTGTGTTTATTACGTAAAATTAATAATTTCACTCAATTTGAGGCTCCAAACAAATGTATGGATGTCAAATTTGGATTCCAGAATTCCGAGAAATTAGGTCATTGTCGAGGAAGATCCGCCACTTTTGTTGTAAATTTATAAGCTTTTACCACGATAAATGTGGTAATTGCGAAATTATAAGTTTTCATTATGTTAGGTATTATAATTGTTAGTGGAATGTGTTGGATGTGCTTGAGCGGATTAAGTTAGGTTTATGTTTTGTTAGTGGGACAAATGTATGGCTAAGATGTAATTAGCTTTATTTATTTGTGTGGTGTAGATTAATCATGTATTTGTATAAATAGAGAAGAGGGGAACAGACCTCGACACACATTTCCTTCTCTTCTTTCCCCTCAAATTCTTCTTCTCATCTCTCTTTGTAATATATTTTAAATAAATAAAATTATTTTTATTTTCAATTTTTGAAATACTTTTTTTAATAACTCCCTTTATTTCAAGTATGTTTAGCTAAATACTAATAGTTAGGGGAAGGTGAAACTCTTTGTAAAAAAATATGATTTAATCAAATTTTATTTTTAATTATATAAATTAAATTATTTTCCATCTAATTTTATCCATATTTTATATTTTAAAATTTTGATTTATTGTAGACAAACATGAGTTTTGGCACAATGAATTCTTAATGCCTGAAGTATTTAAATCAAATGATTGTAATATGTATTCAATCAAACTGCAACGATCCTTACACAAATTGAAACAATTTGAACATATGTGGTACAATCGTTTGGGTGAATATTTGATTGAAAAGGATATAAAGATGATCATACTTACCTATGCGTATTTATTAGAAAATCCGAGTCTAGATTTGCAATTGTAGTAATTTATGTTAATGATATGACTTAATTAGAACTCTTGAAGAGCTTTAGAAAACTGCTAAATGTTTAAAAAGAGAATTTGAGATGACGGATTCAGGGAAAACAAAATAATTTCAAAGCGTATAGATCGAGCATAAAACAAACGGAGTGTTTATCTATTGATCAGCTTATATTGAAAAAATCTTAACACATTCCAATATGCTAATGCTTATTTGCTAAGCACTCATGTAGTTGTTCAATCTCTCGATCATTAAAAAGGATCCATTCCACCCCAAAGAGTATGACGAAGAGATACTTAGTTCAAAAGTATCATATCTTAATGCAATTGATGCTTTGTTGTATCTAGCTTATTGTACTACACCATGCATTGATTTCTTTGTGAATTCAATGGCAAGAGTTAGCTAAGCGCTGACATGCTGACATTGGAATGACATCAAACACATCTTTCGATATATTCATTGAACATCCGACTTGGGAGTATTTTATTCAGGTCAACCATACAAATATACAGTCAAAGGGGGAGTGTTGTTAATATTTGGCTTCACGTTTTAATGACAAAAAATCTCACATGGAAAAGTTAGCAACTCCTTCCCCCTTGATTAATCAATAAATATGTACATTATGTCTTAAGACTTGCATGTAGAGAAATCAATTGACAGAGGCATATTAATTATAAGCTATAAATAAGGTACTTAAGAGTATTTCGTTTACTTCAAGTTTTTTTTTGTTATCTATTATTTTATAACAAGATGTATTATATTCATTACTCTTCAAGAAAATCGCATATCAATAATAAATTGAACAATTATTCTATACATATTGAAATTTGATATTTAGCATATAAGTTGAGATATAAGATTAGCTCTTTCAAAGGGATAAATATTAAAACGCACAAGTGTGTTATTGTGAATTTAGATCGGCGCTAATGTTGAGTGTTAGAAAATGCATATTTATAAAGGATAAAATCGTTATTTTACATATCAAGTCTTACTAACAACCCTTACTTTTATGTGTTTAAGTTTCTTGTAATTTAATTATGTGTGTTTTATTTTAATTAAGTATTTTATGTATTTTAGGGGCATCATAGTCATTTCACAATAAACGAGAGATCAAATGGCAAAACGGACATCATTTTTGAACTCAGGACGGCCGAAAACCTTAGGAGGAGCATAAAAGGAAAAATGGCATTGTTCACATGTACGGTACTATTCACACGTACGGATACTGTCTACGTTACTGTTCACGGAACTGTTCATATAGATGGATCGATGACATGGCATTGACCGATGATGTGGCATTGACTGATGAGGTGTCACGATCCTGTTGGACTAAAATTCTTATGTACTGTTGAGGGTGACGTGGCAGCATATTAGTGGACCAAAAAACGCGCGTACGGTACATGCAACACATGGGATTATTACTGTGCAAACCGCGTTACTGTTCAAACCGTGTGCCAACCGTGTCACTGTTCAAACTGTGGTCAAACCGTGTTACTGTTCACGCGTACTGTTGATTGTACTGTTGACTGATGACGTGGCGCAATCTTGAGCGTCCAAACTGTTTTTAATCCGATGGCCATGATTTACTTGATGTATCTATAAAAGGGGGTCTCCCCCCCTAATTTGGCACCTCTGAATCCATTTTTGGACTCCATTTTCTGTAATTCCTTCTTCATCTTGTATTTTCTACGTATTTTAATAAATTCCCATTTTGCCCCTAGTTCAACTATGAGTGGCTAATTTTCTTTCAAGCTTGGGTTGAAGGTGAAGTCTCAACATGTGTCATGGGCTTTATTTGGTAAATTTATTTTCTCTTCCCCTCTAGTTTTTGTGGATGTTTTGACTTCTCGTTGACAGATAATAATAATCTTGTCTAGTACCGCCCTGGTTTCACCGGCTCCCTAGTATAAGGTTATTATTATTTGGCACGATAAGCCCTTAGCACCATATTTATTAGAGCGTGGTTCATGAGGTGTGGATTCCCCCCTTATGATTTAATTGGTATTTTAATAAGGAATATTTAGCTCATGATGCATGTTGATACGGATCCAGATACCCAAGTACGTCATTTCAATAGAATTATCTTCAATTTATTCTTGCCAATTCAATTCCAATTTTAGAATTTATTCTCGCCATTTTAATTTAAGTTTTAGCATATTCCAAATCATTTTCCACCACAAATCCAATCACCTCATACAAAATTAATTCTATATATAATTAAAATCCACCTCCTCGTGGGATCGACACTCATCACCATTGATCTATACTACAATAGATTCGTGCGCTTGCGAGTTCAATAAAATTTACACAACAGCTAATTTATTTTAATTTTTATATTCTGATATTTAATTTTCTACCATGCATAATTAAGATCAAATAGTTGCTATTATATTCTTAATTATCAAAAAATCATCAATCATTAGTTTCTAAAAAACCAATAAAAAAAACAAATTAGATTGAATCCTTGTACTATTATAGAGTGAGGTTTAAGAGTGATGATTGAGTGCTCTAGGCTTTAGAGACTTGTTACTTCTGGGTTAGTCTTTGAGTCAATAGTATGTAGAAACATAGTTATCTGAAACAAATGCATCTGAGAAATATATTACTTGAAATATAGTTAATTAATTACGTTGCAACATTTTTTTAATAATGATCATTTGGGAGTTAAAGGTCTTTTTTACCAAATTTTATACTTCTCAATGTCATAGTTAGGTTAAAAACTATGACCGAATGAGAGATTAAATGTTAGTTCGTAAGATCGCAGTTCGGCACATGTTATATCTTCCTTTCACTTTTTGTCTTTGTTTTTACAATTGGTCACAATTTCTGCCATACGAGGAGTGCTGAGAATTTGAATGAGAATTTAAATACATATGTATAATAAATTAGAAGTCTATCAAAAATAGTTTGAAATTTTTCTCCTATTAACATTTGAGAAGATATCTACCGCACTCACATTTTTAATAAAGAAAATATTTGTGAAAACTTAAATTTGTGTTCCCAAATAATATTGAGGACTCACAATCAAATGCAAATTATTTTTGTGCAAACTAACGAGTAAGGGTGGGCAACTTCGGGTTCGAATCGGATTTATCCGAAACTGATCAAATTTTAGTTAATTCGGATTGGAAAAAAAGCCATTTGATTCTCATCCGAACTTCAAATCTGATCCAAAACAATTCGAATCGGATGAATATTTAAGATAAGTTCGTATTAGGATCGGTTCGGATTGAATTTGGATTAAGGACCTTTTTGGCAATTTTGTAAAAATTTCATGAATTCCGTAATTACTGAAACTATATATAATGTCCTAATTTTCTCCAGATGTGACAAAGAGAGCCACCGAGCAATTGTGAAATAATAGCATAGAATGGAAGGGTAATTTTTAGAGACCTCCCCTGAGGTTTGGCGTATTGATAATCTGATAGAAAGTATTCATGTAATTACAAGGACCTCCCCTGACATTACTACATAGTTAACTTGACTGTTAGTGGACTAACGAAAAGCCAAAAATGCCCTTGGCCTAAAAAATGCTTTGACAATTAACAATTTCTTTAATGATAGTAACTATAGTTTGGTGTTAAAGATCACACTAAAACACTAAAAAGTCTAAACTAACCATTTAAAACAAATCATTGACATTACATAATATTAAAAAAAGGAGAAAAATATAAATTAAGAAAATCAACAAAGCTATCAATGTAGTGAATATTTACAGCAATAGTGGTTGTAAATACAATCATTGTCAAGTTAAAATCACCATTACAACCATTGCTTCTTTAACTTTCATCTCACAATTTCTTCCTTCATCATTCAACATCTCAAAAGCTCAATAATTAGTAAGCTGCTTCAATAAAACAATAAACAAACCGTAATTCACTCTTCAATGCATTCAAAATAAACAACCAATATTCCTTAGCCATTTAAATTGAAGCCAAAGAAGAAAAGAAAAGAAAAGAATCTTCCTTTGATATTCCAAGTTTCACGCCACTAGTCATATAAAGAAGGCAGGCTAGAGCGTAAGAAAATGCTACTACTACAAGTATAGACCAACTGGGTAATGATACCTGCCATGCCAATTTCAAGACAAGCAAAAATCAATTATCATCCCCAGACCAAAATACCAGCAAACCTACCTTTTGAATATAAAATAATAAGTAAATAAATCAAAGATTTCAACTCATTTAAGTTTTAAATCAAAGATTTCTACTCATTTAAGTTTGAAATCAACTAAAATAGCCAAAAATAATAATTTCTTTTTCGTTCAACATAACTTATCCAGCAACTTCTTCAACACATATTTTCATTCTTAATCATCACGACAATTAAAAAAGAAAAACAATGAGCCCAGGTGATTGATCCTGCCATAATATACTCCTATCAGCAACCGAAGTCGAGTATACATACAACGATCTTCATGCGTGAATAGCCAGGAGGAAAGAAAGGGCGGTAGATGATAATGAAAAAGATGCGATCGAGTTTGCGGTAGAAATTTCTACTCTCCGATTAGACTCAAAGCTTCTTTAAAAGGATTTCCTTTTCCTCCGTTATGGTCAGAGTACTGTTGAGATCAAATCCCTACCGCTGAGCTGTTAACAACTAACAAGGGTCACTACAGATAGCTAAAACCTGCTTTGCTGCTACTGGCTCACTCTGAACGAGATTCCGATCCCTTTTCCAGTGAGCAAAGCCTTCGATTCCTTCACGTAGGGTGGGATGGATTGGTTCAAAAGCTTCTCCAGAGCTTTTTAACCTTGAAAATGGTTGTGGGTTTCGTTTAATAAGAGAGAAAATAGCATTTTGGTTCTTTGTTTTTTTTTTAATTTATGAAATCACTAATTCACCCTCATATACTAACATATATGAAAACGTGTACTAACATTAGGAGACGTCTCTGTAATTACACGAATATTTTCTATTAGACTGTCAAGTCACTAAAGTTCAGGGGGGGTCCTTAAAAATAACCCTAGAATTGAATTGATAGCTAGAAAAATTATGCATTTCTAGCCAGATGTATAAAGAAACAAGATTTGATAGTAAAAAACCAAAAACAAACAAAAAATAAACATTTAATCAAAGCAATCACATGTAACCAACAACTCTGCAATATGACATAATTGGTCATGGCTCGTGGGTTGCGGCTGGGATTGGGTTCGATGGGTTTGGTCGTCGCTCAATTGTGTCACCAGCGTCATGGGTCACCGTGTCCAAGCCGTCAGGAAGTGGTCATGGCTCATGAGTCGCGATTGGGTTCGATAGGTTTGGTTGTTGCTCAATTGTGCCACTTGCATCATGGGTTGCTAAGTGCGTACAGTCAGGTTGTGGCTTGTGGTTATTATTGGATTCGATTGGTTTGGTCATGGTTGGGATTGTTCATATGATTTAGGAACTAGGGTTTCATTTGTTTTACTTAGTTTCTTTTGTGCTTTTATTTTATTTTTCTAAAGCACTGCAAATTTGATTGGATTATTCGGATAAACCCAGATCTTATCCAATTTGATTCAAATCCAAATCCGATTCAAATTTATTTGGATCAGATCGGATCATGCTGGATCGATCCAAACCTGATCCGATGCCTAGCCTTATTGACGATACATTGTATAATTGATTGAATGAAAATATAAAATAATAAAAATAAATCATGTGAGTTAAGTAATGTCTTCATTCAACCATTCATGGAATGTCACATCAATTTGTACAAAATAGTTTACACAAAAATATTTGTATCTATATCATTATTCTTTTTATAAATGCAATTACAAGTAATTCATCATTTTTTTTTCAATTATTGTATGTTAATTTCCACGTGCAATGTAAAATATGAGAAATATAATGAAAGAAAACTAAGAAATATAATAAAGAATTTATACAAATTATGTTATACAACCAAGCAATTTGAAAGAAAAAGATTTTACAACCATTGACTTGTGGGTATGATTGCGGGTGAAGAGGTGGAGCTAAGATCAAAATTCTGGAGAGCCAAATTTTATAAAAAGTAAACTTTTAGGGTTTAAAGTTAACATATATACATATATATATATATATATATAATTATTGAGTTAAATTGTTAAAGTATTAAACTTGTAGTGGCAAATCATTAAAAATCTATTTTATAAGATATCTATATATATATATATATAGTTATTTATATACATACACATATTCATGTAATTTTCTTAAGACTTAGCAAGTGATAAAAATTTCCACTATATGATAGGGTGATAAAAGGGAGCATATTAAAAATAGTTAGTTAAATAACAATATTAGACAATCTCTAAATTACATTTAGTAACATACAATCATAAAAAATAATAGGAAAATAAGTAATAGAGTAGGTGGGTCAAGTAGCCAATTTTATATTTTAAATGTAACTTAAAGAGCTCCTTTGGCCAATGTAAGTACAGTAGTTTAAGTTTCCGTACTCAATTTCTCTCTCAACTAAAGAATAATTGAGTGGAACCAGTATTTTTCTGTATAAAATATATGAAATGTGACGGAGTAAACATCCCTCAATTATTAGTAAGAGAAGAAAATTTATATAATACTTCATAAAATTTAACATAAACTAGTTTCTATAATAATCTAACTATAAATATAAATAGCTGTACAATTGAAATATCAGTATAAAAGAAAAATAGGGTAACGAATGAAGACCCAAAATACAAACTTGATAATTTACTGTATGGTTGACCAATGCAAAGACATTTTGTCTTTCTAGTTCTAGGCCATGGAATATACAACCTAGGTTGGGTAAGGAATGTCATGCGTCAACTAATCCAAATCCCGATAACAGTGCGCTCCACCTCCACGTCAATTTTGTGCTTCATGCCAATATATATATATATAGTCAAAAGTCTTCGCAATTTTCTTCACTGCTTTTGGTTGGGATTTGTAACCGAATCTGCCTATGTATTAACCGAGATGGTAAAAACCTCAACGCCCGTTTTTTATTCTAAATTACTGCATATAGAGGGTTTATTCACGCCCGTTTTTTATTCTAAATTACTGCATATAGAGGGTTTATTCAACTTACAAATATGCTTCTGAGCATGCATCTTGATTATGACTATTTTGCCTCCAAACAAAATGTTGCTCCATGCTTGCATGTTGGTGATTATCTGCTGAAGTACTCTTCGTACATGTACATGCGTACAAAATCTCCATTTTCTTTTTTTAGTTTTAAGTTCAAGAACTTCAATCTTAAGAGTATAAATCATGCCTTTCTTTTTTTACTATAATTTTTTTCAATAAGAAACATCAAACCAACATTTTTTTCCTTCATTCAATACAGTTGCATATTCTTTCGATATGAATTTAATTAGTTGCGTTTCAAGAATATTTTACATAAGTGGTTATCATAAATAATGAATGATAACTAAAAATTAATTTTTTTAATTTTTTTGTCAACAGAAACAATCATGCGTGGTGGAAACCCGGCCCAGTTATTCCATATATATAAAAATGTATGCTTTCTATTTTCTCTTTAAGGTTAAATTTCTACCACTGGCTAATTATGGTTGGTTAAAATTATACTCTTTTTTAAGAGTAATTATATGATAGTCCACATGGATTTTACTTAAGCTACGAGAGAGACATCACAGAGTGGTTCATTAATAGGGGTAGGCTACATTATTATGTTAATTTTAGGTATTGTCCAGACTTAGTGAGGGATTAATCTCATTTGCACAAACTAAATGGGGTCCAAAGTGCGGTCAAGCTGCATGCATGCTAGCTGATTCTTGCTCTGAGTAAGTAGGTCTTTAGAAAGTGATTGTTTTGATCAATAAAGCATGCTCTCAAGTATGCGACCTTTTCACATGCAACCCAACTTACTACTTGCCTTTCCTTTACCCCATTTGAAGGTCTCTAATTCTAACGTGCAAGATGGATGCTTCAAACTTCATAAAATATTAGTAAAATAATTAAGAAAAGTTACTCCCTAGAATTGAATATATTAAAAAGGATACCTTTGAGTTTGAAAAGCTGAAGTAGGATTGTGGAACATATCATTATATTTTGGCGTAAAATGTATGCATATGCACATGGCATGACATCCCATAGTATTTGTGTATTTATAGGGTAACATGACCTTTTCATGTATGTGAAAAAGAATGAGAGAATTAAAGTGATGATCAAATGTACACACATATATATATATATATATTGTGTACGTTATAATTCTAATAGAAGAAAATATTGTAAAACTTATTATACATTTGTAAAGATAAAGCGTCGGAAAATTATGCTAAAATAATTGTATTGGGATGATGGGTACTGGACAATGGAAAGATCATGCGAATGATATGTGTGATCATTTATGTTTCAAGCAATCATATGGTGCGAGTTATTATTCTATTAAAAGCCTTTTTGAAGTTTGGATAGAGTTATTGAGAAGCATTCATTCTCATGATTCTAGAGATTGATTTCATTAATACGTGATTCATCTGTGGAACAAATTCATTTTGGACTCAAAAGTTTGCAGACGAGTTTTTTTTTCCTTTTTTTCTCTGTGGCTCTCTGTATTAGAATTAATTGTTGGGAGAAGTGGAAGACTGAAAAAATCAATTGAAATTAGAAATTGAAATCCTAAATTATCATTATGTTACACAACTTATGGTTTTTTTTTTTATCCCTTTTTACACAAGCCATCTAACTCTGTTCCAATTAACAAACACAATTTAAAGAACTTCTGAAGGAGAATTGATCCATTGCCACCGACTGCACTATCCTCCTGAGGAATAATATATGTAACTGCACTTTCAAGATTGCATGTGAAAATCTTTGTACTATATATGATAATTAACTATAATTCTGATTATGATTAGAAGGTGTATTTAGCTATAAATCAAATAAAGTAGATCTATTGAAAAACAAAGACTGTGAGAAAGTTATTCAAGAAGAACTTGCCAATTATGGCTATCAAGTTCCTCATGATCATGCCAATTATTATTACGTAATACATGCACTGTGTAGCTCTATATATGTATTAAAAGTGCTATCATTATAATCAACACTCAACTACCCAAAAAATATTAATTAAGAACATCTTTCAAGAATTGTGTTTGTTGACTGAAAATTAACAGGATGCAAGGACAAAACTGAAATTAAATATATATTTAAGAGATTAATTTGTCATCGTAAGACCTAATAAACTAAGAGAAACATGAACATTAATAATTACTTGAGTATACAAGCATGATAGTCATTGATTGTTTATGGGATGCATGTATATCTCTGTATCCTTTCATAATTACTAAGAAAAGTATGTTTTTAAACGTGCTACTTTGTCTATCTTTCTTAATAATATGATTTTTAATCCTTGGCATACATATTGAGATAAGAGAGGTGTTGAATTCTATGTTTTTAATATATAGTTAAAAGAAAATTTTTCAGTTCAGACTTCTAACCAAGGACTAAAATTTGGGACGAGTTGACATTGGTATTAACATATTTTTATAATGTTGCCAAACAGTTTGCAATGATATAAAAATATATTCATATTATTATCAATCAATCCTAAACTTTAATTGAGTTCAAGGTCCTACAATAGATAACCACTCTACAGTTATATATATATATATATAAAGAGAGAGAGAGTGCGGGTGCTATCATTTTTTTTTATATAGACATATTATTAAGTCATATGATTTAATAGAGTTAATTTTAAATATTATTAAATTGCATAATTTTATAATATATTGAAAATTAATTCTATTTAACCGCATTGCTAAACACTATAGATATATTAAAAAAATCGAAGGGGCCGTGAATGATTATATATATATATAAAGTTAATCATCTGAGATTATAACTTTAAAAAATAAATAAGTGATTCATAATGAAGGGCATGAGCGTATGAGCTCTTATGCATGATTAATAGACTCAAAACCAAGGGCCCACATACTCAGATTATTGGCATGTATTAGGTCCCCATAGCTAGGTCACGAGGCCTTCCATCATTTGATTTGAATGAGATTAATTCGAGAATTAATTATCATAGGCAACTCCAAGAAAATTATAATTAATAAAGTAATTAGAATTTAGATGTCTAATATTGAGCTGTATTGTGCTAAACCTTTTATATAATCTTCTATTATGTATGTATGTATTTATAGTAATGTACGATAACCAATATATAATTTTAAGGCTCATATAAATGATATGCTATCAAACGCCCCTTATATAAACACCAAACATGCAACGCCTCCAAATCAACAAAAAGCCCAAATTTCATTTTATTCTAAAAATCTTGTCTTTCAGCTTCTTTTTCTTCAGTCATGGATTTTAGCAATTTGAGAACCAACTCATCATCAGTACCTTCACCAACAAAGACTAAAAGAAAGCAGCAGCAACAACAAAACCACATGCGACAAGATGAAATAAGATTCTTAGGAGTAAGAAGAAGGCCATGGGGTAGATATGCTGCTGAAATAAGAGACCCAGCGACCAAAGAGAGGCACTGGCTTGGCACCTTCGACACTGCCGAGGATGCTGCTTTGGCTTACGACCGCGCCGCCCGCTCCATGCGTGGTTCCAAAGCCCGCACCAACTTTGTCTACTCCGACATGCCGGCTGGCTCCTCCGTCACCTCTATTATCTCACCTGACCATTACCAGCCACCACAACACGACGACGTCGTTTCATCACTCTTTGCTGTCACTGCTGCTGCTGCTGATGATACCAACACTAACAACAATAGTATTAACCAGCTCTTCAACTTTTCTGATCAGTTTTCAGCAGAAACAATAAGCGGGTCTACTACTTACAAGCCAATTACGTGCGTTATGGATGCTGCTGATCAAGCTGATGATCATCAAACGTATACGAATGGGGACTTTTGTGAGCTGCCACCTTTGCCTCCTGATGCTTCATCCAGTTCTTGTTATTATTACAATTATCATGACCCTGCTGCTGCAGTTGCTGGATTAATGGGAAATTCTGATTTGGGTTTTGGAGCTTGGAATGATCAAACAACGGGTTTTGATTATTCATCATCATCATCTTTCAGTACTACTACTACTGGAGTGCAGTACTTTATGCAGGAGCAGCAGCAGCATCATAGCGGCCAAATATTTGGGGGGATGCCATCGGTTTCATCTGATGCTGTAACGGATGGGTTTGATTTCAGTTCATCTTCCTCATCATCATCATCAACTTATTTCTTTTAATTAATTAACTAATTACAATAATTCAATTACACTAATAAAACACTCGCATCAAGACGTACCCCAAATTAGTACTACATATGAAAATAAAATTAACTGATGACCCAATTATTAATTAACTTAATAATTATAGCTATAATTATTAAGTTAATTAATAATTGGGTCATCAGTTAATTTTATTTTCATATGTAGTACTAATTTGGGGTACGTCTTGATGCGAGTGTTTTATTATGCATTATCTGGCGAGATAAGTAATTTGTTTGCTGGTTCGAGGACTTGGAGATGCAGTAGCATTACTTCCAAGCCTTAATGTATCTGCTTTTTGATTTTGTCAATTTATGGAGTTTATATAAATTTGTGCTGATTTAATTTATTCCTTTCTCTGCATTCCAATTTGGGCTTTACAGCATCCACTACCCTCTGATTGATTCTTTGTTTTTAACAGAGACGACTAATGATTCATTGATGTATATTATAGTCTATAATTTGATTACTTACTGATGACGGTCAATTCATTAGGACGAAATTCGTATAACAAATCTAAACTATTTAATCAGGCCAAGCAATAGTCATTGAATACTAACAATGACGGACCTAACGAGCGACCACAGGGCTACAGCCCTCGGAACAAAATTTTCTCTTAAATTTATGTACTTATTTAGAATATGTAATAAATTTTAGAGTTAATTGTATTTATTTAAGTTCCCGATAATTTATTTCATAAAGGCTTATAACAAAATTTTAAGGTGGAGCTATTTGAATGTACTAATTTTCTCTTTACACCCTCTTTTTAGTTAAGAATTTTATTATCTAAATAATTCTTGATAAAATTATTTCATTAACCTTTCTTCTCTTTCTTTTTTTAATTCCACAAATTCTCATAAATTCATTCAGATATATTCTTTTAGCTACAAATAATGGGTATCACTGATTAAGAGAAACAAAACATGCCATTTAAAAATTAACACAAAAAAAAATTAACCATGAAAGTTAATGAATATTAAGAAATTAATTTTTATCAAACATAAAAATCAATGATTATTAAGAAAAAAAATCTTGCACACAGAAAATATGAAATAGAGATCATGATATTCAAAAGAGATTGAAATTGAGTATTTAGTTCACAGAATATGAAAGTAGAGAGAGAATGTGTAATTGTAAAATAGAGAGAGAAAGAGGTTAATGAAGGGTAATTTTAAGGTTTTTCATTTTAAATTTTTAATAATGAATTTATTTTTTAGAATGGGTGTAGAGAGAAATCAAATGGGTTCAAATAACCTTACCCTAACTTTATCTTATTAAAATTTAAAAAACCTACATTCTTTAAATAATCAAAAGAGTTAACGGCTTGGCAATATAATCAAATTAATTTTTTTGGTTTTCGAAATCCTTATTTTAATCTAAAAAACAATTTGACTCATGAATTTCTTTTTCAATTCAACATCCTACACCTAGAACCTAGCGATGTTTCACTTTTTGCAAATCTCCAGGCTGAAGACTACAAAATACAAATCCTCTTCTAATTAAGTTCCAACATGTATGCTTAACTCTTATCTTTTATAATTATCATTATAGATTATTATTTCTACTAAGTTATATCAAGCAATAAATAAATAAATAAATATTTTGTTTGTTTATGCAGTAAAAACTAAAAAAATATCATTATTCATTATCATCAATTTATTTTGTCTGATAATTTAGTTGCATATACAGGGAAAGACATTTTTAATAGTATTGACAATGAAGTTATCTTACAACATTTTCAAGACAAGTGTAATAATGTATTAAATTTATTTCAAGTCTTGTATTTTTATTTCTATTAAAATTGTTGAAATCTTGAAATTTAGGCTATTATTATAACTTTTATCATTATTTTTATTAAGTTAGTTTATTATCTCATTACTAGATATTGATATTATTGTTAAGAATAACTCCTTCCAAATAAATTGTTTGTTCCCTGCCCCCAAGGGCGTGGTCGGGTTGGTTGCAGTGAAGCTTGAAGCTGTAGCCTCTACCAAAAACCCGGGTTCGATTCTTGGGGGTGGTAAGGGGGGCAAAAAAATGTATTTGGGCTTGCCCACCCCCCCTTACCTTTAAAAAAAAAAAAACAAAATTGTATGTTCCCTCACTGAAATACTACCTGTTGATATAAAATTATAATCCAATTAACTACTTAACTTCAACTCCTTTTTTAATATCTATATGTAGCGCCGTAGCCCATAAATCCTTATGGCATGCCCACTTCAGAAAATTTTAAGGAATGAAAATATTTACAGCACATGAAGAGATTTGAACACGCATTCAATCATAAGAATAAGACGATCAGGTGTTCACCAACTTAATTAACAAATTTTTTTTTTTTATTTTTGTTTTTTAAGAACGAGTAAAACATCATTAAATAAAGACCACATTGGCCAAATTATAAATTAAAAAAAGGAGGGAAAGGCCAACGACTATAGATGGAGAAATGAAATTAAACTCCGACGCGTTGGTGTTGTTTGAATATCTTTGCTATCGCTCTCAAATGAGGAAGAAGAGGCAGAATATATTCGTGACAAGGACATCAGATCAATTTTTTTTTTATATGATTAGTTATAACAGAATTAGTCCTTGAAAATTCCAAGCAAATGTATCATTAAAAGTGTTAAAAATACGCGGGGTGCGATAAACATGACTACCTTTAGCTACCACAAGTACATAATGATATTTTTTAATACTAATTACACATCAAATTACTGTATTATACATATATTTACAACTGCTATTATAGCAAACATTACACTAATATTTACAATTAGATATATATAATTGGGACTTACATTGTTACATTAAATCTATGAAGTACATGCCCAGACAAGTAACCCTCACAGATGAGGGATGTCTCTGCTCCACTTGCATTTCGCAATGGAGAAAGACTTGCAAATAAACTACATACAATTATGCATAATACTTAATTGAGAGAGTTTTGAGTCCATGAGGACTCGAACCCCTACCCTCACAATCCTTCTTAACAATGAGAGTAGAGGTTCACCGCTGGGCAAGTACATAATGATCATTAATTCACAAATTAAGATCCCAAAAATGATAGTAGAATGAAATTTAGACTCGGTATAATATTGTCTTGTTGTGCTTTTTAGTTATGGTTGCTACTAAATTTAATAGAAAAGTTAATGATATTTGGCAAACGGTAGTTATTAAGTTATATATAATATAACTTACAACAACCTAAAATAGCTACGTAATACTAAAAAAAGGCAGTATGTGAAATAAACAGAATGTCATAAGTAATTACTTTTAGGTTTACTGTAAGTTACATATAATGTAATTTAATAAAACTCATTGCCAAACACTATAGGAGAGTCATGTAAAAACTAGTAGGGGAAGAGTCTGTTAGAAAATAAACCAACTTTTGGTGAAAACCTTCACCTAAAATTCAAAAACATTCATTTTATATCACTAAGAATCAACAACAGAATATGCAGAAGCATACATGTATCCATAATGCGCAATTGTTTTTATAAAGTCATGTGGTTTGTCTCTTAAATCATCACGAGAATCCTTTAAACTTCTTTTTGCACTCTCTTTGATGATTGGATATCAACAGAGAATAGAATAGTACGTGTGACCTAGGGACCATAACCACTTATATCGATAACTTTTTCTGTTATCATTAAATATTCCTATTTTAACCATCATAAAAATAGAAATAGCCCTTAAGCCTTTACACACTAAAGATCCACATCATATCAGATACATTAACACCTATATTACTAAAAACCTTAGTAGATGACTTTTTAATTGAACTTAGCCTTATATGATAATTCGCAAAATATAATTATTCACATTTAAGCCCAATGTTGGATTAAGGATCCAACAATCTCCCACTTAGGCTATATGTGTAACATTATAATCATGCTTTACGAAACATAATCCTATGAGCTCAACCTCACTTTCATTATCGAAATGTATCTATAATCAATTTTATCAACATAGGATCAAAATGTCATTTGTTACAACTGTTTTAGCTTGACCCATCAATGGCCACTATGCCAAAACAGCTGAATGACGTGGATAATGATGTGGATGTGTAGCGTGAAATTTTCATGCAATGTGATTTTAACATGCCTATTTCTAATTGGTCCATCTTAAACCTTAGTGAGATCAAACCATACCAAAGTTCAAAGTGTGAATAAATTAAAACTTCATTTATGCAGAAAATAACCTTAAATATCCATAAACTAAAATGACTAAATAATGACTATATCATAAGTGAAATACAAGTATGCAACCCAAGAGGGGGGGTGAATTAGGATTCTAAAAATTATTCAATTTATAAAGAAAAACTTAAAGCGAATATAATCCAAATTCAAAGCAATAACAATTAAGTTGATCACAATATAAAAAGATAAGGGAAGGGAAATTCAAACACATAGATTTTTATGTGGTTCAGCCAACCTCGCCTACGTCCACGCCTCCAAGCTTTCCGGGCTTGAGGATTCCACTAAGCAAGCCTCCAAGGCTTCAAATGCTTACACTTGACTTCCAAGGTGTCAATAACCTTTACAACAAGAGATTATCTCAATCTCTTTAACCCAAGTGTATCCCAATACTTACAATCACTCAAAACAAAAGATTTCAAATTTGTTTTGCCTCTCACAATATATAAGATTACACAATGATGCCCAATATGTGAATAGATGAAGCAAGAATGTGTTCTAAGCTCTATGAAGATTGTATTCTCGAATATAAGCTCAATAGTTGTGTTGTGATCAATCTCCTTTGAATTTGAATGAGCTTATTTATATTTGGAGCTGAAAAACTAGTCGTTACAAACTGTCGGCCCGAAAACAGTTCGTCGTTAACTATTAACGGTTAACTGTTTAGGTTGGTCAAAAGTTACCGTTGGGCCAAATTTCAAATAAACGGCTTGCCGTTTTATGATTACCCTTTCGCCGTTAAATTCCAGAGACCTGCAAGATGAACATCAGTTATCCGTTTACATTAAACGGTTTAGGATTTGCATGAAGTGACTTTTTTGGATATTATTGGTTAACCGCTTATAATAAACGGTTCGCCGTTTGTTTCCAGTAACCTGCAAAACAATTTAGCCTTATCCGGTTTTGTTAAACAGTGCCAAAGGAGTACAACCTTTAATTATGGATGTTATCGGTTAACCGTTTCAATAAACGGTTCAGCGTTAATTTCTAGTAGCCTTCCCAGCTTTTGTGTTTTCCGTTTTTCATAAACGGTTAGAGCTTAGGCAATATGTTGCTCTCTGGTATTAATCGGTTAACCGTTTAAGAGAAAATGGTTCACCGGTTATTTTCAGAATCACATTTTAAACTAGATTTTATAGAGAAACTTTTTCTAATTTGAAAGTCCATCTTTTATAAATATGAATGGAATGATTATTAAGGCTTTCGTTTATTAAGGAATAGCTCCAACATTTTTATCAAAAAACCATTTAAAGTTTGTTATCATCAAAATCAATATTATTAACAAATTCATGTTAAAAATGTCTCCCCTTTGATGATGACAAACTTCATTCAATATATAGTTTCCCCTTAAAAATGAGCAAAACCACTAATAAAAAATGAGATTAAAAACACTTCCAAAATATATTAACAACAACTCCATCTTTCAACAAAACAACAACGCCATGAATAAACAAACCAACACTTCAATATCCAATAAACCAACAATTTCATCAACCAATTACCAAGTCATCAAACATCAAGAACATCACAAAAATATGTCATCAAAATCTAGAAAGAGCGTATAGAGGTAACAGTGTGTATAAAAATATAAATGGCAACACGCAAACAACCAAAAAATGAAATGTATTTGCGAAAATAGAACTCAGAAACTATGGAGGTGGAGAAGATGTGCTCCCCGGATCATAGCCGAAATAGCGGAGAAGAGTACGTTGTCCAGCGATAAGCTCAAGCTGCTAATCAATGCTCTGCTGCTGGAAGGTCTGAAAGTCTGAACGTAGTTACTGGTGGTCACGTGAAACAATGTCCAACCGATCAAGAATCAGTTACTGGCGCTTCGAAATTCGGTGAACATCAGCAATTAACTGCTGCACAACGTCTGAAGCAAGGGGCAGAACTGGAGCTGGAGGTGGCATAGAGGCAAATGGCTGCTCATGAACAGCAGATGGCTCAAGAGCAGGAGGCAGCTCGGAAGAGGAGGGAATGTCAGCATCCATCGCACGCTCCTCGGAATCAGAGTCAGCTGGAGGTCGAGGGACAAAACGGCGACTCGGGGGATGAGGATGAGCTCTTAATCTAAAGTCAGGAAGCTTATCGGGAGGTTAGATATCGTTGAGCATCCGATCTTCCTCTGGACCAATTAAGGTATCCCGATTTTTAGAGTTGCTTGTCTTTATCCACTCTCTATTATTCCTAGAAAAACCGATACTAGTCATGGCCTCAGGACTAATCCATCTAGTCTCCATATGATCGGGATAAAAAAGAGGCACCTCAAAGCGTCGCAGTATCTTAGCAATGATATTTCCATAAGGAAGCAGGCGATGGTTAACCGCAGGAGTACTCAACATGTGCCGCACAATAACATACCCGAGGTTAATGGGACGGTCTGAAAGTAGGCTATCTAGTAGGCCAATGTCCAACCTCGTAACCTCATCCGAGTGACCCTTCCTAGGTGTCACTATGTGCTGTAAAATAGTGTGAAGAATGCGAACTTGGAGAGGTAAAAGTTGAGACTGAAAAGGAAGCAAACAAATCTCATCAGACAAGACACGACGGCGACATATATTACGGACTCCATTAGTATGACAAAAACTGTCAAAGAAAAGGGCTTTCCTGGAAGTGTAAATATCATGCCCCTCACTGTTAACATGTATATGTTAATAATATTGATTTTGATGATAACAAACTTTAAATGATTTTTGATAAAAATATTGGAGCTATTTCTTAATAAATGAAATTCTTAAAAACCATCCCATTTATACTTATAAAAGTTGGACTTTCAAATTGGAAAAAGATTATTTGCAAAATCTGGTTTAAAATGTGATTCTGGAAATAAACGGTGAACCGGTTTATTTTAAACGGTTAACCAATTAATACCAGAGAGCAACAATTTGCCTAAGCTCTAACCGTTTATGAAAAACGGAAAAATGAAAAGGCTACTGGAAACTAACGGCGAACTGTTTATTACAAACGGTTAACCGATAATATCCAGAGAAGTGACCTTCACGCAAATCCTTAACCGTTTACTTAAAGCGGGTAACTGATGTTCATTTTGCAGGTTACTGGAAAGAAACGGCGAACCGTTTATTACAAACAGTTAACCGATAACATCCAGAAAGTCACTTCATGTAAATCCTTAACCGTTTACTTAAAACGGGTAACTGATGTTCATTTTGAAGGTTACTGGAAACTAACGGCGAACCGTTTATCACAAACGGTTAACCGATAATATCCAGAGAGTCACTTCATGCAAATCCTTAACCGTTTACTCTAAACGGATAACTGGTGTTCATCTTGCTGGTCTCTGGAAGTTAACGGCGAAAGGGTAACTCTAAACGGAAAACCGTTTATTTGAAATTTGGCCCAACGGTAACTTTGACCAGTGCAAACGGTTAACCGTTAACGGCTAAACGGTGAACCTTTTTTGGTCCGACAGTCAGTAACGGCTAGTTTTTCAGCTCCAAATATAAATAATCTCATTCAAATTCAAAGAAGAATGATCACAACACATCCATTGAGCATATACTCGAGAATACAATCTTCATAGAGCTTCAAACATATTCTTGCTTCATCTATTCACACATTGGGCATTGATTTGTAATCTTAAATATTGTGTGAGAGAAAAACAGTTTGTAATCTTTTATTTTGAGTGATTGTCAGTGTTGGGATACACTTGGGTTAAGAGATTGGGGATAATCTCTTGTTGTAAAGGTTCATTGACACCTTGGAAGTCAAGTGTAAGCATTTTAAGTCTTAGAGGCTTGCTTAGTGAAAACCTCAAGCCCGGAAAGCTTGGAGGCGTGGACGTAGGCGAGGTTGGCCGAACCACGTAAAAATCTTTGTGTTTGAATCTCTCTTCCCTTATATTTTTATATTGTGATTGATTTAATTATTATTGTTTTAATTTCGTTTTAGATTTGCATGATATTTTGTTTTTAGTTGAATAATTTATAAAATCCCAATTCACCCCCCCTCTTGGGTTGCCTAGTTAGTATTTCATTTGGTATCAGAGCTTGGTGCTCTTGTTTAGACTTAATCGTCTAGAGCTAAAGATCAATGGCAACTCAAAATGATTCCACATTTAGGGAAGGACAATCCACCACTAGACCACCTTACTTTGATGGAAATGATTACCCATATTGGAAAACTAGGATGAGAATTTACTTGCAAGCCTTAGATTATGAGATTTGGGAAATTGTTAATGATGATCCCTTCATGCCTTTGACTAAAAATGAAGTCGGAGAAGATATTCCAAAACCTTCACGGGATTGGAATGAATTTGAAAAGAGAAAAGCCTCTCTAAACTCCAAAGCCATGAATGCCTTGTTTTGTGCACTAGATAAGAAAGAGTTTCATAGAGTGTCTAGTTGCGAAAGCACTAATGAGATTTGGCACAAACTTGAGGTTGTCTATGAAGGCACAAACCAAGTGAAAGAATCTAAAATAAGTAGGTACACTCGACAATATAAATTGTTCCAAATGGAACAAAATGAAAATGTGTACTCTATGTATACTAGATTCACGGACATAGTGAACACTCTAGGAGCTCTAGGGAAGACTTTTTCAAATAGCGAAAAAGTCAAGAAAATCATTAGGTCACTACCTAAGGAATGGAGACCAAAAAGGACTGCCATTGAAGAAGCAAATGATTTAAATACTTTACCTCTTGATGATTTAATTGGTTCTCTCATTTCATATGAAGAAGATTTGGCAGCAGAAAAAGGGTATAAGGAGAAGAAGAAAAACATTGCTCTCAAAACTTCAAAGCATGAGAGTGATGGGGAGAGTGAACCGGATGATGATGAGCTAGCCATGCTAGCAAGGAGGTTTAGAAAATTCTTCAAGAAAACCGGAGAGTGAAGAAATTTCAGAAACTTCAAGAACCATAGGGAGAAGAAGGAAGCAATCACATGCTATTAATGCAAGAAGCCTAGCCATATTAGATCGGAGTGTCCACTTATCAACAAACTTAATAAGAAAGCTATGGTTGCAACTTGGGATGATAGCGAGGAGGCTTCAAGTGATGAAGAAGGATCGCAAGAAGTTTCAAACCTAGCACTTATGCCAATAGGAGATGATGATGATCTCAATTAGGTGAGTGATCCTACCTATGATGAATTATATGATGCTTTTAAAGATTTGCATAATGGGTTGATGAAGATTGGTAAAAAGAATGCATGTCTTAAAAGGAAATGGAAAAACTTAAAAATGAAATGGAAAAACTTAAAAATGAAAATGAATCTCTAAATGCAAGAATTGTATACCTAGAAGTAGGGAACAAAACATTGCATGATGAAATTGCATTATCAAATGAGAAACCTAGCATCTCACATGAGCATTTAGAATCACACATAGATGAGTTGAAAAATGAAAATGAAATGCTCAAGAAAAAGAGTAATGAGTTAAATGAGATTGTCTTGAAATTTACAAATGGGCAAAAGATGTTGGATAATCTGCTAAACTCACAAAAATGTGCATTTGACAAAAGTGGCATTGGTTATAAACCAAATTTGAAATAAAAATTTTACAAGAGCTATTTTATGAGGAGTACATCTATTAACAATAAAATTGTATGTCATTATTGTAATCAAGATGGTCATATGAAAAATAGATGTGCAGTGAAGAGAAATGTATATTATGGTATGAAATGTGTTTGGGTTCCGAAAGGAGCCATTGCTAACTCTCAAGGACCCAAAAAGATTTGGGTACCTAAAACTTGAGATTTTCTCTATAGGGCTTGAAGAAGAAGAAGAATAAGTAGTACTTGGACAGCGGCTGTTCAAGACACATGACAGGGAATTACTCTTGGTTCTCAAGCTTCACCAAAATTGAAAATGGTGGAGACGTATCTTTTGGAGAGAACTCAAAAGGAAAAATTCTTAGAATTGGAGATGTTGGTAAAGTATACTCAACTCTAATTGAGAATGTATGTTTGGTTAAGAACTTGAAACACAACTTAATTAGCATTAGTCAATTATGTGACAAAGGCTACAAAGTCATTTTTGATAAATTTAAATGTGTTATCGAAAACTCATGTGATGGCAAAATCTTGTTTGTTGGTAATAGATGTGGTAATGTTTATATCATTGACATAGAATGTGCATCTACTCTTGATAAATGTTTGTCCGCATTACATGATGATAGTTGGCTATGGCATAGAAGATTAGGACATGCAAGCATGGATTTGATTACAAAAATCGTGAAAAATGATTTAGTTAAAGGTCTTCCAAAAATCAGTTTTAAAAAAGATAGAGTTTGTGAAGCATGCCAATTTGGAAAACAAATCAAGACTTCCTTCAAAAATAAGAATCATATCTCTACTTCAAAACCACTTCAATTGCTTCATATAGATTTGTTTGGACTTTCTAGATATGCTAGTTTAAATGGTAAATATTATGCATTCGTAATTGTGGATGATTATTCTAGATACACATGGGTATTGTTCTTAGCTAATAAGGATGATGCTATTGATGCATTTCGAATTTTCTATAAAAAGGTTCAAAATGAAAAAGGTTACTCTATTACTTGTATTAGAAATGATCATGGTGGAGAATTTGAAAATCATGCTTTTGAAAATTTTTGTAATGACCTTGGCATTGAACATCAATTTTCATCACCTAGGACTCCACAACAAAATGGAGTAGTAGAAAGAAAGAATAGGTCTATACAAGAAATGGTTAGGACCATGTTGAATGAAAATTCTTTGCCTAAGTATTTTTGGGCCGAAGCCGTCAACACCGCTTCTTATGTTTTAAATCGAGTGTTGATTAGACATAATCTTAATAAAACTCCATATGAGCTTTGGAAAGATAGAAAACCCAACATTGGCTATTTTAAAGTTTTTGGATGCAAATGTTTTGTTTTGAACACAAAAGATAATCTTGGTAAATTTGATCCAAAATCTGATGTTGGTATTTTTCTTGGTTATTCAAATTCAAGCAAAGCCTATAGAGTTTATAACAAAAGAACTTTAGTTGTGGAAGAATCTATGCATGTTACTTTTGATGAGTCTAACCCCTCCTCTACGGAGAAAACCATTGTTGATGATAATGCAGAACAACAACAACAACAAGAAGCATCAAATGACAGCCAAGAAGACGCACCACATGGAATTCAAGAGGAACATCATGAAGAACCAAATGTAGAGCAAAATGAAGGTACTTCTCAAACACTCCCAAGGAGTGGAGGTATGTTTCCTCTTACCCTAAGGATGTAATTTTAGGAGATCCCTCACGAGGTGTTACTACTAGATCATCTCTTAGGAACACATGTAAGCATGCTGCATTTATTTCTCAAATTAAACCAAAATCCTTTGCGGATGCAGAAAATGATGAATCTTGGATTATGGCAATGCAAGAGGAGTTAAACCAATTTGAGAGAAACAATGTGTGGGAGTTAGTTCCTTATCCGGAACATCAATCCATTAGAGGCACTAAATGGGTATTTAGAAATAAAATGGATGAATCCGGTGTGGTTGTAAGAAATAAAGCTAGATTAGTGGCTCAAGGTTACAACCAAGAAGAAGGAATTGATTTCGATGAAACTTTTGCACCTGTAGCAAGGTTAGAATCCATTAGGATGTTGTTAGCTTATGCATGTCATAAGGATTTTATTTTATAGCAAATGGATGTCAAAAGTGCTTTCTTAAATGGATATATTATGGAGGAAGTTTATGTGAAACAACCTCCTGGTTTTGAAAATGAAAAATTTCCTGATCATGTATATAAGTTATCCAAAGCTTTGTATGGTTTAAAACAAGCACCTAGAGCTTGGTATGATAGGCTTAAAAACTTCTTGTTAGATAACGATTTTTCGATGTGAAAAGCGGACACAACTCTTTTTGTTAAGCATAAGAACCAAGACATACTTATTGTTCAAATTTATGTTGATGATATTATTTTTTGTTCTACTAATGAATTGTTGTGTAAAGATTTTTCATCATGTATGAGCCAAGAGTTTGAGATGAGTATGATGGGAGAGTTGAAGTACTTCCTTGGACTTCAAATCAAACAAAACGAGGAAGGAATTTTCATAAACCAAGCCAAGTACGTGAAAGATCTACTCAAAAGGTTTGGCTATGAAAATGGAACGGCAAAAAGCACTCCTATGAGTACTACCATCAAGCTTGACAAAGATGAAAAGGGCAAATAAGTGGATATCAAAATGTATCGAGGTATGATCGGATCTTTACTTTATTTGACTGCAAGTAGACCCGATATCATGTTTAGTGTATATTTGTGTGCAAGATTTCAATCATGTCCCAAGGAATCCCATTTGCTTGCTGTTAAAAGAATTTTCCGTTATTTGATAGGTACCATAGATGTTGGCCTTTGGTATCCTAGGGGAACTCATATAGATTTAACTTTTTATTCGGATGCGGACTTTGCTGGTTATCAAGTGGATAGGAAAAGCACTAGTGGAACTTGCTATGTTCTAGGACACTCACTTGTTTCATGGTTTAGTAAGAAACAAAATTCTGTTGCTCTTTCAACTACCGAGGCTGAATATATAGCCGCCAGAAGTTGTTGTGCACAAGCACTTGGATGAAACAAACAATTAGAGATTATGGGATTAATCTTGAACAAATTCCTATTAAGTGTGATAATACTAGTGCTATAAATCTTTCAAAGAATCCCATTCAACACTCTAGAACCAAGCATATAGAAATTAGACATCATTTCTTGAGAGATCATGTTCAAAAGGGAGATATTGCATTAGAGTTTATTTCTACGGAAAAATAACTTGCCGATATTTTCACAAAACCACTTGCGAAGAACAATTTTCAAAAATTCGGCATGAACTTGAGATGATGAAATTTTCGCATTAACGTCTCTATTCATGCTATTAAGTGTACTGAATTGATTGACTCATAGTTGCGATCTAATATTGATGAAATGCTTGAGCTTGATAGTCAAATGGTGAATTTACCTTGTTATTTCTTGATTGTATGAATTAATTGGTTGAAAACATGTTCATGAATCATGCATTAAAATGGCTCATAAAATATTTTCAGATCAGTTAAATGATCTGGGAATTTATTATTTGCTGGCCAAATATTAAATCAAATGTGCGAAATTACAGATGAAATAAACGGATAACCGTTTCCAATAAACGGTGAACCGTTTTGCTCCAGAAACGAGAATTTGTGACTGTCCATTTACTCTTTCACCATTTTCTTCAAACGGTGAACCGTTTGTTAACAGAGAGTCCTCTATCAGTTACTCCTTAGCCGTTAAGGGCTTAAGCGTTCACCGTTACTCATTCTTTAGTCTCTGGGAGTTATCCTTTAACCGTTTAAATAATCGGTTAACCATTTTCGGTGAACCGTTACTCATTTTTTGGCCTCTGGACGTTACCCCTTAACCGTTTAAATAAACGATTAACCGTTTTCGCATTTTTAAAATTGTTCAAAGCCTTTCTCTTCTCCCTCTCCAGCTTAGCCTTTCACCATTTCCACCATTGTTGCGCAGCCGAAGCTCTCTCTGTCCTCAAATCCTCATTTTTCTTGCTCTTCGTGCCAAATCAAACCATCAAAATCATTTCTTATCACCTTTAGAACAATTTCACCGATTTAAAACTTCGAATCAAGTCCCAAATCGAAAAATCTGAAATCCAAACCCTAACTGTCGCGAGTTGGGATTCTTCATTTTTTATCCGTTTTGTCCCATTTTTCAACCTAATTGAGCATCAAACTCACATCATTTACTCATTCCTCATCAAATCACCGATTCATTTTCATCTCTCCCGCATTTTTTCACTCCACTGTGCTTCTCCATGGCTGAATCTTCTCGGAGAAATGTCCGACTTAAATCTGTGCCTCCAAGGAATCCTATACCATCACGGGAAGTCTCTGAATTTGCAAGAATTCACTTCCCCACTCCTCCATTGGCCAAGCGGTTCGAGGATCGCTTCGATGGTCGAAAGGTACTTGACTCCTTTTTTGTTGACATTGATGATTTCCGTCACTTAGTTGTATGTGGTAGAAGTGTTCGGGATATGCTTCAACCTTGGGAGTCTACAATTGACTTTGATGATCGAGTCTATCCAAACTTTGTGCGAGTCTTTTATTCAAACATGGATATTTCCGATAGTCGCCAAAATAGGATAGTTACTAGAGTTGGAGGTGTGCAAATAGAATTTGATGATGGGGACCTAGCTGAGTTTCTTGGTGTCTTGAGTGAGGGGCATGACATATACACTTCTAGGAAAGCCCTTTCCTTTGACAGTTTTAGTCATACTGATGGCGTTCGTCATATATGTCGTCGTCGAGACTTGACTGATGAGATTTTTTTGCTTCCGTTTCGATCTCAACTTTTACCTCTCCAAGTCCGTATTCTTCATTCTATCCTACAGCGCATAGTGACACTTAGGAAGGGTCACTCGGATGAGGTAACGAGGTTGGACGTTGGCCTACTTGATACCCTACTCTCAGACCGTCCCATAAACCTCGGGTATATTATTGTGTGGCACATGTTGAGCACTCCCGCAGTCAATCACCGCTTGCTTCCGTATGGTAGTATCATTACTAAGATACTGCGACGCTTTGGGGTGCCTCTTCTTGATACTAGACATATGGAGACACGGCGGATTAGTCCTGAGGCGATGACCAGTATCGGTTTTTCTAGGAGGATTGGAAAGTGGATAAAGACGAGCAACGCCAAAAACCGGGATACCTTGATAGCTCCGGAGGACGATCAGATGCTTAATGATGTCTATCCTCCCGATCAGCTTCCTGACTTTAGATTAGGAGCTCATCCTCCTCCACCGCGTCGCCGATTTGTCCCTCGGCCTCCAGCTGACTCTGACTTTGAGGAGCGTGCGACGGATGCTGACATTCCCTCCTCTTCTGAGCCGCCTCCTACTCCTGAGCCATCTGTTGTTCCTGAGCAGCCATCTGCCTCTATGCCACCTCCAGCTCCAGTTCAGCCACCTACTTCAGACGGTATGCAGCAGTTGATTCTTGATTGGTTGGACACTCTTTCTCGTGACCACCAGCAGCTGCGTTCTGATTTTCAGACCTTCCAGCGGCAGAGCATTGATCATCAACTTGAGATTATCTATGCACAGCACATATTCTCGGCTATTTTGGTTATGATCCGGGGAGCACATCTTCTCCTCCTCCACCACCTCAGTAGTTTCTGAGTTCTGTTTTCGCACATACAGTTCATATTTTGATTGTTTGCATGTTATCATGTATATTTTTTTTACTGCTACTTCTATATGCTCTTTATGGATTCTGATGACATGTTTTTATGTTGTTCATGATGTTAGATGACTTGCTATTGCTTGATGAAACTTGTAGTTTATTGAATATTGAAGTGTTGGTTTGCTCATGAAGTTGTTGGGTTGTTGATGATGTTGGTAATCTATTTTGGAAGTGTTTTTCTCTTATATGTATTAATGGTTTTGCTCATTTTTAAACTCTGCCAAAATTTTCGCTCGCCAAAAATCGGATTTGCGTTTCTTTCCTTTCTCTTTTTCTTTTTGATGATGAAGGGGGAGATAATTTGGGAGTTTTAGAATGATTTGAAAATGTTTTATAATTGGGGAGATTTAAAATGCATTTAAAAATGCTTTCTTGAGCAAAAATCCTTTTACTGAACATTTCTTAATTTGGCCATACATTTAGGGGGAGCACATATTAAGGGGGAGCTAAATATTGAATGAAATTTGTCATCATCAAAAAGGGGGAGATTGTTAACATGTATATGTTAATAATATTGATTTTGATGATAACAAACTTTAAATGGTTTTTGATAAAAATATTGGAGATATTTCTTAATAAACGAAATTCTTAAAAACCATCCCATTTATACTTATAAAAGATGGACTTTCAAATTGGAAAAAGATTCTTTGCAAAATCTGGTTTAAAATGTGATTTTGGAAATAAACGGTGAACCGGTTTATTTTAAACGGTTAACCGATAAATACCAAAGAGCAACAATTTGCCTAAACTCTAACCGTTTATGAAAAACGGAAAAATGAAAAGGCTGCTGGAAACTAACGACGAACTGTTTATTACAAACGGTTAACCGATAATATCCAGAGAAGTGACCTTCACGCAAATCCTTAACCGTTTACTTAAAGTGGGTAACTGATGTTCATTTTGCAGGTTACTGGAAATAAACGGCGAATCGTTTATTACAAACAGTTAACCGATAACATCCAGAAAGTCACTTCATGTAAATCCTTAACCGTTTACTTAAAACGGGTAACTGATGTTCATTTTGCAGGTTACTGGAAACTAACGGCGAACCGTTTATCACAAACGGTTAACCGATAACATCCAGAGAGTCACTTCATGCAAATCCTTAACCGTATACTCTAAACGGATAACTGGTGTTCATCTTGCTGGTCTCTGGAAGTTAACGGCGAAAGGGTAACCCTAAACGGCAAACCGTTTATTTGAAATTTGGCCCAACGGTAACTTTGACCAGCGCAAACGGTTAACCGTTAACGGCTAAACGGTGAACCGTTTTCGGGCCGACGGTCAGTAACGGCTAGTTTTTCAGCTCCAAATATAAATAAGCTCATTCAAATTCAAAGAAGACTGATCACAACACATCCATCGAGCATATACTCGAGAATACAATCTTCATAGAACTTCAAACATATTCTTGCTTCATCTATTCACACATTGGGCATTGATTTGTAATCTTAAATATTGTGAGAGAGAAAAACAGTTTGTAATCTTTTATTTTGAGTGATTGTAAGTGTTGGGATACACTTGGGTTAAGAGATTGGAGATAATCTCTTGTTGTAAAGGTTCATTGACACCTTGGAAGTCAAGTGTAAGCATTTGAAGCCTTGGAGGCTTACTTAGTGAAAACCTCAAGCCCGGAAAGCTTGGAGGCGTGGACGTAGGCGAGATTGGCCGAACCACGTAAAAATCTTCGTGTTTGAATCTCTCTTCCCTTATCTTTTTATATTGTGATTGATTTAATTATTATTGTTTTAATTTCGTTTTAGATTTGCATGATATTTTATTTTTAGTTGAATAATTTATAAAATCCCAATTCACCCCCACTCTTGGGTTGCCTAGTTAGTATTTCACTCACTAGATATACCAAGAAAGTCAGCTAGGTCTGCATCATCAAACTCTATAGGCACACCACCGACTTGAGTAACTATCCTATTTAGGGGAGTTGCGGAGATTTCCATGTTCGAATAAAAGACTCGCACTAAATTTGGATAAACTTGGTCTTCAAAGTCAATGGCAGACTCCCAAGGCTGAAGCATATCCCGAATGCTTTTACCACATACAACTAAGTTACTGAAATCATCAATTTCAACATAGAAGGAGTCAAGTACCTTTCAACCATCGAAGCGATCCTCGAACCGCTTGGCCAAGGAAGGCGTGGGGAAATGAATTCTTGCAAATTCAGAGACTTCCCGTGGTGGTATAGGATTCCTTGGAGGCACAGATTTTCGCTTGAGATTTCTCCGAGGGGGTGCAGCCATGGAGAAGCATAACGGAGTGTGAAAAAATGAGGGAGAGATGTGATGAGAAGAAAATGAATCGATGATTTGCTTAGGAATGAGTAGAGGATGTGATTTTGATGCTCAATTTGGTTGAAAAATGGGAAGAATTGGATTAAAAACGAAGAAACCCGACCCGTGGCAGTTAGGGTTTAGATTTGGGATTTTTCAATTTTGGGCTTGATTTGAAGTTTTGAATGGGTGAAAGTGTTCTAAAGATGATAAGAAATGATGTTGTAGGTTTGATTTGGCAAGAAAAGCAAGAAAAATAAGGATTTAAGGGCAGAGGAACCTTCGGCTGCGCAACAATGGCCGAAACGGTGAAAGGGTAACTGGAGAAGAAGAAGAAAAAATCCTTGAACAATTTTATAATCGCGAAAACGGTTAACCGTTTATTTAAACGGTTAAGGGGTAACTACCAGAGGCTAAAGAATAGGCAACGGTGAAAGCTTAAGCTCTTAACGGCTAAGGAGTAACTGTTAGAGGACTCTCTCTTTTTAAACGGGTTACCGATTGCATCAAACAGTAAAAGAGTAAAAATTCAGACACATAATCTCGTTTCTGGAATAAAACGATTCACCGTTTATTGGAAAACGGTTATCTATTTATTTTATCTATAATTTCGCAAATTTAATTTAATTTTTGGCCAGCAAATAATACATTCCAAGATCATTTAATTGATCTAAAAATGTTTTATGAGCCATTTTAATGCATGATTCATGAACATGTATTCAAGCAATTAATTCATATAATCAATCAAGAATTAACAAAGCAAATACACATTTGACTATCAAGCTTAAGCATTTCATAAATATTAAATCACAAATAAGTCACTCAATTCAGTACACTTAATAACATGAATAGAGACGTTAATGTGAAAATTTCATCATCCCAAGTTCATGCCAAATTTTTGAAAATTGTTCTTCGGAAAGTGGTTTATTAAAAATATCGGCAAGTTGTGTTTCCGTAGAAATAAACTCTAATGCAATATCTCCCTTTTGAACATGATCTCTCAAGAAATGATGTCTAATTTCTATATGCTTGGTTCTAGAGTGTTGAATGAGATTCTTTGAAAGATTTATAGCACTAGTATTATCACACTTAATAAGAATTTGTTCAAGATTAATGCCATAATCTCTAAGTGTTTGTTTCATCCAAAGTGCTTGTGCACAACAACTTCCGGCAGCTATATATTCAGCCTCGGTAGTTGAAAGTGCAACAGAATTTTGTTTCTTGCTAAACCATGAAACAAGTGAGTGTCCTAGAATATAGCAAGTTCCACTAGTGCTTTTCCTATCCACTTTATAACCGGCAAAGTCCGCATCCAAATAACATGTTAAATCTATATGAGTTCCCCTAGGATACCAAAAGCCAATATCTATGGTTCCACTCAAATAACGGAAAATTATTTTAACAGCAAGCAAATGGGATTCGTTGGGACATGATTGAAATCTTGCACACAAACATACACTAAACATGATATCGGGTCTATTTGCAGTCAAATAAAATAGAGATCCGATCATACCTCGATACATTTTGATATCCACTTATTTGCCTTTTTCATCTTTGTCTAGCTTGGTTGTTGTGCTCATTGATGTATTTTTGGTCTTCTAGTCATCAATGCCGAATCGTTTGAGTAGATCTTTTACGTACTTAGCTTGATTTATGAAAATCCTTCCTCGTTTTGTTCGATTTGAAGTCCAAGGAAGTACTTCAACTCTCTCATCATACTCATCTTAAATTCTTTGCTCATACACGATGAGAATTCTTTATACAACAACTCATTAGTAGAACCAAAAATAATATCATCAACACAAATTTGAACAATAAGTGTATCATGGTTCTAATGCTTAACAAATAGAGTAGTATCCGCTTTACCCATTGAAAAATCATTTTCTAACAAGAAATTCTTAAGTTTATCATACCATGCTCTAGGTGCTTGTTTTAATCCATACAAGGCTTTAAGCAACTTATAAACATGATTTGGAAATTTTTCATTTTCAAAACCAGAGGGTTGTTTTACGAACACTTCTTTCATGATATACCAATTTAAGAAAGCACTTTTCACATCCATTTGAAACAAGATGAAATCTTTATGACATGCAAGTGCCAACAACATTCTAATTGATTTTAGTCTAGCAACGGGCGCAAAAGTTTCATCAAAATCAATTCATTCTTCTTGGTTGTAACCTTGAGCCACTAATCTAGCTTTATTTCTTACAACCACACCGGATTCATCCATCATATTTCTAAATATCCATTTAGTACCTATGACGGATTGATGTTTCGGTTTAGGAACTAATTCCCACACATTGTTTCTTTCTAATTGATTTAACTCCTCTTGCATTGTCATAATCCAAGATTCATCATTTTCCTCATCTGCAAAGGATTTGGGTTTAATTTGAGAAATGAATGCATTATGCTCACAAGTATTTCTAAGTGATGATCTAGTTGTAACACCTAGTGAGAGATCTCCTAAAATTACATCTTTAGGGTGAGAAGAGACTTACCTCTACTCCTTGGAGAGTGATTGAGATGCACCTTCATTTTGCTCTACATTCATTTCTTCATGTTGCTCATCTTGATTCCCATAAGACGCATCCTTTTGGTTATCGTTTGATGATTCTTCTTGTAAGTCTTCATCTACATCATTATCAACAACAACTTTCTCCGTAGAGGAAGGGTTAGACTCATCAAAGGTAACATGCATAGATTCTTCTACAACTAATGTATTTTTGTTATAAACTCTATAAGCTTTGCTTAAGTTTGAATATCCAAGAAAAATACCAACATTAGATTTTGGATCAAATTTGCCAAGATTGTCTTTTGTGTTCAAAATAAAACATTTGCATCCAAACACTTTGAAATAACCAATGTTGGGTTTTCTATGTTTCCAAAGCTCATATGGAGTTTTGTTAAGGTTGGGTCTAATCAACACACGATTTAAAACATAACAAGCGGTGTTGACGGCCTCGGCCCAAAAATACTTAGACAAAGAATTTTCATTCAACATAATCCTAGCCATTTCTTGAATGGATCTATTCTTTCTCTCAACAACTCCATTTTGTTGTGGAGTTCTAGGTGATGAAAATTGATGCTCAATGCCAAAGTCATTACAAAAAATCTCAAATGCATGATTTTCAAACTCTTCTCCATGATCACTCCCAATGCATGCAATACCATACCCTTTTTCATTTTGTATTTTCTTACAAAGCACTTTAAAGGCATCAAGAGCATCATCCTTCATAAACTACTTCAAATTTGTGCCAAATTTCATTAGCACTTTCACAACTAGATACTCGATGAAATTCTTTCTTATCAAGAGCACAAAATAAAGCATTCATAGCTTTGGAATTTAGAGAAGCTTTTCTCTTTTCCAATTCATTCCATTCCCTTGAAGGTTTTGGAATATCTTCCCCGAATTCATTTTTAGTTAGGGGCAAAAACGGACCATCACATACAACTTCTCAAATTTCATAATCTAAAGCTTGCAAATAGATTCTCATTCTAGTTTTCCAATATGCATAGCCATTACTGTCAAATAACGGTGGTCTAGTTGTGGATTGCCCTTCTCTAAAGGTTGAGTCATTTAGGGTTGCCATGGATCTTTTACACTAGACGATTAAGTCCTAATAAAAGAGAACAAGGCTCTAATACCAATTGAAATACAAGTATGCAACCCAAAAGGGGGTGAGTTGGGATTCTAAAAATTATTCAATTTATAAAGAAAAACTTAAAGCAAATATAATCCAAATTCAAAGCAATAACAATTAAGTTCATCACAATATAAAAAGATAAAGGAAGAAAAATTCAAATACAGAGATTTTTACGTGGTTCAGCCAATCTCGCCTACGTCCACGCCTCCAAGCTTTCCG
This sequence comes from Citrus australasica, assembly GCA_029618585.1. Taxonomy (NCBI): domain Eukaryota; kingdom Viridiplantae; phylum Streptophyta; class Magnoliopsida; order Sapindales; family Rutaceae; genus Citrus; species Citrus australasica. The sequence continues at coordinate 171,621 of JARCIV010000030.1, read as the reverse complement.
GGCTTGAGGATTCCACTAAGCAAGCCTCTAAGGCTTCAAATGCTTACACTTGACTTCCAAGGTGTCAATAACATTTACAACAAGAGATTATCTCAATCTCTTTAACCCAAGTGTATCCCAACACTTACAATCACTCAAAACAAAAGATTTCAAATTTGTTTTGCCTCTCATAATATATGAGATTACACAATGATGCCCAATATGTGAATAGATGATGCCCAATATGTGTTCTAAGCTCTATGAAAATTGTATTCTTAAATATAAGCTCAATAGTCGTGTTGTGATCAATCTCCTTTGAATTTGAATGAGCTTATTTATATTTAGAGCTGAAAAACTAGCCGTTACAAACTGTCAGCCCGAAAACGGTTCGCCGTTAACTATTTAGGCTGGTCAAAAGTTACCGTTGGGCCAAATTTCAAATAAACGGCTTGTCGTTTTATGATTACCCTTTCACCGTTAAATTCCAGAGACCTGCAAGATGTGAAATACTAACTAGGCAACCCAAGAGGGGGGGTGAATTGAGATTTTAAAAATTAAGCTAAGCAAACCACACAACAATCCAATCTAATGCCTTAATAAATTCGAAAACAATAAATTCAATGAAAGCACAATAATAAATGAGCAAGGGAAGATAAAGCAAACTCAAGGATTTTTACGTGGTTCGGCAATCCCCACCTACGTCCACGCCTCCAAGCATACCGGGCTTGAGGATTTCACTATCCGAGCCTTTCCAAGGCTTCAAACGTTTACAATTCACTTCAAGGTGTCAATGAACCTTTACAACAAGAGATTATCCCCAATCTCTTAACCCAAGTGTATCCCAACACTTACAATCACTCAAAGTAAAAGATTACAAATTGTTTTTCTCTCACACAATATTTAAGATTACAAATCAATGCCCAATGTGTGAATAGATGAAGCAAGAATGTGTTTAAAGCTCTATGAAGATTGTATTCTCGAATATAAGCTCAATGGTTGTGTTGTGATCCCACTTCTTTGAATTTGAATGAGCTTATTTATATTTGGAGCTGAAAAACTAGCCGTTACAAACTGTTGGCCTGAAAAAGGTTCACCGTTAACTATTAATGGTTAACCGTTTACTCTGGTCAAAAGTTACCGTTGGGCCAAATTTCAAATAAACGGTTTACCGTTTAGGATTACCTTTTCGCCGTTAACATCCAGAGACCTGCAAAACAAATTTGGTTTAACCGTTCTTACTAAACGGTTCAAGGTTAGCAATTCTGAAAATAATCGGTTAACCGTTTTCATTAAACGGTTCACCGTTAAATTCCAGAGACTTGGAAAACAAATTTGGTTTAACCGTTCTTACTAAACGGTTCAAGGTTTAGCAATCTGAAAATAATCGGTTAACCGTTTTCAATAAACGGTTCACCGTTATGTTCCAGAATCATCATTTTAACAATACTTTGCAGAACATGCTTTCTGGAAATTATCGGTTAGCCGTTTGAAATAAACGGTTAGCCGTTTGCTACAGTGATTGCTACAGTGAAATTATTTTCTAAATTTATAGTTTGACCCCAAAACTTTATAAAATAGTATTATGACCCAAAACGTTATGAAAGTTTACAAATAGGTCCAATTTCGGAATTTCTAAATAATGCTTTGTTAATCTCAAAACTTTTTGAAATTATGATATAGTCCAAAATACTATGACACTTTTCAAATAAGTCCTCCAAAATTTCAAGCAATACTTGTTGATTTCAAAGTTTTCAAAACTCTTTCAATTAAATCATAACTTGAAAAACAACCAATTTCATAAAATCATTTTTCCATTAAATATAAAACATTTATAATGTAAAAGTAATGATTTATTTAAAATGTATAAAAAATAATTTGAGCTTAAAAGATTAACCATTCTTAATTTTGTTTGTTATCATCAAAATCAACATTATGGAAACATATATGTTAACACAATGATCTTAAGATGATCTGGCCTCCGATACATGAGCATCTAGTCTTTGTTCTTTATAAGTACTGCAAGACTTATTTGGCTACTTCCGATGAACTGCCCCTAGATTACTTAAATATCTCCTCAACATCTTAGTAACGTACGTAATACCCGGCCACGTATAAAACTAAGCATACATTAGACTTCCTATTGTTGATGCGTAAGAAATCCTTTTTGCATATCTTTTTCCTCATAATCATTCTTAGGACACTAATTGAGACTAAACTTATCTCCCTTGACCACAGAAATATCGTCGGGTTTGCAATATTACATGGCACATCTCTTGAGAACCTTTTTGATATAGCTCTTTTGTGATAATTCAAGAATATCTTAGGCGCGATTCTAGTATATATGTATGACTAATACAAAAAAAGTGTTACAAAGATCTTTTATATCAAAGTTCTCAGCTAGAAATCTCTAGGTTTTGTGCAATGAGCCTCTATTTTTACTGGTAAGCAAAATATCATTGACATATAAAACTAGAAAAATATACTTACTCCAATAAAACCTTGAGTATATGCAATCATCAACTAGATTTATCTCAAAGCCAAATGAGATGATCACTTGATGAAACTTAAAATACTATTGTCGAGATGTTTGCTTGAGCCTATAAATGGATTTCTTAAATTTACAAACCATATTTTTTCGGGCTTCTGACACAAAGTTTTCTGGTTGCACCATATAGATCATCTCATCAATATTACTATTGAGAAAAATTGACTTCACATTCATCTAATATAAATCAAGATTGAAATGCACACCAATGTTGTTATGATCCTAAAAGAGTCTTCAAAGAAACTGTAAAGAAAGTCTCTTATAGTTGATGCCTTAATTTTGTATAAAGCCCTTTGCTAGAATATATATGCCTTATAGCTTTCTACATTGCCTTTCAAATTCTTTTTTATCTTAAATATCTATTCGCAACCAATAGGTTTTGTACTTTCTAGCAATAGGATAAATCCCATACGTCATTCTCCTTCATGGACTTTATATCTTTATTCATGGCAGTAATCCAATTTTGAGAGTTAGAACTTTTTATGAGGGGGTGAACATCAGTTTGAATCAGTTTGGCTTCGAGATAAACTGAAATTTTCAACTTGATTCAGGTCTAAATTAAAAAAAAAAAGATCGGTCTTTTTGAAAAATAAAAATCGAACCGGAACTGATAGTTTGGTTTGGTTTGATTTCGGTTCAGTTTTGATTTCTTGATTTGGTTTTGGTTTTTCAATATCGATTCGCTTAATGTTTCGGATTAATAAATTGACTTTTTAGTTCAACTTAACAGTTGGGATTTTGATTCAAGTCCGGTTCAATTTTCTGGTCCATTTTCTATTTCAAAGTCTATACTCCTCATTTTCAGTACCTGTACAATATATTCTGGACTTTTACAATCAACAATTTTGTCAATTACTACTACATTCATCAAAATATATCATCAACTCTACTACCACATCATTCACCATCATCATTAAATTAACTTAATATCATCCATAAGTCTGTAACAACAGAAAAAATAAATTACAAAACTGAAAGGAAACAACATAAGAAACTGTCAAATACCCAAGTACCAAGTAATATCTAGGCAACATCCATCACCATAAGATACAACATAAAAATTTAAAATCAACCATAAGAATCACCATTACTTTGCTTCCCTTTCTCACCAACTTCTGCAACTCTAATAACTTCCAATATCAACACTTCCCAACTTAAATCTACACAAATAAAATTAGAATGAGTAAAGTAAACATAAATGAAACTATAAAAATAATATATTAAATTAATATAAAAGATATTTGTTACTCTAAAACATTACTCAATCGCCAACTAGTCCTGCATGTGCTTGTTGAGCTAACATTGGCCTCACAAATTCAACAAAGAAATAAAATAGATGTATGAAAATCATTATTTATAATATAGAAGACTACAAATAAATTATCCAAAGTTAACCAGTAATGTTATTACCTACTTCAACAACTTCATAAAATTTAGTTTCTTTCTTAGTTGGGTCTGTTTTGCGATCCGATAAGAGTTTATCAAAGCAAATGTTTAGTACAAATCATCAATTGTTTTAGGAGTCAAAGAACTCCAAAATGGGTCAAGAACGCAACCACCAATGCTAAATGTTGACTCCGAAGCAATGGCAAAAACTGGAATTGCTGAAATATCTTTGGCAATTTGAGACAAATTAGACATTATGCCAATTCAAATCCATCAATTTAAATATCAAAATTGCCATTCATCATCTTGATTTTATTCGACAAGTACCTTTCAACTTCATTTTGTCCACCATATCCATCTCGTGTACTTGTTTTGCATCTTTTAATACTGTGCAAAATGATCAAGAGAACTAGAACCAACACACTCACTAATCTCACTATTTTGAACCATACAACTTCTCAACCTTTTTGGTTCCACACATACTATTAAAACGCGACATAACAAAATCCATTTTACATTGAGGATCAAGTAATGCTGCTAATATAAAAAACATGTTGACCTTTTTTAAATTATCACCCCAATATTTGACAAACTTTGCCATCATAGGTCTCATCATATAGAGTAGTGATAGACGTACCGAGCCAGTGATAGCCCGAGAACACCAAAATGACAGTAGTAAATGCGTTTAGAAATTTTAATGAGTTGCAAGTGATTTTCATGTGATCAATAGTAAAATAAAGTTAAAAAAACAGTAACAAAGATATTGTAGCCATTCCCCCTGTTTCCTTCTCCAAATCTCAACGAGATCACATTCGTACCCATCTCCAACCAGTTCACCATCAAGCCCGAATGTAACACCATTTGCTTGGTCCTTACTCTTGGTAAGTCAAGAATCTTTTTGCTCTTAATTAGCTCTTGTCGCTTCAATTTATTTTAATTTTTTAATGTTATAGTATTCAATTTTTGTCCAATCTTTTGCTATTTACTCTTCCAGTTCCAATTTTATTTTATTTTATTTTTTTGGTATTTGAATTTAGCACGTTTGATCGTTCATTTGCTCAAGTGCATTTTATTTAGGTCTTGATTTCAATCGAGATGGTACATTTGGATTTTATTTATTTAATGGTCATTTGGGTTTTATTTATTTAATGGACATTTGATTTTAGTATGTAGCATTGTTTGTTCATTGCTGTGTCAATTTGATTTATTTACATTTAATACGAAAGATTTTTATTGTGTAGAAATTGAAAGTTTGCAAGAAGTCCACAAAGTTGAAGAACTTGATGAGGTTGAAACAACAACTTCGAAGAAGCTATTGGTAAATGTCAAAATATTGAGATTGAGAGAAAAGTAATAGATAAGCTAAAGATTGGGATGTTGTTCGATAGTCCTGATGAAATGTTTACATATTACAAGGCATATGGTAAACAAGAGGGGTTCCCAGTGAAACGGAGAACTTGTAAAAAAAGGAGTGATGGAATTATAAAATATGTAACATTTGTTTATGGGCAAAATGGTAGTTCTGAAAGTACATCTAGTAATATCTTGAAGCCTCGGCCTATTGGAAAAACTGGTTGTCATGCTAGAGTTAGAGGTCGTGTAAACAAAGAAGGAAAATGGGAACTTCGAACTTTGGATCTTGAACATAATCATGGAGTAAGTCCGAGCAAGACTAAGTATTTCCGATGCAATCGCTTCATTGATCCACGAGTAAAAAGAAAAATTATAAATAATGATCGAGCAGAAATTAGAGTCAACAAAAATTACAATTCTTGTGTTGTTGAAGATGGTGGACATGACAACATCTCATTCTTAGAAAGAGACCATAGAAATTTTGTTGACAAGATGATGCGATTACAAATTGGGGAAATAGATGTTATTGCACTTCATACTTATTTTTTTAAAAATGCAATCAAAATATGAAGGGTTTTTCTTTAGTATGGATTTGAATAACGAGAATCGATTAAGGAATATTTTTTGGGCAGATCCGAGGAGTAGGGCAGCTTATAAACATTTTGGAGATGTTACATGTGACACCACTTATCTAACAAATAAGTATGACATGCCATTTGCCCCATTTGTTGGAGGTAATCACCATAGTCAATCTATATTACTGGAATGTGGATTGATTTCATACAAGGACACTGAGACATTTACATGGTTATTTAGGACGTGATTACTATGCATGTCTAGAGTTGCTCCAATTGGAATTATCACTGACCAAGACAAAGCAATAAAAAAAGCTATTAAAGTAGTTTTTCCCAATATTAGGCATTGATGTTATTTGTGGCATATACTTAAGAAGGTGCCAGAGAAGTTAGGGGCATACAATGAATATTATTCTATTTCTTCTGCATTCTAGGCTGCCGTTTACGACTCACAGAGCCTTGATATTTTTTAAGATAGTTGGCATGCAATGATTTTGAAATTTGATTTGGGTAGCAATAAATGGCTAATTGATTTATATGATGAGAGGTATCATTGGGTACCTTGTTTTTTGAAAGATAACTTTTGGGCAAGAATGTCAACCACTTAACGTAGTGAGAGTATGAATGCCTTTTTTGATGGATTTGTTTACTCAAAAACATTACTGAAGCAATTTGTTGAGCAATATGACAATGCACTAAAAAGTAAGGTTGAAAAGGAATCTTAGCAGATGAAAGGTTTTTCTCCCAACATGTTCCTTGTGTAACTACTTTTGAGATGGAGAAACAAATTCAAGAGGTATACATGCTATCTAACTTTAAAGAATTTCAAAAAGAGTTAGTTGGGTTAATGTATTGTCATACACTCGAGTTTGTGGGAAAAGAATATGTAGTTCACGAAATTGTCAGTATTGGAGAGGTAAAAAAATGACGTCTTTTAAAGTTGTTTTGAATAAGATTTGGGTGAAGTTAGATGCAGTTGTTTAATGTTTGAATTTGGAGGAATTGTTTGCAGACATTCGCTTGCAGTATTGACTCGAAATTCCATTTTCGTACTTCTAGAAAAGTACATCCTACAAAGATGGCAGAAAGATGTTCGAAGAAGTTATAGTAGGTTCAAGATGAGTTATGATGTATGGATTTCCACAGAAGAACAAGAGCGATATGAAAAATTGTTGTCTGCTTTTACTAAGGTTGCAGGCGTTACTTCAGGATGTGCAGAAAGTTGTAATATGGTTTTGGATTGGATTAAGAACACATTGAAGACATTACCAAAAAAAGTAAGTTCTGAAGCCAATCAACCAACTATTATTGGTCAAGGAAGTGGTAACATCAATGTCGAAAATACCACAAACATACTTGATCTGGTAACTGTTAGCCTAAAAGGCTATACATAATGTAATTTTGATGATAACAAACATATGTATTAAATGATTTAATAGATATTGTATTTCACATTTTCACTAGTTTTTTAAGGGTAATATTTATGCAAGTGAAACAAGTGAAATGAAACTCAAGACACTCAACGGACAACGACGAAATCAAGAATAAAGTTTAGAGCTCAACGGACAAATTAGTGCGATAAATTCTTGTAAAGCCGGTATGATTTAATTGATGCATGATTTAGCATTTGAGAAGCTCAAGAGATTAATTTAATTAATTACTTTTCATAAACTAAAAGGTTTTATTTTTATAAGATAAAGTACTTTGTGGTTTTGAGTAATTTGGACTTAAATGCAAAGATTTGAAATCTTTAATTTTAATAAGTATTATTATTGAATTTCGGAGTTGGACCTTTTTACAAACATTTGAAATGTTTTGGGTCATACTATAATTTATGAATATTTTGGACTAAAATGAAAGGTTTTGAAAACTTTGATAAATATGGGTATTATGTTGAAAAACAACCTTTTGTGAAATAATAATGTCTTTGGGGCCTTATCATAATTTCAGAAAGTTTTGGAAAGACAACTATTATTAAGAAATTCTGAAATTGGACCTATTTGTAAAGTTTTATGACATTTTGGGTTGTGGTATAATTATAGAAAGTTTTAGGCCAAAGTGTAATTTTAGTGAACATTGTTACTGTAGCAAAATTCAAAAATAACGGTAATATCACTGTTCATGAGCGGCTAGCCAGATAAATTAAGCGGCTAACAGCTTGGGCGCTAGAATTTCCCTATAACAGCTAGTTTTCGAGCTTTAACTATAAAAACTCAACTCCAACTTTATTTTAAGAACTAATGCAAGCAAATATAAGATCATATAACATATATGGAGCTTCCAAAATGTAAATCATCATAGATTGAATTATTGTTGAGCTATTATTTGCATATCCACTCTTAAAGAGAGTTTTTGTTGTAATTTTCATTTCTTATCAAATTGTGTGTATAAGTGTGAGAAACACTTGGGGTAAAGAGATTGGGGAGATAATCTCTTAATTGTAAAGGTTCATTGACACCTTGAAAGTCAATTGTAAGAACTTAAAGCCTTGGGAGGCTTGGATAGTGAAATCCTCGAGCTTGATTGGCTTGGAGGCGTGAACGTAGGCGGGGATTGCTGAACCACATAAAAATCCTTGTGTTTGTTTTTCTTTTCCCTTACTCTTTTATTTTTATGCTTGTTTGAATTTATTGTTTTCTATTTCATTAAGGCGTTAGATTGATTTGTTAATCGAATTGTATTTCATAATTTTTAGAAACCCAATTCACCCCCCCTTCTTGGGTTGCGTTACTTGCATTTCAGTAGCAACTCGGAAAAAAATGTCATCCACCTTATAAAAGGAAAGAATCAACTAATTTTAAGAAAGGTAAACAAAAGAAAAAGAAAGCGATACCATTAAGCATTAGTGTTTAGGTAACTTCATGCATTAGAGTCATTTGAGTTGAAATGTCATTTCTCTATTAATATTTTAAGGGATATTATCATTTTCCCACCAAAGATATTCTGACACATCATGTCAGTACCACGGTTTGGTAAAACTATCAATTTACCACCGAACATTTAAACTGTTAGCATTTTCCCACCATTCCGTTAAAACTCAGTTAATATGTAACGGAAAATTTTTAAAAGGTCAATTTTACCCCTGGAGCATAAAAGACCATGTAATTAACATTTTACGAATTTTGTAATTAAATCATCATTTATTGTTCTTCTTTCTTAAAGGACAAAAATTACCCTTTATGAATTTTGTAAAATTGACCATGTGGTGTTAGGTACTTCATAAATTGATTTAATTTATTTAATTTTTAAAGGGAAATTTTATTTATTTAATTTTTTGTGTAAAATTATTATCATCATATCAAAGATTAAATTGCTTCTTTTGCACATTTTTACCCCATGGTTCCTTCCCCCGTTCCGACCCAACACCGATACCCACCGCCTCCATCCTCTCAAAACTTCGCCAACCGGCGACGATTTCCACTCCAGTGACTGCCCAAGAACAAAGCATCGAAGGTCTTAACGTTTCCCCTCTCCAGTCCATTCCCAGTTCGGGTTTCACTCACACACAAGATACCTTTTGTGACGTCCCAGAACAAAGCATCAAAGGTCACAACATTTCACCTCTCCCATCCATTCCAAGTTCGGGTTTCACTCACAAACACGATACCATTTGTAACGTCCAAGATGTTCATGCTAGTCCACCTCCAAGCTCGGGTACCACTCACAAACAACTTGCCACATGCGACGGTCAAGATGTCCAAGACACTGACCGTGCCAAAACAATAGCTGGAACTCCAGAAAAAATAGATGAAAGAGAATACCGCGGCCAAAATCCGATCTCTTCTTCCACCGTTTTCGCCCCCACCCATGCACAAGGTCAACCTGTCCATCTTCTAGCCACCACACTCCCCATTCAAGACCGAAGTCAGCCCATGGAAGCTATTGTAACTTCCGTTCATGGCGACATCGAAACCACCCATGGCAGCTCTCCTCCAACGGCCATAATTCCATACCCTTCTTTCGAAACCCAACACCCTTTGTTCCCCACCACCATCACCTTGTCTCCCACTCCCTCCACCTTCCATCCCACCCACGTTTCCCCTCCCATTCCCTCTAATTCAAAATATTCCCACAACCCCACCCATTATGTCTTGTCCCCCACCCACTCTACCTCAAATCACTTAAATAATCCCACCCACGTTTCCCCTCCCATTCCCTCTAATTCAAACAATTCCAACAACCCCACCTCTTATGTTTTGTCCCCCACTCACTCTAACTCAAAACAATTAAATAATCCCACCTACTTTATTTTGTCCCCCACTAACGACCACTTGTCTCCCACTCCCTCCCATTTACAATCCAACCCCGCTTCACCCTCCACCCACTCCTATTCACAAACCTTAAATTACAACACACATTCCCCCTTGTCTCCCACTCACCCCACATCCACCAACCCAAGCCAACACACCCACCTTCAATTTTCCCCCACCCACGGCAACTCCCCAATTTCAAACCTCCCTCATTCGGCTTTGTCTCCCACCCACACCACCTCCACAAACACAACCGACAACACCCATCCTCCCTTTTCCCCCACCCACGGCAATTCCCAAAATTCCAACATTCCCCATTCGGCCACCAATATCACTCCTATCCATCCCCCAAGCCCAACCAACCCCACTATCCCCCCTCAAGCCCAATCAACCTTGCCCAAGCTTCCAGCCCACAACCACCCTCAACCCACTCAAGCTACCAAAGCCCAACATTACATATTAAACCCTACAGCCCACAACAAAGCCCATTGCCCTTCCGGCCCAACTTACGCATCGGTCTTGAATTCCACCGGACCACTCAACAAATCATTCGCGGATATCATTCATGGGCCCACGCCCCCATTAGTTCCGATCAAATCTGTTTCTTCGTTCGCTGGAGAACCGAGCGTGCAATTTTCTGCGGAGGAAGTTCACGCGATGGCTGCCCCATTCAAATTGACGTTGGTCGGTAAGTTTTCCTACAACCGACCTCGCATGGAATTAATTCGGAATTTTTTTGCTTCCGTAGGATTAATTGGAAAATATCATATTTCTCTATTGGACAATCGTCATGTTTTAATTAAATTAACTGTGGAGGGCGATTACACCCGTTTGTGGGTGAAGCAGACATGGTACGTTTGTGGTAGTGCCATGAGAATTTTTAAGTGGACCACAGATTTCCGGTGTTCAGAGGAGTCCCCAGTTGTTCCCGTTTGGGTATCTTTCCCGTACTTGCCGATACATTTTGTACAGTGCAAGGAAGCCTTATTCTCCATTGCATCAGTCGTTGGTCAGCCGCTCCGTATTGACCAAGCCACTGCCTCATTATCTCGGCCATCCGTATCCAGAGTTCTGGTAGAGCATGATGTCACTCAGCCTCTGCTTCCTCGGATCCGGATCGGAGTGGGCGATTCCGGTTTTTGGCAGAGTGTTGTTTATGAGAAAATCCCACCCTACTGTGCTTCCTGCAAGCACCTTGGCCATGCCGCTGAGGCGTGCTACGTGGCTAACCCTAGCCTTCGACCCCAGCGGCCCAATAGGGCCACTCCGGCTGATCCGTCCCTGGGTAAGGATCGAGCGGCCACCCCTCCAGGAAATTCTCCGCGAGCTCCAGACCCGACACCCGAGCACTCGAGTCTGGCTATTCAGATTGCGGATTCTGAGTCCCCGATCGCCATGCTCTCCCCCGCTGAGGCAGATGGCCCCGACTCCGCAGCTGCCCCGGACTTGACTCCTGCACCCCAGGATGTTCGGGCTCCAGCCTCGGGAGCGAGCTTGCTGTGTGGGTCCGGTATATATGTTGTTACGACCACTGCTCCTGTTGCCGACGATTGCATTTCTGTTGACGAGGAAAGTGTTCGTGATCTTATGAGTGATTATATGGATCCCTTTCTGATCGCGCTTCGTGGTAGAACTCTTCCCCGTGATGGCCCGATTGAAGTACCAATGTGTATTGTCCACTCCGACTGGAAAGAAGTACTTGATTCTCCTTATTATCACTATCGCCGGATTCCGAGTATTCCAATCACGAAATTCTGCGATTCCAGCACAGATCGCGCATCTCTTGCGACGGAGAGTGTCCCATACACTGTTGTTACCGCTGCTACTTCCTTGGCCCCGATCTGCACTGTCAACACTCAGTCCTCTGTTGACAGAACTGGAAAGAGTCTTCGCATCGAGGATTATGATAACTCCAGTGATGCAGTTTGTGGTGAGGACCGCTGTGGATATTCAGACTCTGAGAGGATGGATGATGCGCTCGGACGTCCGGAGGGCTTTATTGAGGTTATGTCTCGGAAGAACTCCAAAAATAACCGTAGACGCAAGAAGAAATATTATTGATTTCTTTTCATTATCGTATGTTGTTGTATTCAGTTATTAGGCTTTGCCTTTATTGTTCTGTTTTCTAGGAGGTTTTAGTTCATGTCCCCCTCCTCTTGTACTACTTCATTTACTGATCTATATACAGGTCGGGGTCCTCGCCTAACCCCCCACCGCTCTGGTGGTTTTCAATAAAAAAAAAAAAAAAAAAAATTGTCTTTAGTTAGTCAATTTAATAAATAAATTTGCCCTTTAAAATTAAATAAATTAAATCAATTTATGAAGTACCTAGCACCACACGGTCAATTTTACAAAATTTATAAAGGGTAATTTTTATCCTTTAAGAAGGAAAAACAATAAATGATGATTTAATTGTAAAATTCATAAAAGGTTAATTACATGGTCTTTTATGCTCCAGGGGTAAAATTGACCTTTTATGAATTTTCTGTTACATATTAACTGAGTTTTAACGGAATTGTGGGAAAATGCTAACAGTTTAAACGTTTGGTGGTAAATTAATAGTTTTACCAAACCGTGGTACTGACATGATGTGTTAGAAACTTAGAATACCTTTGGTGGGAAAATGATAATATCCCATATTTTAATTTATTTTACTCCAATTTGCAGGAATCACAAGGAAACATTCCATTGAAAAACGACTTGGGAAAGAAAAGTAAAGTTATACCATCAAGCATAAGTGTTGACGCAAGCTCATACATTAGAGTCATTTGAGTCGAATTGTCATTTGTCTATTTGTACATAATTTATTAACCTACAATTTATAGGAATCACAAGGAAACATTTCATTTTCTGAAGGGATCACTGAAATTGCTACACGGGAGAGCATTGTGGTAAAAATAACTATTTGTACTATATTTTGATTGATTAAAGTTAATTTGTATTATATCTATACATTTTCTTTGTAATTTAATTTTTTTTGTAGGTACCTTAGAATGCTTTCCATTCGCTGTTTAGATATGATCAGCACATTGTAATTGGAGTTTGGTTTTTTGCGGCTTTATGTTTACTTATTATAAATTTTAATAGAAATAATTTGGCTATTTACTTTACAATATAAAAACACAGCCACTTCCACCACGTGCCACCATGTGCCACCATGATGCCTTGTTCGAATTCTTGGCCAAGTTATGGAGGAATTCAATATATGAATTTTCAACAACTATTACTTCAACAATTTAAGGAAGATAGTTGTGAAAGTAAACTTCCAAGTAATGAATAAAAGATTCTTTGTATGGTGTTTACGTGGAGTTTTTTGATTTGTAATCTAGATATTGTTGCATATTGTTGATGCAACAGTGGTGCATATGTGCGGGTATATTTTAGATTTTTTTTTAATACAGTTACTAGTTGCCTTAAAAGTGATGTCATGTGCTTTCAATAACATTTCAAATATTGTAGCTTTTTTGTTAATTGATAATGAAACAATTGTAATGGGTATGATGCTGGATGAGGTTAAATTGTAATGTGAATTTTGTTGGGTACTGTTGCTGCAAAAGTGGTGTTTATGTGCGTGTATTTTGCTATGCAAGAGTAGTGTCTATGTGCAGGTATAGTGTTGACTGCAAAAATAGTGTTTAAAATATGTATGGCCCAAAATTTCCCAAAGAACTTCTTGTTGTATTCCCAAAGAAATTTTCCAAAGTGATTAAGAAAATGAAAGATTATGGATGTTTGAGGGAAAAATAGGATGAACAGTAAAAGTGCCACGTGTCGATTAATGGAGCAAGTCCAGAGCAAATTGGGATATCCTGCATAAAATAGGGTACCCCGTATGGAAAAGGGGTACCCTAAGTATAAAGGGGTACCCCTTACTACTTGGGGTACCCCTCATACCTTGGGGTATCCTATGAAACGGTGTAAGAGAATCCTCCAAAATATTCGCCATGAGCAACGTCTCCGCCTCCTAAAAGATCTCATTTGATTTTGTCAGAAAAAGGAATCGAAAACGATATGCAAAAAAGGGGGGACAGCCGCCTGCCACAATGCAGAATATTACACCAAGGACAGTGGTCCCCAACCACCTACCCGACAACTGCTGCAGAGATACCCCGGGACCACTCGCCTACGCGCACCACGCCTCCAAATGACGAGATACGCCGCGGGCATGCATATAACGGCCCAAAAATCATGAAAACAAGAGAGGGACGTGAGCCAAAGAGGGTACGCCACGTGGCAGGGAGGTACACCATATATAAAGACACCTAGGGTTTATTCTCCACAAGTTGGACACAAGCTTTTCTCCTTCCACCATGATTCTCCATTCACACTCCCTCTCCAAATACCAGGTTCTCTCCATCTTTAAACCCTAATTTACAGAGAGCTTGCTAGCTCTCTTCACCTAAAAAAGGCTCGAGTTTGCTAACTTGAGCGTCGGAGTGTGAACGCCAGGGGTACCCCCCGGCTTCACCTCTAACCCTCCTTTCACTGTTTTGCAGGTGCGAAACCCACTTTGGAGAATATCTCGTGCGTTGCTGACCTTCCACCATAGCTATCTCTCACTCCCTCCTTCTCACCTCCACAAACCTAGGATATCCCACGTCCCACACGGCAAACTAGTGAGGTACCCCGTCTTCCCCAAAACAATAAATTCATTGTCTTAGATTGGTTTTGGATTTACTCATCCCAAAATCAGTTGAAAACAATTGGCGCCGTCTGTGGGGATTCGCACAAAAAGCCTCAACCGCGGTTACCAAACTATTTGTTGTGGGTATGCCAATACATGGCACCTGAAGTACCTCCTGACAGTTTAATGGGGGATCCTACCCAGATGAGAGATGATAGCACTGGTGAAGGTAGTGATCCTGCAAGAAGGACAGCCCGCATCCACAAGGGCAAGGGTGTCAAGCAATCGATGGGTGTTCGCCAAGAGGAGGAACCTATTACGCACCAGCGTTTTGAGGATCTCGCCCACGCAATACTTAGGGCGGTCGGATCTCGGGCACCCGAAAGTTCACTTCCTCCGGCGACGCTAGAAGCTCCATCACCTCAAGCGGACGACCAAGCTATGGTCAAAAGAGGGGTACCCGAGCCCAGCAAGCCAAAGCCTAGGCCATCGGGTACTCGTTCCAAGTTTCAAACCGTGGGTACCCGCGACGAGCGTTCTACCGCTTCTTGTAACTCCCGTAGCAGCCAGGATACGAGGCGTATAAAGCGCACCCATGAGGACCTCCGTGAGAAACTAAATACCAAAAGGGCCTCCCAAGTGACAGCGACCTCTTCGGGTACACCAGGGGTACCCCTTGACCTTGTGGAAAAGATGGAAAACTTGGAAGCCCAAGTGAAGCTCCTCTCCGAGAGGCAAAACCTCACGGCTGCACCAGCACCGCTGACTTACCAATCACCGTTCACCATGAAGATTCGGAAGGCTACCCTCCCCGAGGGGTTCACCATGCCACAGATACCCCAATACTCGGGTACCACTGACCCCTCGGAGCATGCGGAGCTGTACCGCGACCAGATGCTTATCAAGGGTGTAGGCGAGAGCGCCATGTGTAGGATGTTTACTCACACACTCACAGGCCCCGCAAAGTCTTGGTTTCGTTCCTTGAAAGCGGGTAGCATATCCTCCTTAAATCAATTGTTATCTGAATTTGCTAAAGAGTTTTCATATGCTTCTTCTCAAGACAGGATAGCCTCCAAGCTTGCCTTTATCAAGCAAGGGGAAGTCGAGCCTTTGGCGGATTACGTGACTCGTTTCCAGCAAGAGGTGCTACGAACCGGGGCATTCGGAGATCAACATACACTGACCCATTTCGAGAAAAATTTGCGGTTGGGTAAATTGTGGCGCTCTTTTCAAAAGAAGCGTCCACTTTCATATGGGGAAGCCCGTTCTCGGGCGTTGCAGCAAGTGGAGATGGATGAGAAATGTCAGTTGAACCGCCAAGAAGAGAAGGTTGACACCACGAGCGCCAAGGAAAAGCCCAGAAGGGTGGGGCCCCGGTACCGCGGGTACCCCGGCAGCGGAGCCCACCACCGGTTATCCCACGCGGACGAGGGCATAACCCTCATTTTACAACGGGGGTACCCCATCTTTCAAGACCGCCACTACCAGATCATCGGGAGCCACCCCGAAACCACGGCATGAGTCTTTCCACCCATTGAATCGGTCTCCGGACCAGATCTTCTACCACATTCGGGACAGTGGCCTCCTCCGTCCTCCTAAGCCAATGAGGAAGTACCCCAACATGAGGCGTAGCTTAAAGTATTGCGAGTTCCATGAGGACTTTGGCCACAGCACCGCCGAATTTTTCACTTTGAGGGAGGAGATCGAATCTTTGATTCTCAGTGGGTACCTTAAAGAGTTTGTCGCTGACATGCGAGAGGCTCGGAAAACCGCAGAGCACGATAAGGGCAAACGGGTAGCTGAGGGCAGTCCTGAACGAGAGGTACCCCCTGGGCATAAGAAAGGCGTGTATGTTCGGATGATAATTGGTGGACCTACTTTGGCGGGCCAATCTAGGAGGGCTATCAAAGGTTATGGTAGATCGTTGTCGGTAAACACCAACATGGGCAGAGAAGTCAACCTTAACGAATGGGGTACACCAAGGATACCCCATCATCCCCCACCTATCCTTTTTACGGAGAAAGATGCGGAGGGCACCTCATACCCTCACGACGATGCCTTCGTAATTACTTTGAAGGTTGCCACCGGAAAGGTGGCGAGAACCCTTGTTGATACCGGTAGCTCCGTCGACATCATCTTCAAGAGCGCTTTGGATCAGTTGTTAATTGAGTCGCCAAAGATCACTCCCTATGCTACGCCTCTCATTGGGTTCGCCAGAGATATGGTTATACCAAAGGGCATCATCACACTGCCGGTTACACTTGGTAAGGTACCCCACCGTATTGTGCATATGATTGACTTTCTGATTGTAGATCGCCTGGGTGCATACAATATTATATTGGGTAGGCCGTTTTTAGTAGCAACTAAAGCAATGGTATCCATGCATTATCTCGCCATAAAAGTCCCCGCCGCCCAAGAAGTTATCACCATTAAAGAGGACCAGCGGTCGGCTCGTGGATGTTATTCTGTGGCCTCCAGAATCCTTACCGCATCGACAAGCCCGTTGGGACTGGAGCATACAGGCTGCTCCACATCGATGGCACAATTGTGAGGCACCCCTGGAGTGCCGCGATGCCACGAAAATATTACTAAAGGATAGTGTCTAAACCTTTAGTCTTTTGTTTTCCTCAATGCTTTCTTCAATGTTCTGGGTGATAGGCCAAATGGGGTACCCCAAATGCCCTATGTTGGTCTGTTGCAACCTTTGAGTTTCTTTAATTTTCAAATGAAAAGGGGTAGGAGACCTTTTGGTCTTCCATTATCCTCAGGGTAACAAAGCTGAGTCATGTAATGATCTACGCCTTCGTTATTGATGAATGCAATTCCTATTTACAACAAATGTGAAGTGGGTTTCTTTCTCCAGTTGTCGCCATTTGGATCTGTAGCACGCGGGTTGTGTACATTTATCGCCATTGAAATACACTAACATCTGGATATATGTAATCTTCGCCATTCGCCAATCTGAAAAAATTTTGAAGAGAGGGAAGGGTCAAAGAAGACCCGCGAGTGAAAAAACCGGCATACCCTAGCGTCACGAGGTTCGCTTAGGTACGCTAACACTCATACCTCCGTCCCCTCACTCGGCAGAGTGGGGGTAAATTATCTGAAAAACTGTGAAGAGAGGGAAGGGTCAAAGAAGACCCGCGAGTGAAAAAACCGGCATACCCTAGCGTCACGAGGTTCGCTTAGGTATGCTAACACTCATACCTCCGTCCTCCTATTCGGCAGAATAAGGGGTAAACTATCTGAAAAATTGTGAAGAGAGGGAAGGGTCAAAGAAGACCCGCAAGTGGAAAAACCGGTATACCCTAGCGTCATGAGGTTCGGCTTTGGTATACTAACACTCATACCTCCGTCCTCTTACTTGAGCCAAGTAAGGGGTAAGCAATCTGCGCCGAAGTTTTAGTCACCAATTCGAGAGGAGATCCGCAATAATTATCGAAAGGGGCGGGCACCAGATTCACCGATTTGGGTCAGGCATCGAGGGTACCCTATTTCAAAGGAGAAGTGCCTAACGAACATTTGAATGGATACCCTATGTCAGAAGAATATGAGGGGTACCCCATTTCAGAAAACAACAAAAATAGAAGGATACCCCAAAAGGTTAGCCATCTAGCCAAAACATCCAAATTGCCAAAGAACAAGCACGCAAGATATCAAAAAATTCGGATGGCATAGTATCAAAGCAAAAGAGAGTCATCCACAGTACAAATATCCCAACAAAACCGAAGAAAAAGAAGCAAAGTTTAAGTGTCAAAATATGGATAGCTCCAAAAAGCGATAACATAGTAAGCAAGGCCTATGCCGAAGGGGGGGCACCATCACCAACGTCTGTCTCCGGGAGGCAACCAGCAGAAGACTCGGAGGCCCCCGGGATAGGTACAGCCGATGCATGGACATCCGAAACGGGCAGTGGCTGAAGATCATGGGGTACCCCAGGTGTCCCGGAAGAGGCGCCCGACTGAGAAGGCTTCCTCCTCTCCACAATTGTCTTCAAAACCGTGGCCTTGTTGACAAACTTTTGCACGCGGGGTACCTCCAACTCTGGGTCTACACTCCATACCTCCGACATGATAAGCGAAAATGCATCATGCGCAATTGTCTTCTGGCGAGATAGCAGCTCCTCGTTTGTGGTCTGCAACTCCGCTCGGTCCTTCTCCACCCGGGCCTTCTCTCCCGAAAGGATTGCGATGCGCTCATGTAACGACTTGGCCTCCTGGGCGAGCTGGTCCTCACGAGATTGGCGGCTTTGGAGCTCACCCTTCAGCTTATCCACCTCCGATCGAGCAGCGACGAAAGAGTCAAGATCCGGCAGGCAGTGGCTGAGGAGATAAGAAGCCTGGGAGTTATGGAGACATGTCAGGTACATATGTATGTTGATATAATCGAAAAGAAATTTCTAAGGATATTTGTGGGGTACCCCAAGAAAGCTTACCTCCTGGGTAGCCCTCAGTGCTTGGCCGTAGCGCTGGCTCAAGTTCATTTTGTCTGTCTCCTCGGCCACCTCGGGGGTGACACTCTCGGCGGAGTAATAGAAGTACCGAGCTAAATGGGAAACATCTTTGTTGGAGATCGGGTCCAGCTCACCCGCGCGCAAATCCTCGGGGAAGGCGGTCACCAACCCGAACTTACGCTTCTTCGGGCGTGGGGTACCCCTCGACACGCTCTGTGGGGTACCCTGAGATTTCCCTTTCCCGCTGGGAGCTCGGGGAGGACGAGAGGCTGATGAAGGAGCAGCCGAATCCTGGGACTCGGAAGCACCTCCCACGATCGCTGTAAAAAAGGCATCGAAAACATCCCCCGATGACTCCATCACTGCACACAAAACACAGCAGTCATGATTAGCTAAAGCGAGCATTGAAAATGTTAAAGGCACAAACGGGAAATCAAATGAAAGGGGAGCAAATTCGAGATGTGGTGATGATGGGGTACCCCTGTCCCACGGACAACGATAGGATACCCCTCAACACTCAGGCCGTACATGTGGTACCCCCACGAACAGGAGGAGAACTTCGGCCAATCAAACCTGCCCTCCACAGCCTACCCTCCTCCAGCACATCACCACTCCTTTGTGCGTTGCGGAGTCTCTCCATATACTCCTTCACTTCTCCCCCCACCTCCTGGATTGGGCATGACCCTTTAGCCCAAGTCACGTCTGCAAAATCATGAGAACCCAAGGTAAGCAAGATATTTATGCGGGAGATAACAGTAGAAGAACTATGAGTGGAAATATACTTACTGTCTACGGTGAAAGCGTTGGGAACCACCACGAGATCACCCGTCTCACCCAGAATGTTGGTCTCCCAGCTACCATCAGCCACGAACCACCCCTTTCGGTATCCTTTCTTCAGGACAGGGCTCCCCTCAACAATATGCCCGAGCTCACCCCACGGGGAAAAGTACGCTACACCAGGACCCTTGGGCTTCTTAAATTGATAAAGGCCCCTCAACTCCCTAAAAGAGATATCGCGCCCCATAACCTCCAGCCACAGCACTTGCAGGCCCGTGAGTGTTCTCCACCCCGGGAGGGACAGCTGCCCAGGAGCTACACCTAGGAAACTAAACATCCTCATGTAAAAGGGCTGGAGAGGCAGGCGGAGCCCTAGGTCGAAAAGATCAATATGTAGAGCTATCCCATCAGATCGAAGTCGCTCAGGCCGCTCATCCTCATAGGGTACCCTAAGTCGGACAGACGAGGGGATGTTGTACTTAACCCTAATCTGTTCTAAGTCGCTCGGAGTGGCTCTCCGAATACCTAGGGAGAAAAGATTGCCCGTTTGGGAGGGTGTGGCAAGAGAAGGCGTAGAAGGCTGCCCCGATGGAGGAGCGAAAGTCTTAGACTTGAATGACTTACACTTGTCCCTAAGTGGGGGGGGTAGGCCGTTTGCGGGGTAAGCGTGGGCTAACGCGAGGGGTAACCCTCAAAGGAGGAGGTTCGGGATGAGGGGTACGACCACCCGAGGAATCGGAGGAGGACTTATCCCCCTCGCTAATGGATACATGAGAGGGAGAGCCCTCCGGGGGCCCGCTAGCCTTCCTAGCCCCAACCTTACGCCTCTTTTTCTCGGGTGCTGTATGTTTTTTACCCATATCTACTTTTCCTCCCAATAGTAAACCCACGAACCCCCAGCCACATGTTCACCAACCGCCAACAGTACACACACAAACCCCCAGCCACACATCCACAAAACCGCCAGCGCACACCCAACAACACACCCAGCAACAACATCACCACAAACCACCCACCACCCATCAATCATCCAATGCAAACACCAACCACAAGCATAAAACAAAACAACAAACCAATAAACAAAAATAAAATTTTCCCAAAGTGAGCAAGTGGCGCCATTATAAATACGCCGCAAAGACAAGAAACGAGAAATAATACCTCCTGTTCACCAGTACAGCGGATCCGGATCGGAGGTCGCAGGAAGACAAAACTGCAGGCAACGGAAAACAGTGAGTATAATGATAATAATAATAAAGATTTAATTTTTGCGTATATATATTTACACAAAAAAAAGAAGGAAAAACCGAGAAGACGAAGGAAGGCTGCAACCAAACTCGACGCCGGCTGCCGCGGTCACAACCGCCGAGAACCGACGCCGGAGAAACAAGAGGAAGTGTTCCCGAACCAAAAAAAAAAAAGGGAAAGAGCACAGTTGCAGCGAGCCAACGCAAGGGGGGAAAAGCGCGGCCACCACAACGGCGTCGGACGGCTGTGACTGCCACCGCCAGCGAGACCGAGGCCAACCGACGTCGGTGCAGCCGTGAAAATCGCCGTCGAAGCGCCGGGAAACGCCCAGAAAGCCGCCGGCCGAAACAAGGAGAAAGAGAGAAAAAGAAGGAAGAAGAAGGAAGAAGAAGAAAGAAGAAAAAGAGAGAGAGAAAGGGGGTTACCGTGACTGGAACCGCGCCAAAAACCCGCCGGAAACACGCCCAAAATCGCCGGATCTGAAGCTTGAAACCGCCGCTGCAACAGCCGCACGTTACGCCGGAAAAATACTCCAAGCCGACGCCGACCGAGAGGAAAGGAAGAGAGAAAGAAAGAGAGAAGAGGAAAGGAGGAAAAGAAGAAAAAAGGGGAAGGAGTAACGCCGGCCGAGAGAGAGGCAAACGGGAGAGAAAATAGAGGAAAAAGAGGGTGAGAGCAAAAAGCAACTGGAAAGGAGTTTCAGAAAATATTTGGGGATTTTCAAAATCAAGAGGATAAAGGTTAACATGCTGCAGGCGTTTTAATTGAACCTGACAGGATGCGTCAGTCCGAAAAGAGAAGTTCCGGGGTGTTTGAGCATTTTTAAATTCAAATCTTATGTCAGACGGCTGCCGCTTCCCGATAAAAAAAAAAAAAGACACGACTGTTCGTTTTGAAAAAAAAAAAAGAAGTGGCGGGAAAATGAAGAGACAGAGAGAATTTTTTAAGACACACAGCATGGTCAAGGGAAGAAATTAAGCAAGTCAACCTCGGACCAGTCATATCGCCACATGTCACTCACACAATGAGTTTCTTTTGACTCTAATACTTCTCGCCAAAAAGAAACTAGGGGGCTGTTGTTTGAGGGAAAAATAGGATGAACAGTAAAAGTGCCACGTGTCGATTAATGGAGCAAGTCCAGAGCAAATTGGGATATCCCGCATAAAATAGGGTACCCCGTATGGAAAAGGGGTACCCTAAGTATAAAGGGGTACCCCTTACTACTTGGGGTACCCCTCATACCTTGGGGTATCCTATGAAACGGTGTAAGAGAATCCTCCAAAATATTCGCCATGAGCAACGTCTCCGCCTCCTAAAAGATCTCATTTGATTTTGTCAGAAAAAGGAATCGAAAACGATATGCAAAAAGGGGGGGACAGCCGCCTGCCACAATGCAGAATATTATACCAAGGACAGTGGTCCCCAACCACCTACCCGACAACTGCTGCAGAGATACCCCGGGACCACTCGCCTACGCGCACCACGCCTCCAAATGACGAGATACGCCGCGGGCATGCATATAACGGCCCAAAAATCATGAAAACAAGAGAGGGACGTGAGCCAAAGAGGGTACGCCACGTGGCAGGGAGGTACACCATATATAAAGACACCTAGGGTTTATTCTCCACAAGTTGGACACAAGCTTTTCTCCTTCCACCATGATTCTCCATTCACACTCCCTCTCCAAAACCCAAGTTCTCTCCATCTTTAAACCCTAATTTACAGAGAGCTTGCTAGCTCTCTTCACCTAAAAAAGGCTCGAGTTTGCTAACTTGAGCGTCGGAGTGTGAACGCCAGGGGTACCCCCCGGCTTCACCTCTAACCCTCCTTTCACTGTTTTGCAGGTGCGAAACCCACTTTGGAGAATATCTCGTGCGTTGCTGACCTTCCACCATAGCTATCTCTCACTCCCTCCTTCTCACCTCCACAAACCTAGGATATCCCACGTCCCACACGGCAAACTAGTGAGGTACCCCGTCTTCCCCAAAACAATAAATTCATTGTCTTAGATTGGTTTTGGATTTACTCATCCCAAAATCAGTTGAAAACAATGGAAAAAAATATTGGTGAAGTGCCTATAATATATCAGTTTCCATGTTAAGCTCAGACAAACAACTAAGACAGATTTCACATGCTCTTTGAATAGAGCAGGATTAAGAACAGAAAGAAACCACATGAAGATCAGCTACATTCACAGAGAATTACAGTTAAGTACTATTACTAGTTCATCTATAAACAATAAACATTCAATCTACACTGCTAGCTTTCTAAGATGTCAAATTTCTTCTTGTTATACTTTCAGTCTTCTGCACATTCAATGCTCTTACAGTTAACAACTCCTTATGATCACCGCATTCTTCACATATTCACAGTGAGTTTCGAAGTTCACTTTTGCTAGATGACGTTGCGATTAAGAGAGTACTGGAATTGACAAACATAAAACTATCACCAATCAGACAACATAAAATGGTCAAAATACATTTCAATAACAGAAAACAAATTCGTAGCTTTTTACTACTATGGAACTCAGCTATCTAAAATATACAATGTTCATTTTCCAACACTTCAAACATTTATACAAAACGAAACCCATCATCAAATTAAAATTTCCATGAAAGGTCAAGGCCAAATGCCAAAAAACCGAAAACCATCATCATAGAAAACGAAACCCTCATACTACTCTACATGTCAATTATCTAAATATATAGTGTATATTTTTTAACAGTAACATATCATCAAATAAAAATTTTAATGGAAAATCAAGACCCAAATTCCATCAAATAAAACCCATCATTATATAAAACAAAACCCATCACCGTGCAAATCAAATACCAAAACAGAAATAAATAAAATGAAAAATAAAACATACTTGGAAGAAGATAGTGAAGACAAGTGAAGAAGCTAGAGTGGTGTTGCTGGGTTTCATTTTAGAGTGATTTGGGTTTAAGGGATTTGGGGATTTGGGGGCTACAGAACCAATTTGGAAGATAATGGAGTTGGAGACTTTGGGGCTGAATGTTTTCATTTGGAAGATAATGGAGTTGGGAATTTTGGGGTTGAATGTTTTCATTTTATTTTTTTACTACATATCACGTGAAAACACGTGAGCTCATTAAAATTTCAAAACACAATTAATGTTGTCGCTTCGGTCTTCTCGGGTTTAAAATCCTCGGTACATTTATCATTTTCCCATCATGTAACTGAACAAAACATGGTCACTATCATCAAGAGACTTCATATCATCAAGAGACTTCAAATCAATATGAATTTTGAGAAATTTACATTAATAACCATAAAAATTTTAATTTTTTTCATCTTAACCCTCTAAATAAACTTCTATCAACATTAGCCATAAAAAAATCTTTTAGATCAAAATACCCCTCTCTCTCATCTCTCCCTCAACAGCAGCACTTTCGATCTCTTCTTGGAATTAAACTTGCGGCATCCCACTCACCACATTCACATTTAAACGTATATATGAAGTAGAACGCTAACAGCAAAACTGAAGGAGCTAGCGAGCGAGCCAAAACAACTTAAAGCCATGAATTAATGCATGCATACAAAAATAAAACCAAAAATTAAAACAAAGAAAAAAAAAGTTGACGGATGCCATCCATGAACATGATGATCTGAATCTTGAATGTTGAATGAACGAATAACAATTCTTATTCCACAGCATTAAGCTTCATATATAGCTAGCTTCATTAATCTTGAAATATCTTCGCAGAAGTAGAGTCAAGATTCTTGGAGTAATGAAAAGAATTGTACTTGCATGTCCGAGGGAGATCAACTTTGTCAGATCCCATGAGCTTCCTAATCTCGGATCTAACTTTGTAGAATACATGTCTCCAGCTACCTTTGTTGTGGCAACCAAGAATCGTAGTTTCTTCCTCATTCATCTCCAGATCTTGAGCAAACGGTGGCTTTCTCGAAAGGATCCACGACCAGCTCTAGTCCCACCATTTTCTTATGGAAGTTCCCGCGTATTCTCCCACGGAGGATGCGGACTTGGATCTCTGAAACTGAAATGCCCATGATTTCGTTTGTGCCGACATTAGCTGGATCTTTAGTGACAGTGATGATAGCCTTCTGCGCAGTGAGCCCCCCTGTTCATTCCCAGCTGGCTGTGACATTGGGAGTAGCAAGGCTAAGTTAACTTGGTGCGACATGTGCCTGTCGCACCAAGTTATTATTTTTAGCTTGTGAATTTTGTTGTTACAAGTGCTGTTAGATACTGGAGACTTATGCTCTGCCCTTATAATTCTGATACTTATTATATCTTTCTGCTTGCAGCCTGCTGCTTCAATTGGACATAAATTGATCTCTATCAAAGCATGCAGATTGATTTTTATCAAAGCTCGGACTTAGTGATGCAAGAATGAACAAAGCTAAGAGCGCAGGAGTTCCAGAGCTATATGGTATCTATCTATGGTTTGTTAAGGTAACTTGTCTCAACTTAGTAGATTGGAACTTTGGAAGTGATCATGAAATGTCGTAAAGCTTGACCTTCCTAGCTGTAAATATCTTTGGTTCTTGAGCTTTATTGATAGTGTTTTGTTTCCCACTTGGACTTGGTTGCTAGCTGATTATAACTGAAATGCCATAAGCAGTTTACTGGCATTTGGAACAATGAAACATATAATTAAATAAAACAACACCTATTTTGTTGCCTACTTCAGTTTAACTTTTAAACCCAGATTTTGATTTTTTTTTTTTACCCGATAATATCATCATAAACATCAAGTTGCGGTTAAACCTCATTGATCTTAAGCTCAAAGCAACCAAATGTTTTGATTCTCCAATTTATTGGCAGCCTCAAGCAGCTGAAATGAGCAGTATCAAAATCATAATAATACGCACTGGTAGAAAGAATCCTACGTAAGATGAAAAATTGCATTGAAGAGTAGATTATCAAATTCAAATTAGTTGTTTTCCATTCACTGAGAGCCAAGAATCAAATGGCCACAGAAAATATGAGACGGTGTGTTCTTTTTTTCTTATTTGTTTATTTATTTATTTTTGTGTATTGTCCTGCTCCTGCACTAGCTTTTTTAGTTAGAGAAACAAAAACAGAGACTGGAGTGAAAATCTTACATGTTTAAAAAACACTTACCCCGGGTATGCCCACCCCTACAGATCAAAGGTGGGATTGAACCTTCATATGCCAACGAGTTTTGCTTGGCTATTATTACTAAAGTTTAATGGCTATGTTTTTCTTAAGGTAGTTCAGCTGGCCGTGGGAGTGTTTTGCATCTGTGATCACCAGAGTTTAAGAAATAGTTAACTTGGTGCGACATGTGCCTGTCGCACCAAGTTTTCGTGCGACAGGCAGTCTGTGATTTGTAAAGAAGGGTAATTTGGGGAGAAAAGCGTGTGTTTGGCTAATGTTGATAGAAAAAAATTGAGAGGGTTAATTGTGAAAATAGCAAAAGTTTTATGGTTATTTTCATAAATTTCCCATGAATTTTCTACATTTCATTGAAATAATTATTAACAGTCAGAAAATTTAAAATTATTAAATTTTAAGGTCACATTATTGTTATTTTCTTCCATTCTACATACAAGGCCTACTATAATCAATATATAATAAACAAAAATAAAATAATTTACAAATTTCAAAGTGCAACTACGTATTCATACTAAGCAAATTATTTAAATAGTCAAAGAAACAAAAAAATTCAGTGAATGGACTGATGATTGTAAATATATCCATTTTTATAAAAAATGCACCCCTATCATGCAAACGTCCTATACTTTTGCAATTACGCAAATAATATTTTATTCAATTATGTTACATTTCTACATAGAAAGTAAGTTATTAAGGACGATGAAAGCATGATGTTATTACAGAAGATCGCCATAAACTCATGTGCTGTAAAGTAGTTAAAAAATAAATATAAACAAATAAATACCACCATACATAGTGAATAATATATATATATATATATGTGTGTGTGGTCCCGTTGGGATGAGGATGGAACATAATTTTACACGCCATTAATAATATAATTTTAAAACTAATCTATTTTTTTAATTATTTTATAATTTACTTAAGTAACGATTAAAGTTGATACCTAAAAGCTAAAATTAAATAATAAAAGAAATATAATTAGAAAGTGAAGTGTCAACCAAAAGTCACAGTTAAAATAAATTTTTTTATTTTTTTAGGGTCAAAATATAAGTTGGTTACTGTCTAAACCTATAGCTTTTGAAGTGTAAGCCTTAATATTAATGTGTAATGGACGTAAACAGACAATTAAAAAATGTCAGCATAAAATTGTATTCGAACATGCATGTAGTGAAAATAAAAACTATTATTGGATTATTCTATATTGTATTTATTCAAGATTTTTGTTATATTAAATTATGATGATCCTTAAAAGAAAAAAAATCAAAATTTATTTATTTACATTCAGAACTATTCAAGACAATAGGATGAGACTAGATATTTAACAGGACCAGACTAAGATAAATTTTTGTTCCAAAAAATAAAGAGATGGGAATGAGACTTTTTTATCTCACTTAAATACACGAGATAGGACTGGGATTTGCAAATCCCAACGCATCCCATCCTTCAATATATTTTCTAGATCTTTAGCAATTATATATTATTTTCTTTTAGTTAAATGAATCTTCTATGTAGAAAATTGAAATTATTCGATCCATTTCAGCACCTGCTACCTCGTAATCATTTACCCAAAATTCTATAAATTGTTAGTTAATATTGTTCTCGTCTAGCAGCAAGTCATTAGGTTAAACATCCCCAAACATACAAGTGCTTTAGATTGGGCTTCTTGCCTGTCTAAAGTTTGTAAGAGGTTTTGACAGCCATTTTAGTTAAACTCTATTAAGAATATATGTTGCAGTCTTAAATGCTTCTCCCCAGGGTTATCTTAATAAAGTAAAATGATAAATTATACTCCTTACCATATCTTTAAGCGTCCTATTTCATCTTTCAACAACAACATTAAGACTTGGCTAACCCAACATAGTGTACTATGGGATGGTCCTACATTCTTCTAGTAACTTAGCATATGGTCTTAAACGTTGTTCGCCTGAATCATCATATCTACCATAATACTCACCACTACTGTCAGATCTGATGCTTTTAATTTTTTTAATGAGTTGATTCTCAACTTTAGCATTAAAATTTTTAAACACCTCCAACGACTGTGATTTTTCATGGAGGAGATAGATGTAGTCGTATCAGGAAAAATCATCTATAAACATTATAAAATATTGTTGACCATTCCAATTAGCCATAGCGATTAGCCCACAAATATCTATTATGTATGAGTTCTAAGACTTCTGAAGTCTTGTTGGCTTCAAATCTCCTTTTATTTTTTTGTTTCCCCTTTATATAGTTAACATAAATATCAAGTATCTCCTTTTATTATGAAATCTAAAGGGTTGGAAATTTCGTCTGATTCAAGTATCTCTACTCTATGTCTGGAGATATGACCTTATCTCTTGTGTCATACATAACCAAATTCTCATTTATTAACATTTTCTTTATACCTCATGTATTTAATTGTAGAGATTCATTAAATGAAGTTATTGTATCAAGTAAATAAACATTATCATCGGTTGACAAAGAATTGGAACCGACTAGTTTTGAATTATTAAACAAACTGAATTTTTCATTCCTTAATGAAAAAAAAAAACTAGATTTATCCAAAACATAAATGGAAATTAAATTTGATCTAAAAGACAGAACAATAAATGTTTCATCAAGATCCAAAGAGAATCCAGTTGTTGATAATAATCTAAAATTTTCAATTGCTTCAACTTCAACTTTCTTACCATTGCCTACATAGATGTATCTTTCACCATCATTGGGCTTTCTGCAATTCAAGAAACCACGCCTAGATAAACTGATGTCAGTTGTTACACTAGACTCTATCCACCACGTGTATCTAGATACCAAAGTTAAATTAACCTCAAAATAAAGTAAATCATGCTCTTCAACTACACAGAAGAAATAACTAGAATGTTCTGGATTACCTAGTTTCTTTTGTTGTTTCCTTTAAAGTGTTGTATATGTAGCTTCCTTATCCTAATTTTTTTTTCTTACTCTTGTTCTTGCCCTTATACCTTATTGAAATTAGATTTGTCAAGAGTGTACCTATTTTTACATTTTCGTTCTTAACAAACTCTTTTTCAATTCCTGTATGGACCTCTTTAGCCATAGTTATTTTTTCATACATAGAGCCCCTGAATGCTTCCAGAATGACTTTCTTCATGATCATCATACATATGAAATTTGATTTCTCCCAATTTTTTAAATCCTTCTTGCCATTGGAAGTACTTTCAGAAGTACTTCCATCTATAAGAGATAGATGAGAATCAACTATAACTGTGAGAACTATTAAAAGATTCTCTTGCTATGACTTAAAATTAGAGCCATTTAATATATGAATATAATTGATGTTGACAATAATATTAGAAGGAGTCGTAACTAAATAGAGAACAACAAACAAACAATATGAGCTCATATAAGTCTCAAAAGTAAAATAAATTCTAATAATGATAAACCCCATCTCAAGATACTAGACATTTGATTAATATTTCATCTTTGGACAAAATATTAACTTGTAAGTAATGTCATAGTGTAGTAATCAAACATTGATAATAAGAACACATCAAACAATAAATCTTCATATGAGTTGATTATTGTTCACATATAAAACCGAATAATCATCATGCGTCTTTTACCCGATCCATATGTGCACCTGCAATTATGTTAAATATGGACATTCCTTTGGGTCAATCAATATTCACAGAAAGTACATACACATAACCATTTATATTCCAAAACAAATTAATTTTCACTAAAGAGGTTACCTTGTTGACATGTTGCTTCAATTAATTCATCTCAAAGTATATATATACATATACTTCTTTTATTGTTTGGCTGCAGCAATGCATCACTTCTTTTGTTGTGTGTGTGTGTGCGCGTGCGCGCGCGTATAGATTTAAAATTGCACCAATAATTACACTTTGAAAAAAATTAAAGTTAAAGTCAACTATCAGCGGTCAACTATTGATTGGTGAACCAGCCCCAAACTCTTCAAAACTTATTTTTTTGGCCTTTTCTTTTCTTGATGGTCGCTGCTTCTTTTGGCCGCACCTTGTCCAGCCTTGAAACCATTAGTTGTTTTTTACTGTGGCAACTTTCCTCATGCAGCTTTACTTGATGACTTCTAACTAATATGGCTACTGGCGCAACCAGCCCGTTGCATTGTTTTTTAATTTTTCCTTTTTTTTATGTTTTCTTCAAGTAGTAACCGTTGCAACCACTTTTAACCAAGCTACTATGACCTAGTGGCTATCGCAGCCCAATTGCCTAAAACCTTAACGTCAATGATAGAAGTTGCTGCCCCAACTCCAAAACTTAAGAAACCACAAATACCGAATTAGAAGACAAATAAACGATGACTAACATATTTGTTCAAATTTTCTAAAATCCAATTTCCAAATACTTGTTCGAAATTTACTAATGTATTATTGTAATTCTAGAAGACAAATAACCACCAGCCACCAATTATTCTCAAACTTAATAATACTAGAATTATTAAACTTGAGAATGCTAAATATTTAATCATTAATCGAAAACCAAGTTTAATTTTCAATGATTCAACATAAAAAGGCTCTGATACTGGTTATTAGAACAGTAAATCAATTTTTGGTGAAAATCGTTACCTAAAATCCAAGAAGATTTATATTGTATTACTAAAAGTTAATAATAGAATATGCGAAAGTGTACCTGAATCCATAATGCACAATCGCTTTCTGCAGTCATGTAGTTTTTCTTCTAGATCAACAAATTCTCCTAGAGAATCCTTTAAAATACTCTACCCTCTCTTTGATGTGGGATGTTAGTAGAGAATAGAATGATACGTGTGACCTGGGGACCATAACCACTTATATAGATAACTTTTCATATTATCATTATGTGAAATTAGATTTATTTCAACCTATTGTAGAAATAAAAATCACTCTTAAGTCTCTGTGCATTAAAAACTCACACCCCATCAGATATATTAAAACCAATATTACTAAAAAATTTAGTATATCACTTTTAATTAGGCTTAACCTTATATGACAATTATTCATATCAAGTTGGACAATCAAGCCCCAACTTTTTCACACCCATTTGCATTTGACAGCACGGCAACTCAAACTTTTACACTTGTTTTGACGACCAACTCCAATAAGACACATTGTCTCTAACACGTGCACTACCACTCTCAATCACCGATAACCCATCATTCACAATTAAATTCAAAATATGAGCCACACACCTCATATAAAAAAATTACCACCCAATATCATTGACTCAATTGACAACAATCCATTCAATCTTTTAGCCATTGCATCATTAGTTGAATAATTATCTAAAGTAACAATGTATATCTTTCTATCCATATTCTAATCCAGTAAACACTTTACCAAAATTTATGAAAGGCAATCAGCTGTATGTGGGGCTTGCACATATATAAAACTGTTTATTGAAAAATAAGAATAAAAATTATGCAAAGTTATAAAAAAATAAAAAAAATTAAAATTGAATAAAGTACCTATAAAAATTTAAATATTTAATAAAGTAAAAATACCTTAGGATTCGACTTTGCAAATGCCAAGAGTTGTCAATGAAATGTCCCGTAATAACCATATAACCTTTCTTTTGATTATAAGCAGTCCACATGTTTGTAGTGATTGCCACCCTACTATTATTAATCTCCAACAAAAAAGTTCTATAATATTGAAAAATTCCTAAGAATGCAGAATATTTTTACACCATAATGTCATAATAAATTTTCTAACAACACAACACAGGACAATATTGTTGGAAAAACCAACAACCAACAATCAGCAACAAAACCAACAACACAGCTCAAAATCATTATCCAATAGCACAATATTCTTCAACATTTTCTATATTAACCAACAACCAACCTTATTAAATTCAATTACTATTTCTAATAGAAAAATTCAGCTCAAACCCATTCATTTCAAACAACCCCAATTAGTTTTTTAATTTGCCTCGTAGACTTTAAAATAAAAGCTACTTTTTTATCACAAAAAATTGCTTTAAATTAGTAGATCAGATGAAACATTTAATTAAAAAACCAAATTATTTGAAGTACATTAGTTTTCCTTTAGTTATTTCACGAGCTTGTTTCCACCAGTTGATAACCATTTTAAATCTAATTTTAACAAAAATTGTAAATGTATTATATGTTTTTTCAAAGGGTGAAATTATTTTAATTTCCAGCTACAGTTTTACGTGTTGATAAGCAGACTCGCATGTTAATGGAATTCTTTTTAGGATTCAAAAAAAATGAAATTTTTATTATTAACGAAATGGTAAAGTTAAATTTTTATTATCTAAAAAAGGGTAAAATTTGAGTTAATGATAAAATTAAAAACTTGCTTCCCGAAACAACACCATATTTAAAAAAGATAATTAAAATTTTAAAAAAATGTACTAAAATTATAAAATCTTTCTGAATCAATTTTTAATCTTTACAATACTTCTTTTTATATTTAAACCCAAATGGTCAATCAACTAATACTATTTAAAAACCAGTCGGGTAGGCTTAATGGAACACTAATTTAAAAGCCACATTGACAAATTTGTCCTAGTTCGTAAAATATTACTGGACATCAGCATTACATATAAATTTCTCAAACCTTTCGTTGAATTTCGTGTGATAACTTTTTGTTGTTTTACTCTTTTTTGTTTTTTTGTTTTTGAATAAAAAGTTGAAAACAAACCAACATCAATGCACACGTGTCAACATTTGCCCCAGTCAACGGGCCGCGAACTGTTCGTGTAAGTGTATCGGCTTTCAAGTCCCCAAAACATACGCAAACACATTTGACTAGTGACGACTTCGAAGAAATAGGCTATGTAAACAAAAGCAAAAGCTTGACCACTGCACCGAGGGCTGCATGTTTACATGTAAAAAATTGAAAGAGAAACTCGTTTTCTCTTTCACGTTCCGTTTTCTCACTATTTCTTCTAACTTTCCTTTTTCCAGGGAGCAGATTAATTTCTTGCTGCTTTATTTATTTGTTATTTATTTATTTATTTATTTCATCTTTAGTGAAGCTTTTGGCTATATATATTCAGGTAAGTTTACCAACTTGTTTACTTTATTTATCCTTATTTATTTTTCAATTTTTGTTTTCCTGTATTAATTTCATACATAAGCTTTATGCATTTCATAGGCAACGATAATTTTTTTTTTGGTAATTAATTTGAGATGGGGTCCTTCAAAATGAACCTAAATCAGGATCGCCAGAAATTAAGAGGACTGAATTGACTGTGATTCCACAGTTTCAATGTTGTAAGTTGTAACATAATCACATCCCAGATCGCTAGCGAAGGCGAGTCGGGGGGTTTTATAAGCCTCGAGTTTTCTTAACTAATTTTACACGTCCTTGTATCAAGTAACAACTTGAACTTGATTTATTTGGAGATAGACAAGTGGTAAATACATACTCAGTTGGGGATTTAGGAGGGTTGATCGATTTCAATGGACTTCGATGTTGGAATTGAGGATATGGGGATAGCAGTTTTGCAAGAATTATGGAATAGGGTGGCACTTCAAGCAGTGGATATTGCTAGCGAGACCAGAGATGTGGTACTTGGAAAGGACAGTCTCCAGGGTTTTTCGCGGACAATTGGTGAGTTAAGTACCCTCATGCAATCCTTGGATGTCAAAAAAATTGAATCTGTGATCGGTTTGGAATTTACAAAGGCAGCTCTGGAGACCCTAGGTGCTCAGCTCAGGGAAGCCCACAACATCATCGACGATTACAAATCCAGAAGCCGCCTACGTCTCTTACTTCAATCCAACTCTGTGCTGTCGCGAATGCAACATTTGGCTAGGGAAATTGCCATTACTATTTCCTCATTTCAGCTTGTCAATCTTGAAATAGCACTCAACTTAAAGGCCATGACTGACCAGATTGTCGACAGTTTAAGGTCAATGGAATTCCAGTCAGCGGCTGCAGCTGAAGCAATTGCTTCAGAGATTGAGAGATCCGCGTTGCAGAATAACAAAAACCGAGAGAATGCTCTAGAGCTATTGAGAAAGATTGCTGAAGCTGTTGGTGCTAGTGTGAATGCATCCCTTGTGCAAACTGAGCTGGAACTTCTGAAGCAGGAAAAAGAAGAGTTGGAAGCTGAGAAGAAGCAAGCAGAGGCACTTCAACTAACTCAACTGATGCAGCTATTGTACAGCACAGAACTTGTTAGAAGGCCACAAGATGAGGCAATTCCTACATATTGTCAGGTGTACCCTATTGAATCATTAGTATGCCCTTTGTGCAATGAGCTGATGGAGGATCCTGTTGCAATTGTCTGCGGCCACAGCTTTGAGAGGAAAGCAATTCAGGAGCACTTCCAGCGAGGGGGAAAAAATTGCCCCACTTGTAGGCAGGAGCTTTTATCTCTGGATCTTATGCCAAATCTAAGCCTTCGAAGCTCTATAGAAGAATGGAAGCAAAGAGAAATCGACTTGAGATTCCAAAATGCTATTATCAAAATCAACTCCGATGACCAATCTAGAAGGAAAAGTGCCTTAGACGAGATGAAAAATATTATGGAGTTGCCTCAGTATGCAGAAAAAGCAGCCAAAGGGGGACTCATTCCAAAGTTAGTAGAATTCCTAAAAGATACCAGGCTAAGCACCGAGGCCATACTGAAATGCCTCTACTTCCTAGCCAAATACAGTGATATTCACAAGGTAAGGGATGTTGATTGTGAACAGACACTTTTCTTTTTTCTAACCCCTTGATCTAATGTTAGAGCTGTTTCTGAGAATCACAGGAGGCCATTGTTGAAGCAGGTGCCGTTCGCCGCATAGTAAAGCAAATCTGTAAAGGTGAAACAATGCCTGAGGCTATTGAAGTCTTGTCAGAGCTAACCAAAAGAGAAACCCTGGGAGAGAAAATAGGGAATACCAAAGACTGCATTACTATTATGGTTTCTTTGCTCCATAATAACAATCCTAATCTCTCACAGAAAGCTCATGATGTGTTGCAGAACCTTTCCCACAACACACACTTTGCTGTCAAAATGGCAGAAGCTGGATACTTTCAACCATTTGTTGCTTGCTTCAATCGAGGTAATCTAATGGACCCTACATGATACCTTCCAACCACTGTAGTTTCGTTGTCATTTTGATAGACTCTTCTTGCAGGATCTCAAGAAACTCGAGCTTTGATGGCTTCAGCCTTGAGAAACATGCGACTCGATGAAAGTAGCATTAAAACCTTGAAAGACAGACAATTTATACACAATGTAATCCAGATGCTCTCCTCAAATTCCCCAGCATGCAAATCAGCTTGCCTAAAATGCATCAAGACGCTCATAGCGCACTCCAAGATGGTAAAGCGCCTTCTATCAGACCCTGCTACCATACCTCTTCTGCTTGGCCTCATCCAATTTGTCAGGTCTGATCCACACTTAAAACATGAAGCTGCTGAGATTCTAGCTCTGATGGTAGGAGCCTGTCAGCATCCCCAATTTGAGTTGCATCATGGCTTGCAGGAACTCCAATCAGAGCACAATGTCAATGTCTTTTTGCAGCTCATTGCAAATACCGAACGTGAAACTAAGATTCAGTTTTTACACTTACTTGTGAAGCTCTGTTATAAATCTGAGAAAGTTCGGAACCTTATTGAATCCAACAATGATGCCATCACTCAACTTTTCTCCTCCCTAGACAGTGACCAGCCAGTGGTAAGACGATGGGCAATGAGGCTTATACATTGCATTTCTGAAGGTAATCCCAATGGAGTTCCTCTACCACCGTCTCCTGGCAAAGAAACTGCCATCAACACTGTAGCAGCCATTTTCACATGTTCTCCGGACGTGGAAGAAAGGTCCCTTGCTGCTGGAATCATCAGCCAGCTTCCCAAAGATGACATATATGTTGATGAAGTACTCTGCAAGTCAGAAGCATTAAAAGCCATTCATGAGGTGATTTGTAGCATGGATGGGAGACATAATGGGATCAGGACACCTGCCTGTCAAGATGCCTCTCTGCTCGAGATTGCACTGGCAGCACTATTGCACTTCACAGATCCCACCAAACCTGAACTTCAGAGGCAAGTAGGAAAGCTTGAAGTGTATCCATCACTGATTAGGGTGCTCTCCACAGGCAGTTCGTTAGCCAAGCAGAGAGCTGCAAGTGCACTAGCTGATCTATCCCAATCCACCAGCGTTTCTGTCTCTAATGCAACGCTCACAGCAAAACAAACTAAGACCCTGATGCCAATGTTTGACATGACAAAACTCTTACTCCGTATGTCTTGGTGCTGCTCATCATGGGGAGACCACCAGAGTTCGTGTTCTGTTCACGGTGCTGCTTGTTCACCAAGAGAAACATTCTGCCTTGTCAAGGTAGATGCGGTGAAGCCATTGGTACGAAATTTGAATGATATGGAATCTGGTGTCGCCGAGGCTGCACTTACGGCACTTGAAACATTGCTAGCAGACCACAGCACACTGTCTCATGCTATAGCTGACATTGTAGACAGCCAAGGTGTGTTGGCCATCCTACAGGTCCTGGAAAAGGGTTCCTTATCGGCCAAAACCAAAGCCCTGGACCTCTTCCAGATGATCCAAAAGCATACACGGATCACTGATACATTATTACAAAGGTCCGAGAGGATCCTCATCCAGCTTCTCGACGATGATGCACTCAAGAAGAAAGTAGCTCTGGTCCTTATGCAGATGAACATCATCCCACATCAGTCATCCTACTTCTAAATTGGTTTTGATTCTGTAAATAGGATAAATTTGAGCTTGAAAGGTAACTATGTGGAACCTCATAAAGAATCCATAAGAACTTTAATAACATACTCATTGAAAAAAGTTGACCATTAGGATGATGCCTCGGAAGAATATGAACAAATTGGGCAGAGTTCACGATGAGTTATTGATTTCTTACTGCTTCCAAATCGGAAAATGCCCAACTGGCTACTTATTGAACTGAATGTAGCCCATACGCAAGCTACTGGGGTTAAGTTTCACGATAATGTTGTACATGTAAATTTCCCAAAACTCTTTCATTCCGATGTTAATTCATAGCTTCAACAATGTCAAACATCGTCCATGTGTATAATCGGTATAGTTAGCTTTATTTTCAAGCTTCACTGAATGTAACCAGAATGCCAACTCCTCAGATGTAGTATGGTGAGATAGCAGTCATTTGTTTCAAGGTCCAGTTTGTATGAAAACTACATAACAATTATTTGATAGCATGCAGACCATTAAAATTTTCATTCAAAGTCTCTCTTTCATCGATAGTTTAAACAAGTCCCGTGAATATGGTTTTCTCTTTTCTGCAATTGCAGCTCTGCTAAAATTGACTCTTCACAAAGAATGATTTTTAGCACATTCATTATTAAAAGTTTTCAGAATTTCATATTTCAAACATAAGAAAGTATTGGCAGACTAATGCCTTCATTTGAAAGCTGAAATCAGGACACTTGTGTATTTCTAAAGCCACCAGGGTTTAAATTCTTAAAAAAGTAAAATAAAATAAATAAAATTACTTGTATACTGCATCTTTGCTTTGCAAAGAAGAATTCAAAGCTTTCTCTAGTTTCTATCCAATCTTTTTGTAAACTGATTTCCTATAAAAGCTACTATGGATGCCAAGTGTTGCGTCGGTTACAATGCTCTAGTGTCAGCCAGACAAGTATCCTTCCCTTGCTCTTTATATTCGAACTCCCCGGTTTATAACTTGTAAACGCAATTCAACATTTCAAAATAAAATTTGAAAATAATAATAATAATAATAATAAAATAATTTCATTCAAATTCTATCTGGGAAAAATGGCTTGCAGGGCAACTGTAAGTTTTCAGAAACATACTGTTTAATCACCAGCAATGGCCAATACGGTGGTTGATGATTGACGATGTTAATTCATTGGCAGGTTTATTGGAGGTCAATGCTGATTGGCTTGGGTGGAAACCGCTCATTTGCTACATCAACTACTCCCAAGATGAAACATTTTGCACAAACTGCAGAAGCTGCTAATGGAAATCACTCTTACTCCAAGTTAGTCAATAAACACTACTCTATTAGTTGATAGTTTTAAATTCTGCACTTTATTAGACTGGACAATAATGTAACAAAGTGTGCTATTAATCCCAGGTTTTCGGCAATAGGAGAGTTTGCACCTATCTATATGGTGTTGGGACTGGTGGCAGTGGCAGTGACAATAGGGACACACACAATCAAACAGCAGCTGGCTTATTCTCCGAGCGTCAGCCTTAGCAAGAAGAAGAGGAGTTCACTTTCCGAAGTGGAAGATCCAGAAAGCGCTGTGAACTCTTCTGACAAGTTTGTGAACAAATCTTTCCTGAGGAAGGTGGCTCACATCCAGGATGATAACCGTGTGCTTCCTGATATTCCCCACCCTGACCCTTTTACCAGAGCACGAAAGGCAGACACTCCGTAGATTAACTAGACAGCAGGAGTTGATGCGAGTCACCTGTGAAACAAACCCAGATCCAATTTCTGTTTCCTATACATGGTTTCTTATAGTTTATTAACACGAGATGGTGTCAATTGTTAATAAAATTGCTTCAACTTTTGTTTTCCTTTTCCTTAGTTAAAAGCTTTGCCTAGGCTTTCATTAGTTAAAAGCTTTGATAATGCCGATGTTAAATTATTGGGTTAATTCTACTAATAAAATGGACACCTTATTAATTTGTGTGATATATACCGGAGGATTTTGTTTCATTCTTTCCTTGTATTGCTAGCATTTAATATGTTTTCCAAACAACACGAAATGAAAATAGAAAACAAAAGTTCAAATGTAGTTTTTTTCTTTTTTCCCAATTTTTCAAGAAGTTTAAAGTTTAAACATAGTTAACAAAATTGTAAAGCTTCCTTCAATCTTCCCAAACACTGACCAAAAACATAAACAAAAACAAAATTCCTTTCTTTATAATCAGTCAATACCCTACATCTGAACAAATGACCTTGAAAGGGTCACCAATTAGGCACTAACTGCTAACCCCAAGGCCCTTTATCAACCAACCTCTACTCATATGGGGCTTTCCTCATTTGGGGTTTTTTGATTGAGGATACCGAATTGCCATTACGAATTCGCCAAAGGACCCTATAGGATATAATCAGCCGAATTTGATGCAATGATACATGTACCAACATCAAATACTTGCAACTCGACTAGTTTACAACAATTTTTGTAACAATGTTCACAAGTTTTTCATTATACTTGCTACGTTTGTGTTATATATAACTAAAGTTATGGTATAAATTTGTAAATGTAATAAAAAATTGTGACCAATAACAAGGGAAAAAAAACTTATATGGCGGTAACATTAACCACATACACCTATCAAGGTAGTTTCTCCCCCAAAGCAAACTTCTTGTTCTTTCAGAAATGTACAAGGCTTCTACTGATTCTTTTGGAAGGTATATCTAAATAAAAACAAAAGTAAGCATCAACGTAGAAAATAATAACAATTGCCAATCCAACAGTGGTAAGGACAAATGAACCAAGCTTTTAAGCATTCTCTCTGAAGATGAGAGAGCTCACAAGTCAGCAAAACTTTGCAATATTCATTTATAATCATTTCTGCGACACCATTTTAGATATTTAATGATTGAAGAACCATCAAAAACTGCCAAACAGCATAGTAACAACGACAGAAGCAAATTCTGAACCCATCAAGAAGAATACTAACTCAAGTATGAAGCAGATAAGCAGGATTTATAAATATCTTGTTGCTATGATGGTTCCAGAAACTAGAAGACAACGATGAATGCAAATACTGAGCATGAAACAATTGCATCTACATGACCTGTGTCTGTTTTCCCAGCAAAACAACACAGTATATAATTAGAAAATTCAACTTTAATATGAATTCATAGGAAGAGAGCGAACTAAATTTACACTGCTAATTTGAGCTTATCTAACCACACAACATATCACCAGAGGATAGAAATTTGGAAAAAGGTGTCAGTCACCAGTCACCATGCATAAGACCAGCTCTTTAATAATATTTCATTTGGTCATTTCACAAACAAGTTTTAAGTTCAACTATTGTATAAATAATCCAACAGCTTACCAATCGAAATTTCATGAAAGCATGACTTAGTCAGGATCTACATCATATCA
This sequence comes from Citrus australasica, assembly GCA_029618585.1. Lineage (NCBI taxonomy): Eukaryota > Viridiplantae > Streptophyta > Magnoliopsida > Sapindales > Rutaceae > Citrus > Citrus australasica. The sequence goes on along the minus strand of JARCIV010000030.1, from coordinate 131,255 downwards.
AGCGTCTGGCAATACATCCATACACCTGGCTACATTGAAGCCAGCTAAACCATGCTAAAAAAGTTAACACATTCATAAAAGCAATATCAAGAATCCTCGGAGTAACGTTTATCACATTATGATCGAGGAGTAAGTTACTGAAAACATAAAATAAGTAAGTAAGAAGCCCATGCTTTGAGATAATGTCAGAATTTCAAGTGAGCTACTTATGTAAGCATAAAAGAGGGAGGATTGAAATCTCATGAAAGCAAGACATAAGCCTCTGACAAGACGTCCAGACAGTGGCCAAAATGAAGCCAACTAACCCATGCTAACAAAGTTGGCATGTTCACATATGCAGAATCAAGCAATAATGTCAAACACATCAAGATAGGGGAATTTGTTGCCGAAAACATAAAATAATAAAAAAATCCATCTTTGAGATAATATCAGATAATATCAGCATTTAAAATGAACTAGTTATGTAAGTATAAAAGGAGAGGTCAATGATACATTCTTGATAATATGATTATCAAAACCTTCCTATTCAATAAACAATCAGGAAGGTAGAAACTTTACTGCAGCGCAACATGTAAGAATATCCACTTTCAGAGAAGCAGAATACAGATAGTCTTACTCCAAATAATCACTCCTACCCACTGCAGCAAGCAAAAAGTAATCAGGTCCTAAAAGAGAATTATATAGCCAAAAACGTTTGAGCAAGCCCTTTTTGACAGTTTCTTTCAAATCATCATATTCCTCAATGAGCAAAAACAGTGTCATTGCGCCTAGGAGGTCTGTCAGGGATTGTTCCCGGCTTGAATTTTGAAGCCTCATGTTTAGCCAATTCTGGAGGCACAGGACTGTTACTCTGGATAAGCATCTGCTTTAGATCATAAAATACATCAGTATCATGGAAGGTCAAGAATGTTGTAGCCACACCAGTCTTCCCAGCACGGCCTGTTCGTCCAATACGATGAGTATACATTTCGATATTCCCAGGCATATCATAATTGATGACATGGGCCACATCAGGTATATCAATCCCACGCCCGGCAACATCAGTGGCAACAAGAACATTGTACCTCTTGGTCCTAAACCCTTCAAGGCTAATTTCTCTCTGCTCCTGCGACTTCCCACCGTGCAGAGTAGTAACACGATAACCTAACTTATCCAGATTTTTTGCAACCATGTCTGCGTTCTTCTTAGTGTTAACAAAGACAATTGCCGTCTTATCTCCAAGCTCGTCAAGCAATCTCTGCAGTCTTGAAAATTTCTCAGATTCTTTCATCATTACCACATGTTGCGATATCAGTTCAGTAGCCTTGCCAGCAGTGCCAATTGTGACCACCACAGGATTTCTCAAATACTTCCTAGCAAGCCGTTCCACAGCAGGAGGCATAGTAGCACTAAACATATAAGTAGTCCTATATATCCTTTTCTCATCAAGCTCCTCATCTTCATTCTCCGGCTTTAAATTACTAGAAGGCATTGCATCCAGCACCCCTACAACTTGCGGCTCAAAACCCATATCAATCATCCTATCAGCCTCATCCAGAACAACATAATTACATTGATTCAAAACTGCATACCGCCTCTCCAAACAGTCAATCAGACGGCCTGGTGTAGCAATCACAACCTCACATCCTTGCCTAATCCTGAACCCTTGTTCCTCAATAGACTGTCCACCGACAATAGAAACGACTTTAATACCCAAATAGTGAGCAAACTTAACAGTCTCCTCCTCAATCTGCTGAGCAAGTTCACGAGTAGGGGCCATTACAACAGCATAAGGTCCCTCAGCCTCATTCTCTTCACTTATTGGCGGTAATCTAGAAATATAAGTTAACATAGGCAATACAAAAGCAGCAGTTTTACCAGAACCAGTCTCCGCAATCCCAATAACATCTCTCTGCTGTAAACCCAACGGAATGGCAGCCATTTGAATGGGGGACGGATTCTTATAACCAACTCTCTCAACTGCTCTTAACAGCTCAGGGGTCAATTTACCCTCAGCCCAGTTCCTCATTGGCCTCGGAATCTTCGACCCTTTATAAGAAATGTTAAAATCTTCCCTGAAAATCCTCCAATCTCTCTCAGTCATTTCTTCAAGCTTCTTCTCAGACCAATGCCTATCAACTCTCATATCAAAAGTATCATACAAATCAGCAGCTTCCTCTTTTAGTTTCAAAGCAGCAGCCTCCTCAGGCTTCTCTTCAACCCCTTCTTTTTTCCTAATCTCTTCTCTCATCTCTTTCTCATTCTTGGCAGCCAACTTTTTCTGCTCCCTTCGATCCATCCCAGCACGAAACCCTCTCCCAAACAAAAGCTGAGCCTCGTGAGGGTTTTGATACAGAGCATTCATGTCACGTGATGTGTCCTCGGTATTTTCCCAGTCAAACGAAAACCTAAACTTCTCGCTCGGCTTAATGACCCTTTTCTTCGGCTTTTTAGATCCCAAATACTGCTCTTTGATCAGCTCCAATTCTCTCTCCCGCTCACGCTCAGCTAATTTCTCCAAACGCGCACGCTCCCTTGCCTTCGCTTCTTCTTCACGCTCGCGGCGGTGTCGCTCACGCTCGCGGTCGCGCGAGTCGGAAGAGTTTCTGCCGTGGGTTTGGGGCTGAGAGAGGAGTTGTTGTTGTTGTTGTTCTTGGCGGCGTTTTTGCTGGGCGATTTGTTCTTGGCGGCGTTCGAGGGCTAATTGCTCGCGTTGCGCTTTCGTCAAGAACACGGGCTTCTTGTTGTTGCTGCCACCTTCGTCCACTAATCGATTCATGTTTTTGATTGATTTTTTTTTCTAGGGTTAGGGTTTTGAAAAGAGATTCGCTTGGTTAATTGCAGGAGGGGAATTTGATAAAATTAAAACCGTGCTTACTTACTGAACACGGATTTGATGACAGACGCTTGCACAATGCGCTGCGTTTCACTCTCTCACTCTCATAGATACAACGTTGACCGACACTCTTATTTTCATTTTTTTTTCTTTTCTTTTTCTCGAAAATATAAAAATTACTGCAAATATTTTCGGACAATAAAATTCAAGAATACAAATTAGGGGTGGGAGTTTCTCGGTTCGGTTCGATTCGAGGCTAGAACTGAACCGAACCAAAATTCATCAATTCAAAAGATTTCAAATTGAATGCGAATTAAATTTTAGACCCGAACCAAATCGAATTGAAATATTCAATTTGGTTTGGTTTATATATTTTCTCAATTTTATAATTTTTATGTAATCTTACTATATTTTACAGTTTTCACCTAATTTTATTGATTTTTTTAAATTTGTATTTGTACTTATTATTAACCACACTCTACACACATAATAACACTAGATGTAAATAAATAAGTACAAATCTTCAAGTCAAAATCAAAATAATAAAAGTCCCAACATAAAATAGTTGCAAATCATAAACACGCCTAAATTTAAAATCTATTACAAATTATAAATCCATAAAAATAAAAAAACATAATACAATAAGTTCGTAATATTGCGTCGACATTTGATAAAACTCCATTATAACACAAGCCTCAACTACATCCACCGTCCATATCACTTGCATCAAAATTCAAAGTGAGCCAAAGCACTCAATAATTAAAGTAAATAAAATAAAGTGATATTTAATAATTAACAAATATATATATATATAGCTATATAGGGAGCGAATCAAGAGCCCTCTAAAATTACACTTAATTTTACATTAATTTTAAGCTTTTGGATTTAAAACATATCAACCGTAAGGATTTAATAAATTAAATGACATTAATCTTTTTACTTTTTATCATTAATGCACATTTTCTCTCTTCTCTCATCCATCTTCTTCCCCAACGCTTTCTCCCTTCTCATCCAAGTAAAAATTTGGAAGGAGTTTATAAAGTAAATTATTTTTTACCGATAAACAAAGGAAATTTGAAAATCCTCCAGTTTCCTTTGTTAAGTTTTTGCCAAATGGAAAGTTTATTCTTGTTGGAACTCTCGATAATACTTTGAGACTTTGGCAAAATCCTGAAGACATACACTGGCCATACCAATTCGAAGTACTGCATATCATCCACCTTCTCCGTGACAAATGGGAAGTATATTGTTAGTCACTATTAGAAAAATGATGTTCCCTAATACTAAGCTGCTGATACTAAATTAAAGAGTATCAGTATTTGGCAATTGAAGTTATTTTTAGCGTGTTTAACATAGGAGTGTCAACGGTTGTTGATACCTTAGTATCATAACGTTGTACTGATACTAAGGGGCGTATATTTTATTTTTTATTTAATTTTTTATTATTTAAAACGGTTGCATTTTTATTTCACTTAAGCTAAATGACAATGTTTTTATTTTATTTTTTATTTCACTTAAGCTAAACGGTAGCGTTTATTGTTTCTAATAATACAACAGGAATTTTCATTTCCCTCGCTATCGTTTTCATTTCCCTCTAGCTTCAGAAAACCTAAACACTTAACCAAAACAAACATGAAGGCAGGAGTCAGAACAAAGCAAAACAAAATTTAAAGCACAACGAAGCAAAACCCAAAGCATGAAATAACCAATTTGAGCTGATAAAAAAAGGTAAAAGGCACAAGAAAACCTTAAAGATAGAAGAATATAAAGCCCACATTAAGAAAGAAGAGAACCAAAATTATTGAAGCAGAAAAGAAAGATCGAAGAAAGTAAGAGCAAATAAAAAATTGTAATCAGGTCAGAACACTCACCCTCTCTCTATATCGGCTCTTGCATTTTCCTCTAAATTTTTGTAAAGCCCTAATTGTTAATTTGTTTCATATTTCTCTGTTCTTGACTTGATTTTAATTTAGATAGGCTTGCATGCATGAATCATTTGTTTATTTACTTTTTCACGGGCATGCACACGTGAATCGATGATTTACAAATATAACTAAGAAAATTCCACTGGGTGTTTATAAAATATGATTAAGAAGATGTGTTGTTTGTTTATTAGTTTTGATTTTAGGAATTGATGATTTAAAGTTTTTAAAAATTATGTATTTTTCCTTTTTTGTTATATAGTAGCACATGGTCGGGCATGTTGCATAATTTAATATGTTTGAGCATAGAAGTTCCTTAATTTTATCAAAATTTTATCCTTATGGCAACAAATTTTTAATTATTTCATGACAAGTTGACCTTAATTATTAAAATTATTTATCATTTGGATGTGCTTTTGTGTGTGTCTTTATGTGCCGGCTTTTAGTAAATAAATAATTTTTTAAATGTGGTAATTGTGTTCGTTTGTTGTTTTGCAAGATGTTATTAAAGTAATTGTGTCATATTTGTATTTTGTTATTTTTTGTGATTTACTAACTTAGGTTTTGTAGTAATAAAAGTGTTAATACTTTTATAAATTGAATGTGGTTGGCAGTTTTTTTTTTATTTGTTTGAATCGATTACTGTTGTGGTTAAAAGTTTTGTTGAGTGGGACAAGAAGGTGTTTGATTGGTTCAGGTACGAATACATTTTCATTTCAACTGTAATAGTGTGGCTTTGTGACGTGTTACCTCAACTTTAATGGTTCTTTGAATGCAAATGTGTTGTTTGGTCTGTTATTACTTTATTTTGTGAGAACTACATGCATGACTGCTTTTATAATTTGGTTTCTATTGAGAATGGTTTACAATACTAACATTCCTTTGTTTATTGACAATTTTGTTTTTTTTCTTATATTTTTACATTTATATAAGTCTGGTTCATGGAAAGATAACCTCCAAAGTCATAGGCCACAACACCATATACTAGATTGCTACTAGTTTGTTTTCTTAGTTGTATAATTAATAGGATTTTGCTATTAATATGAATTTATTATTAATATTTTGAATTGTATTGGTACAACTAAAGCATTTAAAACTTGAATTAAATGTATAATTATATCAACATGCATTATTGTTTATATGGATAAATCTTGGATATGGTCTGCTAGTCGATTGTCTTCAGAATATGAAAACGGAGTAGAAGAGTCCTTGAGATTTGCTATGGTTAATTCTGAATATTGTAAGCTACTTAGATGTCCTTGTACTGACTGTTGCAACGTGGAGTTTTATGCTCCTGAACTGATAAGGGATCATTTGTTCACATATGGTTTTCTGCCATCATACGTAGCTTGGGATAGGCATGGAGAGGTTGAGCAAAAAACAACCTCCGTAAGTTGCCATAACTATTCTGAGAGTCATCAATTTAGATTCAAAGATCAAAGTAACATTGAGGACATGATCCATGATGCTTACGAACAATGTGATAAGAATCCTAAGAGTTTTAGGGATATACTTGAGGATGCTGAGAAGCCATTGTATGTAGGTTCAAAATATTCTAGGTTGTCCGGGTTAATGAAATTGTATAATGTGAAAGGCAAGTATGGGTTATCTGATCAATGTTTCACAGCTTTGTTAGAAGTTCTTGCTGACATATTTCTAGAAAATAACACCATTCCTAAGTCAATGTATGAGGCAAAAAAATAATGAAAGTGTTGGGTTTAGATTATGAAAAAATACATGCTTGTAAGAATGATTGCATTCTCTACCAAAAAGAGTATGCAAATCTGAACACATGCCCTACTTGTGGAGAGTCTAGGTGGAAGAAAAATAAAAAAAAGATGTCAAAACAAGTAGTAAGCAGGTGCCTACAAAGGTACTCTGGTACTTTCCTCTTATTCCTAGGTTCAAACGTATGTTTCAATCACCTTAAACTACCGAAAACTTATCATGGCATGCTAATCATCGAATTAAAGATGGCAAACTTCGCCATCCAGCAGACTCCCCAGCATGGCATTTAGTTGACAGCAAGTGGCCTGACTTTGGCCAAGAACCTAGAAATCTACGATTAGCTCTCTCAACTAATGGGGTTAATCCACACAATACACTTAGCATTACTTATAGTTATTGGCCAGTCATGTTAGTAATTTACAATCTTCCGCCATGGATGTGCATGAAAAAAAAAATTCATCATGCTGTCTTTATTAATATCTGGGCCTTAACAACCTGGAAATGATTTCGATGTTTACCTAGCACCCTTAATTGATGATTTGAAAACCATTTGGAATGTCGGTATCGAAACTTATGATGTTTATAGAAAGGAAATCTTTAATCTCCGAGTTGTGTTGTTGTGGACTATTAGTGACTTTCCTGCTTATGGGAACCTCTCTCGGTGTTCTGTTAAGGGCCATTATGCTTGTGGCCCAAACAAGCGTTCAATATGGCTTACGCATAGCAGAAAGTGTGTATATTTAGGGCACCGTCGATTTTTACCAAGTAACCACTCATTTAGGTCTTTTAAAAAGGTCTTTAATAATGAGATAGAAAAGGAAGAACCTCTTAATTATTTAACTGGTGAGGATATTTTGAAATTAGTGGATGATATTGACTAAAAAAGTGAAAAGCACAAAGGCAGCAAGCGAAAGCGTGATGATTGTGATGATGATAATAACAAATTATTCAAAAGAAAATCAATTTTTTTTTATTTGGAATATTGGCAACATTTGTTAGTTTGTCATTTATTAGATGTGATGCATATTGAGAAAAATGTGTGTGAGAGCATTTATGGTACACTACTTCATCAACCTGGAAAGACAAAAGATGAGGTAAAGGCTAGAAAATACCTTATAGAAATGAAAATTAGGGAGAAATTGGTTCCTGGTGAAAATAATAAAAGTATTATACCTGCTTTACCTTTCACCATGAGTAAATAAGAGAAAATGAAGTTATGTCATACTCTGTTAGAAACCAAAGTTCCAGAAGGTTATTGTTCAAACTTTAGGAATCTTGTTTCTACTAACGATTGTCGGCTTGAAAGCCTCAAGCTCACGACTGTCACACTTTGATGCAACAACTATTACCCTTAGCAATCCGTGATTATTTACCGAAAAATGTTAGAAAAGCTGTTATTAGAATGTGCTTTCACTTGAACTCATTGTGTAGTAAGGTGCTGGACAAAAAATATCTCGACAAATTAGAAAAAGATCATTTCGTCACTATGTGCTTGTTTGAGCAATATTTCCTACTCGCCTTTTTTGACATAATGGTTCATTTTATGGTACATCTTGTTGACCAAGTCCGATTATGTGGACTGGTTCACTTTTGTTGGACGTATCCAATTGGGAGAAACATGAAAATGTTAAAAGGTTATGTTTGTAACCACTATCGGCCTGAGGGTTGCATTGCGGAATGCTGTGTGCAGAGGAAGCACTTGAATTTTGTGCTGAATATCTCTCAAACCATGATTTCATTGGGCTGCCACATGATTGTATAGTTGATTATACAATTGAAAAGTCTTTGGGAGGTGGAGATGTTAAGATGGTTGATGCTGCACTGTTAGAGCAAGCACATCTTTGCATTATGGAAAACACCTTGGAGTTGCAATCTTATATATTGTAAGTCATAAATTTTCATTAGTATTTACACAAAATTTTCAAAACCTTATCTAACAACAACTGACTTTTCAGTATTGACATGGTAGGGAACATAAGATATTCTTGCAATCAAAATTTCCAAAGCAATCAAAACGGGCTCATTAGTTAGAAACTGAGCATACTCGTAGCTTTTCTAATTGGTTACAAATGAATGTTAAGATTTGACAATTTTATCCTTAATAATAGTGTTACGTTTGTCATTAGTAACTCGTAATTTGTTCTCGAACTGTAGGTAACAAAGATGACAACAAATGGTTTAAATGTTGATGAAACTGTTAGGATATTGGCAAACAAACCTAGTTCCACTGTGATTGCATATTCAGGGTACCTTATAAATGGTTTTAATTTTGCAATGAGGGATCGAGATAGCAACCGTGTTACGCAAAACAGTGGGGTTAATGTCTCAGCAACAACCTTACAAGTCTCAAGCTCAAAGGATAAAAATCATGTTACTGATATAATGGAGTATTATGGGGTCCTTGTTGAATTTTGGGAGCTGCAATATCTTATGGCTAAGAAAGTTGTTTTTAAATGTGATTGGGCTGATAGTAGATGGGTTAAGGTTGATGATTTATGTTTCACTGTCGTTGATCTTAATCGAGTTGGTCATAAGTCTGATTGGTTCATGCTAGCTTCGCATGCAAAGCAAGTGTTTTATGTTCAAGACCAAGTAGATCCAACAAAATCAATTGTTTGTTCAGTGGGTCAAAGAGTCAATAAATCAATAGGTGTTGATGGGAGTATTGAGATGGTGGTACATGAACCTTTATGTAAAGAATATCCATCCCCAAAAATAGATATGGATAAAGATGATGTTGGCTTATATGAAAGACCAGAGTGTGAAGATGTTCCAATTGATGATGACTTAGTAGGGGAATGACAACTATAGTAAGTTTTCCGATTTCAGTGTCTTCATTCTTTTGTATATGAACTGAATGCAAGTTATTTGAAGGTGTCATATGTTTCTTTTTCCATATACTGAATTCAGTGTCTGTATTTATTTTGATATGGCAAGGTAAATGTAATATCTCATGTTGTCACATGTCTTTTTTTTTTTCTTGTATTGATTTCAATCTTTTTATTTGTTTGTATATGAATTAGATGCAAGTGATGTGAAGTTATCATGTGTTTTTTTAATATTTTTCCTTTATTTATAGATTTGTTTAAATGTAAGTTATAAAGATATGTTTCAATTATTAATTTGTCTATTATATGTCATAATTTTATCGATATGGCTAACATTGAAGAACAAAATGAGACAAAATTTTCTGACTTGGATGGGAGACCAAAGAGGAGAAAGCAGACAAAAAGAAACATTTGCTAAAAAGATCAGCCGACGATAAGGTTATAGTGCAGTATAACCAATATAGAGGTCCTGCTGGAGACGGAGCGAATGATCTTAGAAGTTACATTGGTGTTCTTGTCCGAGATAATATTTCAATCTTGTATGATGATTGGCGACGTGTTCCCCTAGAGATTAAGGACAAAATTTGGGACCAACAGGTAATTTGTCATTTCTTGTTCACTTTTGTGATTTAATTCCTTTTTATCTCTTTACCAATATTAATATTGTTTCTGCATATGCTGGGACAGACAAAATTTGAACTTGATATAAGGAGCAAAAAACATGTGGTTCTATCAATGAGAATTGCTTTAAGGAACTTCAGATGTGCTTTAAACATAGAGTTTATTCAACCTAACAAAGATAACCGCAGTCAATTAAAGCTGCCTCCATGGGAGTATCCCAGAATTAGAAAATTAGAGTGGAAACAGTTTGTTGACAAGGTTCTTGGTCCTGAATTTAAGGTAAAATGTTTTACAACAATGTTCATTCTTTGTTACTTAGAAAACTTGTTTGTTTTAATGTATGATGATTGCTATAAACTGTTTTTATGAAGGATAAGAGTAATAAAGCGAAAAAGATGCATGAGCAAATCAAGTACAACCATCGTTTGGGTAGTACAGGTTATAGTGGCATGCTGCACAGAAAGGTATCATATGACTGCCTCCTCAAATCAATTTTGTCTATATAATTCAAAAATTTTATTTTTATCTCATAAAATTAAGCTCTCTTTTGTACTCGTTAATATAAAATAGAAGGATGAGATTACAGTTTCTGAAAAAGAGCTTAACCGAAGTCAGTTGTGGTTGATGGCCCAAAAGAACAACAATGGTGGTTGCGAACCTGATGTGTTGCCAGTGGTAGACAAAATTGTGAGTGTTCATTATTTATTACTTAGGTTTACTTCAATATGAGGTTTGCATATGTATCTGTATATTTGAATAGCAACTTTTTTATTCTAAGGCTTGAATTTGGATGCGTATTGTTGTAGGATGAATTAAAGAGTCAAGTTGACCAAGGGTCATTTCAAACTCATGGGGTAAATGACATTCTGTCAGCAGCCCTTGGGAAGCAGCCAAATGGTAGTAGAGTCCAAGGAATGAGGAAGTCAATCACCCCAACAATATATTTTCATATACCAAATACTGCAGACTTGCTTGAGCAAAGAATGACCATTGAAAGAAAGGTATATAAAGAAAGGTTTCAAATGATGATGGAGATGATGGATGCAAAGCTAAATGGCACTAGTCATACAGAGATTGGCAATTAGAGCTATGTTAACATTAAATCTCCAACAATTGGAGATGATGACAAGAATGCTCAATCAAAGGCAAAAAGAAAGGTTATTATCTTACCTTAATTTACTTACTTTGTATTACACCTAATTTTTACTATTTTATTCTAATTATTGTGTTATGTTTACATATTCAATAGGCTGCAGACATTATAGAGGAAGATTTCCTAAAAAATGGTTAATCAACTGCCAAAACAAAGGTTATTGTCTGACTTCTATTGTTCAAACTTTATGTCACACTACATTATTATTTTATTGAACTAATTACTGTGTCATTTTTACATTTTGAATAGGTTGCACATATGATGGAGGCAGATTCTCATAATGAAAGAAAATTGGCAGAAACTCCTTTAGTTAAAAATGAGAAGAAGACTAAGGAATACTCCCAAAAGGACTCCAAAAAAGTCTCCTAGACTTAACCGAACTCCAAACCAGCAAAGAAAACAAGAAGACCCTGTAGTTTTCTGTCTTGGTTTTAAAGCTCCTCCTCCCATGAAGCCAAAGGTGATTAAAGCAGCTGCTAGTAGAAAACTAGTCATGCGGAAGAACACTAGGCTAGTTGCGCAGGAGAGAAAGAATAACAGTGCAGCAATAAAAATGTTCTTGGTTATAGTTGAAAATTTTTTAGAGAAAGAAATTTTGATTGAGCATGATGAATCCATTTTTGGTTATTAAACTGTAATCCTATTGACAAAGGATGTTTGTCAAGTGATCATTGATTTTGTTGCATTGCGGAATGAAGTGATTGACCTTTGGGCAAGGTAACTCGCTGTCTTATATTCTTACATTATATAACTGTTATGTTTTATTCATCGTATACAATGACGTTCAATTATTAATATTTTACCATATCATAGGTACTTACATGAATCAATGGAGAATGATGACGGGATGTTTCCCGTGGATTTAGTCAGGTGATGCTTGGTAGAGCAAAACCGCAAGAGGAATATATAACTCAAAAGTCTCGGCACATATATGAACTGTTGCCAGTAGCTCTACCTGGACATATTACATTAATCATATATAATCCAAGACAAGGTCTTCTAGCTTTTTCCTACACTAATAGGCAATAAGTTGTTTTTAATCCATTAAAATTTACTTTCCATGACATAATAGCATGAACTTTCTTTGCCATTTTGTTTTAATGTGTGTTGTATTTGGTATTGAGTCGGTGACTAAAAGGATGATTGCTTTCATAGCAAGGAGTATAGTCTAGTTTTGGAGTTTCATTTCATAGAATTCCAGTTAAGGCTATTCATATGCAATTTCACTTCATTTATTCTAATTATTTTTGTTGATTGAGATAATCGATTTACTAGGTTACTAATATTACTATTTATGTGTTGAACTGTAGCAATCATTGGGTGTTAGTTGCAATTGATATGTTAGTCTCTACTGTCTATTATTTGGATTCAACAATTAGAGAAAAGATTAATGCGAATTTAGAGCAAATAATCAATCAGTTAAGTTTATGTAGACTTCTATTTTAATATTTCATATACCTTACTTATTAAATTATGGTTATTATGTTGATCTCTATATTCATTGTGGTTATTACCTTCAGAGGAGTTAGAATATATCATTCAATCAAGTTCAAAACTAAGTTAAACCTGAAATGGGTAACTGTTCAAGTAAGTAAGGGCTTATTACATTTTGTCTATTTTCTTTCAATTTGTAACTTAACTTTTTTATGTTTTCAGTTGTGAAACTAATTTTATAAATGTACAGTGCCCCAAACAAATAAGTGGTTTTGAATGTGGATACCTCGTTATGAAGTACATGCAAGATATTGTGGGAAATGTGAACATTTTGAAGGAAAATGTAAGTTTGAAATCTTATATTTGTTACTTGGCTATTTTCAACCATTAACATATTATTTACGACATTATTTTCATTTCCTTAATTGAAGTTTAAGGGGATAACTGAGTATTCATATGAGGATATTATGAAGGTTCGAAATGAGTGGGCTGCCTATGTGGGTAACTTAATCACTCAGTTAAGAAAATAGGTACATATCATTGTTGAATAAATTTATTTTTCTGTTACCAAAGCTTATATTAGAATGATATTTAATGTTGTTGTCTTTATTTTTCCTTTATACTTTCAGGGAATATTGTTGCTGTTTTTCTAACTTGAAGTTGATTGATGCTAATTTCCCTTGATTTATGCTGATTTCATTGAAGATCATTGCTACTGATTTATGTTGTAACTCATTCAAACGATTTGGTTTTTGTTGTTTCTGGTTTTAAGATGAACAAATTTGTGCATGTTTGAATGTTTATGATACTTGTGGTCTCGTTTGACCAAAAGTGCATTGATTTGGTTATTGTTTGTTTTAGTTTGTAATTCTAATTCTAATCTTGTTGAATGATATTATGTTGTTGGATGATTATGATACATTGTATGTTTGAAATGGAGCTTACAATAGCATTCATAATCAGCTGCAAAATTGATTTATGTATCAAACAAATTTTATTTTTTTATTTTCTCAAATAAATTTTGACACCAAATTAGCATCACCGTAACACTTGCTATACAATCATAATTTGATTAAATACCATTACATTAGAATTTCTTTTATACAAACGAGTTATAAATTCTTTGATACTATTAAATCACATTTTTTTGCTACTTTCGAATCATTATGTGTGTGATGTCTTAGCATCAAATTGTTTTTGATACCGTAGAATCAATATGTATCTGATGTCTTGGCATCAATATTGTTTTGATACCATACAATCAATATCTACGTGATGTCTTATAATAAAAATTTCTTTGATACCATTGTAACACAAACTTGATGATACTAATAACTACTGTCAGTGTAACACTGGCACGGGCTATGCTGACACTATAACACGGTGTCAGCAAAACATGTTTCTGATACCATAATAGTATTAGTGAAGGTCATTTTTCTACTAGTGAGTGGTTCTGAGGATAGTTGTGAGTACTTATGGGAGCTTCAGACCTGGAAAGTAGTTCATAAATTGGAAGGTCACACAGATCCTGTCATATCAATGGCATCTCACCCCATGGAGAACATCACCACATCTAGTGCACTTGACAATGACAGGACCGTGAAGATTTGGACTCAGGAAAATGAATGAATTTCTTCTTAGTTAAGAATTCTCTCAACATTATTGCATTTATCACACTATTGAAGAGTTGAGTTTCTCCTGTGTACTTCTTCTCAGGGTTATCTTTAGTTGAAATACATTCTTATATTGTAGCTTAATTCGGCAACTACCATTTTCGGTCATGTATCTATGAACTTCCTTTCTTTGACATCATATGCCCAATATTTATATTTATGTAATCTTTCGGCAAATGGAAATCGATAATATCGATGATGGGAAGCCAATTAAAAAAAAATGTTAGGGAAGAAGATGAATTAGAGGAGAGAGAAAGTGTGCATTAATGATAAAAAGTAAAAAGATTAATGCCATTTAATTTATTAAATCCTCACTGTTGATATGTTTTGAATCCAAAGGCTTAAAATTAATGTAAAATTAAGTGTAATTTTAGAGGGCTCTTGATCCGCCCCCATATATATATATATATATAATTACCTAAAAAATGGTTTATCTTGAGCTGTAGTTTTCATGTTAACCTACCAATTTGATCGACCATTGTTGATTTGTGAAGTTCTACATAGAAAAAAGTTAACAAATTGAACAAGGTTCATATTTCTTAAAAATTAAACCTAAATAAAAATTAAACAAATTGTATAAGGTTAATAATACTTAAAAGCAAATTTAAATTAAAATTTTACAAAATACACCTTCTACAAGTTGATCCATAAACTTATTGTCTTCAACTAATTTATTTAAGTCTGTTGTTGCATCCACAAAAAGAGAAGACCGCAACCAATTCTATAACAATACCAATGCTTCAACCATGTCCGGAGTCAATGAGCTTCTTTATTGATCTAGTATACAACCTCCACTATTAAAGGCAGGTTCAGAAGCAACAGTAGACACCAGAATAGCAAGAACATGCCTCGCTATACTTGACAAGATTGGATAATTGGCACCATTCACCCTCCATTATAACAAAATATCCAATTTAACGCCCAAATTACTTTTTGCAGTTTTCATGTTAACCTACCAATTTGTGTGTGATTCGATTTGGATTTAGAAATTAGGGTTTGAACTTTTTAGTTTGGTCAAGGTGTAAATATATTATGGTCATAGTGAGTTAAAATGTACTATAAGATAATGAGCTTGCTTCTGGTACCTTATAATATTATGCATGTGTCCATATTCAGAATTTAAAAAAATACGTTCAATTTTTTTCAACTGGATTCCAATTCTAGGTTTTCCAATCGAGAATCGAGTCGAAAATTTGGTTCGGTTTTGAATATAAAGTTATCAAATCAGATCTAAAACAAAAAGAACTGAACCAATTTTTTTCGAATCATGCTTTAGTGTATTTTATTTTTAGCTGCACAGAAACAAGGGTATGGATGGAAGATTTTCTTTGTTATCCTTCAATTTGTACTTAGGGGTGGGCAAATGGTTCGATTTTAATTAGGGGTGGGTAAATGGTTCGATTTTTTTCAAACCAAACCGGACTAAATTGAAAAAATTTGGTTCGATTCTAAGGCTATAAACTAAATGGTTTGAAAATATCAGAACTGATTTGTATTCAGTTTGGCTCAAAACTGTTTCCGAATCGACAAACCGATCGGTTTGGTTGAATTTAATTAAGAAATATTTTCAATTTAAAATATAAAAACCAAAAATCCCAAAATCGATTTCCAATTGCAATCCCTAGCCCAATTCTCTACACAGCTTCCAGCCTAAATCAATGGGCATTCATCTCTCTCCTTCGGTCCCTGTCGTAGCCTTATGGTGACGCCGTCACGGCCTTAATCTGATTGGATTAGGGCACGAAATCAGAAACCCTAATTTTAGAGAAGATGATGAATAATGCTAGAATCGGTCTTTTGACAATTTCAACTTATTTTGACCTTCATTTGAAAATATGAGGGCACCATTGGATTTAGGACAAAAAATTGAGTTGGACGGTGCCCGATTCGATATCATCGGAGTCGAAAAAGGCGGCGCGTGGGTCACCCTCTCTCATTGTGCACATAGGGGAGCACACGATACTGTAATATACTATAGTGCACTGTAGCGCGTGTGAATATGCCCACCTTTGCACGTAGGGATGTAAATCCAAATTAATATTTTCCATCTATCTTGCTATCTAAGACTCCGATTTTGGCACCATTTGCATCTTTTAATCTGAAATTTAATTTTCTATTTATTTTTAACATAAAATCAGAATTTCTAGTTATCTCTCTTTTTTAAAATAAAATTTTGGATTAAATATAGAAAGTCTCATGGATGAGCATTATATGTTTATAATTATTTTGCTCTAGTAGGAGCTCGAAATATTTTTCCATGGAAATTGGCTAAAATTTGACACAGATGCATAATCAAGTTCTCGGATTTGACACATTTCGAGAGTTATATGCTTCTGATCCTTACTTTGCTCCTATATTAGAAGACGTTGTTGCAGGGTTTCGCTCAGATTATCATTTACATGACGAATTCCTTTTCAAGAGTAATCAGTTGTGTGTTCCTGATTCAAGTTTGAGATTGAAAATCATTTCAGAGTTACATAACGAAGGGCACATGGGTCGTGACAAACCTCTGGCTCTAATCGCCAACACTTATTTTTGGCCTACTATGAGGCGTGAAGTCTATCACTATGTCGAGACTTGTCGCATTTGTCAAGTTTCCAAGGGTGCAGCAACTAATGCTGGGTTATATATGCCACTGCCGATTCCAACACAACCTTGGGCTGACATTAGCATGGATTTTGTTTTGGGATTACCCCGCACTCAGAGGGGTATGGATTCAATATTTGTTGTTGTTGATCGATTCTCGAAAATGGCTCACTTCATTGCTTGCAAGAAGACTACATACGCTTTGACTGTTGTTCGCCTATTCTTCAAGGAAGTCTATAGATTGCATGGTTTACCAAGTTCTATAGTATCTGACCGGGATACACGATTTCTTATCCATTTTTGGGAGACATTATGGAAGTTGACCAACACTTGCCTGAATTTTAGTAGTGGCTACCACCCACAAACAGATGGTCAAACTGAAGTTGTCAACCGCTCTTTAGGAAACCATCTACATAGTCTAGTTGGTGATAACTTGAAGATGTGGGATTAGAAGTTATATCAAGTCGAGTTTACTTATTACCGTGCAGTTAAGCGTAGTACTGGTTTAAGCCCTTTTCAGGTGAATTACGGATATAATCCACGAGCTCCCATCGACTTGGCTCCAGTTCCAGATTTAGTTCACAAAAGCAGTAAAGCAAAAGACTGTATTGAGCAGCTTCAGAAGATTCATGAAACTACGCAAGAGTCTTTGAAGCAGACGACCGAAGGTTATAAAATTATGGCAGACAAAAAACGTCGAGCTTTGGAATTTCAAGTGGGAGATTTTGTTTGGGCTGTCTTAACTAAAGATAGATTCTCAGTTGGTGAGTACAACAAGCTTTCTGCTAGGAAAATCGATCCTTTGGAGATTATAGAGAAGATAAATCCTAATGCTTACTGATTAAAGCTTCCTAGTCATATCCGCACCGCAGATGTATTTAATGTTAAGCATCTTATTCCTTACAGAGGTGATCATGATGAAGATGTTGTTGCTGACAATCTGAATTCGAGGGCGAATTCTCTCCACCCTGGGGGGAATGATGAAGAGTAGGAATCCATATTATACTAGGATTAGTTTCCTTATTAACTAAAGTTTAAGACTTTTAAATTCCTTTCTAATTTAGAATTTTGTTTCTCTTTCAATTTAGGATTTTGTTTTTACTTCATGAATTAGGATAATTACTACTACTATAAATAGCTCCCTCTTGTAACCTTTGAAGGCATAATTTTCAGTTTAATAATATTTCAATTTTCAAATCTCTTTGTGAGTATTTGAACAATTAATTCTCGGTATTCTGTGGAATCAACGAGTCTTAATCCCTAAATTTGCGGTATTCTTTTGAATCAACGTGAATTTAGTTATTCTTTTATTCCGGTATTCTCTAGAATCAACGAAATATTTTGAACATTAAACTTCCGCTGCATCACTCATGCATTAGAGCAAATTTAGAATAATATATATTATATGCTGACGTGTGAAATCGAGCTATTGGAGGAGTGTCGTCTTGCTTCAAAAATGAGGCGTTCAGAATAGGAGACAAGCTAGTTGCCTTGGTAGAGGGCAGAAGTTATGATATGAGAAAACCATAAATAGGATCATTAAGGAAGAACGATTATCTTTATTTGGAGATGCACATGAGTATAAATTAGATGAAAGAGTCTCGAGCAATAAAGAATATTTTAAGAACATGCAGAAGATTCTATATATTAGATTATTTCATTTGTTTGTTAACTATTATTGTTTTAATATTGGTTTTATTTTATTGATTGAATAATATGTTGCTATATTTTTATTCATTAATTTCTACATTAGTTATTGCTCAACTCAATATGCTCTTTTATTATATTTCATGAATTATTCTGTTGAGTGGGAGTTCTAAATTGAATTTAATAAATTCAAAAATAGAATTAATAATTTTGCACATAAAAATCAAATTAATGATGAATAAAGGGAATTGGATGATGATTGGAAGCTTCGATAACCTTTTGATTCCATTCCCGATATTAATTTGTCATTTTTTTTGTTCATGTTTGTTGGAAAATTAATTATTTGTGTGCAATTATTGATTATGCCTTTATTGATTGTATTTTGAATTGTTTCTATGTTAAAAGAAAGTTGAGATGATATCTGCATTTAAGAACATTGTGGCCGAGCTAAACAAGGGTGAGAAGCTTAATGGCGACAATTATGATATTTGGCACCGTAAAATTCAGTACATCATTGAAGACTACGAGATTCTAAAAGCTTTAAACAACACCTTAGCTAAGCCTGAGCATGGCAATACTGCTCAACACATGAGGGATCTTGAGGCCTACGAGGCCTGGAAAAAGAAGAATAACAATGCTCGCATAATTATGTTGACCAGCATGCAAGATGACCTCATTTGTGAGTTTGAGAAGTATGAAAATGCTCAAGAGATATGGCTTGCTCTGAAAGACAAGTTTGGTGGCACTTTGACCACTAAGCTCAAAAGGGTTACGATCAAGTTTGATTCTTATCAGAAGCGTTAGAATCATACTATGAGGCAACGTCTGAGGGAGATGTCAAACATGATTCATGAACTTCAGGCTGCTGAACATATTATGATTGATGAATAACAAGTCCAGGCAGTGTCTGATTCCTGGGAACACATGAAAGTGAATATGTCTCGTAATGAGAATACCAAAAAATTCAATAATATTGAATATCCCCTTGAGCTGTAAGTGAAGCACCTTGAGGCAAATAAGCTTTTTGATCGTGTTTATACGGCTGAATCAAGCTCGCGTAAGGCTTTGGGATTCAAGTGTAAGAAATGCCATAAGTATAACATAGAAGGGTAAGAGATCTTATCTTAATCAGAAGAAGCCAGATGCCAAGAAGCACTCAAGGGGTAAGTGTTTTGACAAGAATAATGACAAATCCAAAATGAAATGCTATAATTGTAGTAAGTTGGGTCACTTCGTTCGTGAGTGTACTGAGCCGAAAAAGATGATGCCCAACTCTACTTTATTGAATTTTGCTCTGGTTACAAGTTCTATACTCCTAACTGATGCTCGTCTTATGTGGACTTTAGACTCACGAACAACAAACCATATAGCTTGTGATCGAGATGCATTTGTGGGGTATCGTTAAGGGACTAGATAGATATACATGAGCAACAACACCAAAGTTGAAGCAAAAGGAATAGGCACCTGCAAATTGACTTTGCGTGGTGGTCATATTCTTTTGTTACACGATGTCTTATATGCATTAGAGATTTGAAAAAACTTGGTTTCTGTTCATGTTCTTCTTGAATTAGGATATAATTTAAACTTTCATGGCGTTTGTTTAGAGATTTTTTTTTAAAAATTCAGTCCTTATTTTAACTAGGCATTTTATTAGTGGTTTTATTATGTTAGATACGATACTTGATGGTTCAAGTTATGATAATAGTTGTTTTTCGTATGTTACTTCTTCCAGTAACAATGAGATCGATGCAATTACTTGGCACGCTAGATTAGGTCATATAAGGCAAGAAAGAATGCATAGACTTGCGAGAGAGGGTTTGTTGGGCCTACTCACCAATGTTTAGTTGCTTATATATGAAAATTGTCTAACTGGAAAAGCAACTAGAAAACCATTCAATAAAAGAATTAGACTTAAGTTGCCATTAATCCACTGTGACATCTGTAGACCAATGAATATAACGGCTAAATATGGAGCTTTATATTTTATTACATTCACTGATGATTATTCGCATTTCAGTCGTGTCTACTTGATTTCTCATAAATCAGAAGCACTAGATTGTTTTAGATTATATCTAAACATGGTAGAGAACCAACTAGACAGTAATGTTAAAGTCTTGAGGACTAAATGAGGACTTGAATACCTTTCGAAATAGTTCAAGGAACTATGTAATGAGAAAGGAATAGATAGACAACTGTGAAATCGTAATTGTGCAACCCAAGAGGGGGTGAATTGGGTTTTTAAAACTTAAGCTAAGCAAATCATATAACAATTTCATCTAATGGCTCAATGAAATCAAAAACAATAAATTTAACAATGCTAAAAAATAAAAGAGTAAGGGAGGAGAGAGTAAACACAAATATTTTTACGTGTTTCAGCAATCCCTGCCTACGTCTACGCCTTCAAGCAAACCAAGCTTGAGCATTTCACTATCCAAGCCTCCCAAGGTTTCAAATGCTTACAATTGATTTCGAAGGTGTCAATGGATTTTTACAACAAGAGATTATCCACAATCTCTCCACTCAAGTATATCCCAAAACTTACAACCTCTCAACTTGATTTTACAAAAATGATTACAAATAAATTCCCCTCACACAATTGTGTTTAATTACAAATGAAAGCCTAATGTTTGTGACTCCACCCAAGTATATCCCAACACTTGCAACCTCTCAACTTGATTTTACAAAAATGATTACAAATAAATTCCCCTCACACAATTGTGTTTAATTACAAATGAAAGCCTAATGTGTGAATGAATGAAATAAATACAAAAATTATATGCTCATATTGCAGAGGAATGCTCAATGATAGCAATGGTTATATCTTCTTAATTGAATTTGATTTAAGGCATTTTATAGTTGGAGTAGAAAACTAGTCGTTATTGACTTTCTGGTGATAACCGGCTTGCCGCTTTGGGTTAACTGAATTGCCGCTTCATGTTACCGTTATGTTCAAATATTTAAATTTTTTTGAACATCCGGTTGCCGCTTTTCATTTTTCGGTTAGCCATTTTGACTCAAGAGAACTTCTGCCTGATAATCGGTTTGCCGCTTTGGTGAATCCGGTTAGCCGCTTTACTACAGTGAAACATCTATTTTCTAAAACTATAGTTTTATACTAAAACTTTATAAAATTATACTATGACCTAAATCATTATAGAACTTTGCAAATAGGTCTATTTCAAGAATTTTAAAAACAAGGGTAATTTTTAGGGACCTCCCTTGAGATTTAGTGTATTGAAAGTCAGATAGAAAGTATTTATATAATTACAGGAACCTCCCCTGACATTAATACAAAAATATGTAAAACGTTACTATAAAGGGAAAATATGTAAAAGTAAATTTAAATTTTAAACAAAAACAAAATTCAAACAAACACAACTAAATAGAACAATGGCAGCCCCTTCTCCACAGAAGAAAACGTATACATGGCAAAACTTGCGGAGGAAGCCGAGCGGTACAAGGAGATGGTCCAATACATGGAAAAAGTCGTCGCCTCCGCCTCGACCGACGAGGAACTCACCGTTGAGGAGCGCAACCTTCTCTCTGTTGCCTACAAAAACGTCATCGGCGCACGCCACACCTCCTTTCACATCGTGTCCTCCATCGAGCAGAAGGAGGAGTCGCGCGATGATTACTCTATGAAATGAGAGTTATTATAGCAATTCTAGACTTAAATCAAGACCACTTAAAGAGTAAATGATGTGTTTTTATTGCATTTTTGTTACGTTTTGCATAAACATTCATTTTAGTTTAGGCTTAATACGTTTTGCTTGATTTAAAGTAATTTGTGCTCAAAACATATGTATAATTGTAGGTTTTCAGAAGTTTATAATCCATGAAGGGATGCTGAGGCTGTAGGCTAGCAAAAAAGAAGAAGAATATGGCCACAAAAAAGTGAAACTAAACCTAGAGCAGTGCAGTGTTATAGTCGTTGCTGGAGCAACCATTGCTGTAGCAATCCTGGAACAACTATGGAAAAATTTAGCACGGGATATCTGCAGAATTGCGATCTGCAGTTTCCTAATTTGACTAATGTACGCCCTAGGCTTTTGTTTACCCTAGTTTTTAGTTATAAAAGGGGCGCGCATCACATAAAACGGTGGCAAGGAATTAACATTGGAAAATCAAGAATAAAAGAAGACAACAATCAGAATTCAAGAGAACCGATTCTACATCAGTGAAGAATCCAATAGAGTTATTTGGATTCAATCTTTGTCGTTCTCTATTTGTTCTTCTCTTACTCTTTGATTGAGCCAATGTATTTCGTGACCAATATTTTGCTGTTTGTTTTTCTCTTTCAAAGTATGAACTAAACTTGCTATAGTTGAGTGACAAACAATCTAAATGGATTTTTTACTGTTCTTATGAGTTGCTATATAATTACTATAGTATTTTACTCTAGTAGTTATTATTATAACTATGATTTCGGTTGACCACCCATTTAATGGTTTAAGTTAAGATAGAGCCGCAAAAGGGCATGTCTTAGTGGATATTATTAGCGTAATACGTGATCTTAATTTGAGTTTTGTGGATTAAGTTTATCTTGAATCCAATAAGGGCTATACTTGAAGTTAAGATTTGCGATGAACTAGACATATGTACTCTCCTTGTAGGGTAGAGAGAATAGATGTTCATAATGCCATGTTGTAGGTAGAATAGCAACTGGTTATTGCTAAGATACTTAAGGGTATGAGAATTCCAAAATGCGACAACTGAGGATGCAAAATAATTCTGCCCAGTGCTATAGTAATTGCTGTAGCAATCGGTGCTAATTTGATGAAAAGCAGTAAACCATTAAGAGAGTTTGATCATTCAACTACCTTATTCTCATTTGATTCTTCTACGCAATTTATTTAATTTATTTCATTACTGCATTTATTTGTTTTATTTCCTTACAATTATTAATTTCGGTAGTAATCAACTTTCAATTTGTTCATCTTGAAATAAAGGTAGATTGCACTATTGTGATTGCTGTAGTATTTCTAGTAACATCAATCCCTGTAGAGACGATCTTGAATACTCATTACTTTATTACTTGTTGTGTACACTTGCACATTGGTATCAATAGCAATTGATTAAAAATTAACCAAGTTTTTGGCTCCGTTGCCGGGGATTGATTGTTTATTTTCGAAGTGTGACGTAAATCTCGATAGTGCTAACTTGATCGAATTTGTTCTGTTTATTGACATATCAACACTTGCATGCACAGAGACAGATCTGTTGTATTTCAATTTGATCATGAGATTGAAAGGACTGTAAAGAGACTGGGAAGAGAACAAAGGAATTCAAAAACTATTTCAGATATGGATAATCTGCATGATGTGGGAAATTATGACCTTCACGGGCCACTACAACCTGTCAACATTCAAGAGGAGCATAATGAGCATGTTAATCAGAGACAATCAGGCAACAACAATATCATTTACATGGCAAATAATAGAGATAGGGCTATCAGAGCTTATGTTGTGTTAGCTCCTCAAGTTGTAGATCCTGGGATAATCATACTTGAAGTGGAAGCCGCAAACTTTGAACTGAAAATAGTGATGTTTCAAATGTTGCAAACAGTGGGTCAATTCAATGGACTACCAAATGAAGATCCTCACCTCCATCTTAAGTTGTTTTTGGAAGTAAGTGATACTTTTAAAATTACTGGAGCAACACAAGATGCTTAAAGACTAAGACTTTTCCTTACTCCTTAAAAGATCGAGTAAGAGCATGGTTAAATTCATTACCATCTAATTCCATTACTACATGGAATGAGTTGGCTGATAAATTCTTAATGAAATATTTTCCACCAGCCAAGAATGCAAAATTGAGGAATGAGATCACCTCATTCTATCAACTTGAAGATGAGAGTTTGTATGAGGCTTGGGAGAGATTCAAAGAACTGCTCAGAAGGTGTCCTTATCATGGCATTCCTTGTTGCATACAGTTGGAAACCTTCTACAATAGGTTGAATCCAAGTACGAGATTGATGGTTGATGCTTCAACAAATGGAGTTTTGTTATCAAAATCTTACACTGAAACTTATGAAATTTTAGAGAGAATTGCCAACAATAATTATCAATGGCCATCAACTAGACAACCAGCAGTAAGAGGAGTAGCAGGGGTACAAAATATAGATGCAATTACAGATTTATCAGCACAAGTAACCTCATTGACTAACATGGTGAAAGCCATGACATCTGCTTCAGCAGCAGTAAAGCAAATTGTTAAACTGTCTTGTGTGTACTGTGCTGAAGAACATGAATTTGATAACTGTCCTGGAAATTCAGCATCAGTAAACTATGTGAGTAATTATAACCGACAACCTCAAAATAACCCATAATCAAATACTTACAACCCTGGATAGAAGCAACACCTAAATTTCTCGTGGAGTATTCAGAATCAGAATGCTCCAGCATTGAGTGGACAAAACAGAAGCACTCAACCACCTAGTATTCATTAGCAGAATCAAGGGCAAAAACACACCAGTCACAATCCTCTCACTTCATTAGAAACACTGATTACGGAATACAATGCGAAGAATGAAGCAATTGTACAAAGTCAAGCTATATCTCTAAGAAACCTGGAAAACCAAATTGGTCAGCTTGCCACAACAATGAGTAGCAGATCTTAGGGAAGCTTGCCCAGCAACACAAAAGATCCAAGAAGAGAGGGAAATGAACACTGCAAAGTCATCAATTTAAGATCTGGAAAGACTGTTGATATACATGTTGATGTAACTAAAAAAATGGTGGAACTTAATTCCTCACAAGAACCACCTCAAGGTGAGAGAATGTTACAGCAACCCAACCATCAGGATATTGGTGTTAGTGGTCAAGCTGCAGCAATGATGGAAGGGAATCAACCAATCAATGATGATAAAGAAGTTGCAACACCAATGGTAACAATTTACAATAAACCAAATTAGCAGAGATTGGTACCTCCTGAAGCTACTTAGTAATTTAGATATCCACCTCATTTTCCACAAAGATTCCAGAAGTAAAAACAAGACAAGCAGTTTAGTAAATTCTTGGAAGTGCTGAAGCAATTACACATCAACATCCCTTTTTATAGAAGTATTGGAGCAAATGCTTATTGATGTGAAATTTCTAAAAGACATCTTGGCAAGAAAGAGAAGGTTGGGAGAATTTGAAATTGTTGTTCTAACACATGAAAGCAGTCACATGCTCCAAAGTAAGATCCCTAAAAAATTGAAGGATCCAGGAAGCTTCACAATACCATATTCCATTGGAACTAGGTACAATGGCAGAGCACTCTGTGATTTGGGAGCCAGTATTAATCTGATACCATTATCTGTATTTAAACAATTGGGAGTAGGACAATACAGGCCAACAACAGTCACTCTGCAATTAGCTAACAAATCTTATGCATATCTTGAAGGAAAAATTGAGGATGTACTGGTGAAGGTTGACAGATTCATATTTCTAGTGGACTTCATTGTTTTAGACTTTGAGGCTAATAAAGAGATACTCATTATACTTGGAAGACTTTTCCTAGCAACCGGGAAGACTTTGATAGATGTGCAGAAATGAGAGTTAACAATGAGGGTAAATGATCAACAAGTCACATTCAATGTATTAGAGGCTATGAAGAACCCTGATGAGGTAGAATATTATAATTTCTTGATTGTTGTGGATTTTTTTGTAGTAGACAGAATCGACAGATGCTGCAGTAATGAGATCATCAAAGTTGCCACCTTTGAGAGCTTTGAAGAACAAGATGTTGTAAGAAACCAGATAGATTGGGTGGAAGGAAAGCAATCTGATAGACATAACAGATTTGTTGAGTATCTGAATCTTTTAGATAGGGGAGTAAAAACAACTTTACCATCTATTGAATCACTTCCTAGTCTTGAATTAAAATTGTTACTTTCACATTTGAAACATGCTTATCTTAGTCAAAACAGCACACTCCATGTAATCATTTCATCTACCTTGGATGCAGGTCAAGAACAGAGCATGGTATATGCTGGGAAATACAGAAAAGTAATTGGATGGACTATGAAAGCATTAAAGGGATCAGCCCTTCCATATACACGTACAAAATTCTGTTAGAAGACTGCTACAACAATTCAGTGACACAATAGAGAAGGCTAAACCCCATTATAAAGGAAGTTGCGAAGAAAGAAATCATCAAATGGTTGGATGCTGGAATCATATACCCGATATCAGACAGTTCATAGGTAAGCTCAGTTCAATGTGTTCCAAAGAAGGGAGGAATAATAGTGATAGCAAATGAGAAGAATGAAGGGTATGTATAGATTACAAGAAGCTCAACAAAGTCACTCGAAAGGATCACTTCCCACTTTCATTCATAGATCAAATGTTAGACAGACTTGCTGGAAAACAATATTATTGTTTCTTAGATGGGTATTCAGGCTACAACCAAATTGCTATAACTCCAGAGGATTAGGAAAAAACTCCATTTACCTGTCCTTATTGAACTTTTACCTTCAGAAGGATGCCCTTTGGTTTGTACAATGCTCTAGCAACTTTTCAGAGATGTATGATGTCTATTTTTCCTGATATGGTGGAGAAAGCATTGGAAGTCTTTATGGACGATTTCTCTGTTTTTGGAGACATATACTGACTGTTTGCACAACTTAGAAGAAGTTATTAAAAGATGTAAGATGACTAACTTAGTACTTAATTGGAAAAAAATGTCATTTCATAGCGCAAGAGCGTATAATGTTGCGTCATAAGGTGTCCAAGAATGATATTGAGGTAGATAAAGCAAAGATAGAAGTGATAGATAAACGACCATCTCCCACTTCAATAAAGGGGATTAGAGGTTTTTTGGGTCATGCTGGGTTTTACAGAAGATTCATAAATGACTTTTCCAAGGTAGCTAAACCATTATGCTCATTGCTAGAACACGACAAGCCTTTTCATTTCGATAAAGACTATCTTCAAGCCTTTGAAGAGTTAAAAAAACCTTTGATCATTGCATCAATGGTTATATCACCAGATTGGACTCTACCATTTGAACTGATGTGTGATGCCAGTGACCATTCTATTAAGGTAGTGTTGGGGCAGAGGAAGTATAAGAATTTCCACTCTATATACCATGCCAGCAAAACTCTTACTCAAACTCAAATTAATTACACCACTACAGAGAAAAAGTTGTTAGCAGTAGTATTTGCTTTTGATAAATTCAGAGCTTACTTGGTGGGTACTAAAGTGACAGTGTACACAGACCATGCAGCCATCAAGTACCCAATTCCAAAGAAGGATGCTAAACCGAGATTAATAAGATGGATTTTATTTATTCAGGAGTTTGATCTGGAAATTAAAGATAGAAAGGGTACTGAGAATTAAGTAGCAGACCATCTATCGAGGCTAAAAGCAGACACAAGCACATTGACAAAACATAACATCATAGAAACTTTTCCTGATAAACAATTGTTAGTAGTACAACAAGCCCAGATGCTGCAGCAATCAAGACCTCCATGGTATGCAGATTTTGCTAACTACTTAGTAAGTGGATTGCTACCACCTGAGTTGAAGTTTTAGCAGAAAATTTTTTTTCTTATGATGCTAGAAACTACCAGTAGGATGACCCGTATTTGTATAAGTTATGCTCCGATCAAGTAATACGAAGATGTACTTCAGAGGAAGAAATTCCTCACAAACTGGAATCATGCCATGCTGCAGCATATGGAAGACATTTTGGTGGTCACAGAACAACTGCTAAGGTTCTTTAATCAGGTTATTATTGGCCTTCTATTTTTAAAGATGCTTATGGATTTGCTAAATGTTGTGACAGGTGTCAAAAGACAGGAAACATAACTCAAAGACATGAAATGCCATTGACAAACATTCTAGAAGTGGAAGTTTTTTATGTATGAGGAATAGATTTCATGGGTCATTTTCCACCATCCTTTGGGAACTTATATATCCTGGTTGTTGTGGATTATGTCTCCAAATGGGTAGAAGCTGCAACATTACCTACTAATGATGCTAAAGCAGTAGTGGACTTTCTTCATAAAAATTCTAGGTTTGGCACTCCAAGAGCAATTATTAGTGATGAACGTACTCATTTTTGCAACAAAGTATTTGCTACAACTATGGTAAAATATGGAGTCAGACATAAAGTAGCAACAACATATCACCCATAATCCAATGGCCAAACAGAAATATCTAATAGAGAGATTAAGAAAATCTTAGAAAAAGTGGCGAATCCATCAAGGAAAGATTGGTCCTTGTGCTTACATGAATCCCTATGGGCCTACAAAATAACATACAAAACACCATTTGGCATGTCTCCCTACCGAATTGTGTATGGGAAAGCTGGTCACTTGCCACTCGAGCTAGAGCACATAGCATACTGGGCATTGAAGCAATTAAATTGGGATATACATGCTGCAACAGAGCAAAAGAAACTTCAACTATGTGAGCTTGATGAATTACGTATGTTTTCATATGAAAATGCAAGAATTTATAAAGAAAGAACAAAGCACTGGCATGAAAAACATATCCAACACAGAAAATTAATCCCTGGTCAACTAGAACTGCTCCATAATACTGGGCTAAGATTATTTCCAGGAAAACTGAAAGCCCGATGGTTTGGACCCTTCAAGCTGCTCAGAATCTATCCTCATGGGGTTGTTGATCTCTTAGATGAAAAGACAGGCCAAGAATTCAAAGTCAATGGGCACAGAGTTAATCATTACATACACTAAGCTGCAGATTGTTCAAAAGAGGTCTTACTCCTTAAAGAACCAAGTTCATGAGCACTCAAGTGAGGTCAGACTGAAGGACCTTAAATCAAGTGCTCAATGGGAGGCAACCGATTACGGGGGCAGTCACTTTAAATGAGAAGGATTCTCCTTGGTTTTGTTAAATGTTTTCCCTCTTATTTTATTTTATTTTATTTTAATCTATTTTTACTTCCTTCATTTAGGATTGCTTAACTTTTATTTGTTTTCTTTTAGGATTGGTTTTATTTATTTTTGAATTTCTCGAGAGAAATGTGTGTGATAATTGGATTTCATACTAACAATTGGGGCTGTATTGTTAACAGAGTATAGTGGCAAGCCATGTGTCAGCATCTATTAGAGAAGAGTATGTAATCGTTGCTAGAGCACACAATTGGGTGCTGCAGCAACCAATATTACCGTTACAGTAACTTAAAGATGAAGCCTCTCACTTACAGTTGGAGATAATATGTGACAGATGGATAGAAGGATTTGGATAGAAGGATTTGGATAGAAATTGAGGAAGAATATCTCCGAAATTAATGCACTAATTTCTCTTGTCTATTTTTATGGGATATGCTTAATGAATTTAAAATATATTCTTCTATAATTTATCTCTTTTTACCAGATTTATTTTTATTTAATTTCACCTATATAAGGGAGTTACTATGCTTAGTGACCTCTGACATTATTTTCCCTCTCCTTCACAATCACGACACTAATACTTCTTAACCTCTTCTTCCCATTTTACTCCCAGGCATATTACCATCGACTTCTTACTGCTCTAGCAATGCCAAGGTATAAAAGGATAACCAGTCGACTAAAAGATCCTTTACGCTTCCAAAGTTACCATACGGAAGAAAAATATGAAGAATTCATTTAACCGTGAAAGATTCTGGAAGAAAAAGTGTTTCAATTCCCACCTCAACCCACATGAATTGTGCAATCATTATACAATGTTGCAGCAAAGCGTGGGTGGCTAGAGTTTTATAACCACCCTCAAGACCTTGTGTTGCCAGTAGTGAAAGAATTTTATGCCAATTTGGTAAGCCCTGGTCAGCATAGCATTTGGGTAAGAAACTCGCTTGTTCCATTAGATTCTCGAGTTATAAACACTTTTTATAATTTACCTACTGAAATTAATTGTGAGTATGCCAAGTTGCCTGACAAATTAAACCCGCAAAGATGGAACAAAATTTTCACGACACTTACAGTAGAGGGTACATCATGGGCTAATGAGGAAGGGCGTGTAATTAACATGATAGATTTAAAACCCATTGCAAAGGTGTGGGTGAAATTTCTGAAATTTCGACTTATGCCAACCACACACACCACTACTGTTTCATAAGAAAGGTTGGTATTGTTGTATGTTATTATTAAAGGGCTTCCCATAAATGTGGGAAGCATTATCAAAAAAGAAATTCAGGACTATGCCACAAAAAATCACAAAGCAGCTGCCTTGCTATTTCTTTCACTCATCACCAGCATCTGTGTAGTATCAGGAGTTCGTCTTGATGCAAAAGATGAACATGTCAAGAATGATGGTGCTCTAACTACACCCACCATCGAGAGAATTGCTGGTGAAGTTGTTGGAGCCACATCTGAACCAACAACTGTAATAGGGGTGAGACGAGCTATTAGGTTAGAACAGAGAATACAAGCATTGAGCACCAGCATCACTCAATGTACTGAAGCTCAGCAAAGGGAAAACGATCAGTTTTGGAGCTATCTACAGCACTTGGAAAGCCATCTGCACCAATTTGTTGTATATATGAAAAGTACCCACCGGAATTTCCTTGATTCATTGCTCCAGCAGTACAATTTTGACACCATCACTACAGAGGCTCTAGCATAAGTCAATGCAAATGCTACTGACAGAGATTAACTAGAAGAGGAAGCTGCAACAGAACCACAAGCAGAGGCTAAATCAAATGCTACTGACTAATTTGACCAATCTAAGGAAAAGGGTGACAAGTCTGCAACTGACAGTTCACAAACAGAGGTAGAGGAAGAGTCTGAAAAAGAACGCGAGGAACCTCCAGTCAGGACCTCGTCCAAGTCCAGAAAAAAGTGCATCATACATGAAGAGGAAGAAGATGAACCTGAAGAGGAGCCTCTCATTCCAGTCCTTTATAGGAAGGGCAAGGAAAAAGTAATTACCCCCTGCCTCTAACGATGAAGCCGAGCAAGTTGATACAGAGTTGGAAGCTGCAGTAGCCAAAGTCACTCATACACCCACAAAGGCTAAACAACTGCTTGATCTCATTGTCGCCATCACAGCTAAGGGACATGCAGCTGATGTCGTAACTCCAGCCCCTCAACAGTAAACTCCCAGCAAACCTATTTGTGCCAGTCCTAGAGGACCTAGCAAAAGAAAGGGAGGCACCTCTGAAAGCGTTGCTGGAACAGCCTCACAAAAACCAAAAAGGACCAGATCTGTGTCATCCAAGCAAGCTGCCCCAACTGCAACTCCTCCCACCAGCCCATAGCAAAAAAAAGAAAAAGATGTTACCATCTGCCTCCCCAAAAAAATCCCCTAAGGATAAGCTACGAAGTGCATAAAAAAAGTGTTGAAGTCACTACACCATGTTGCAGTAGTGTCCAAACTACAAGGGAGAATCCCCTTCATACTAGTCATTTTATTTAGTTCTAAAAAACTTTTCTTTCGTTATGTTTTCATTTTCTGAGTCATTCTACATGTCTTTGTCTGGTTATGTGGTTTTGTTTTATGTGCTTGTGAGGACACAACACCATTTAAGTTTAGGGGGATTGTGTTTCTGTGTGTTCTGAATGTGTGTTTATGTTTGTATTATGTGAAGCTCTGTTATCTAATATATGTGTATGGATTTGAAAACCTAATGAAGAGAAAATGAGTGTTTTATTTAGTATTTATGAAAATGACGAGTAGAAATAGTTGTAGATGGAAGTTGAAATTCTGTCCTGACACTTAAACATTGATTGGGTTTTATGAGGATGTTGTAGCAAAGCCAAAAAATCAAAAAGGAGTAGAATATCTCAAGTTTGGGGAAAATTTTTAGTTAAACTATGCTCATTATGAATTGAATTTGGCTCCAATGGCTCAAGTTGCTGAGTAACCAGGGCTGAGTATGTACTCTATATGCAGATTTGAGTCCAAAGGCAACAAGAGTTATGAGCAATGTTGTAACATCTATGTTTGTTCTATATAAAAAAAAAGTGAGATAATAATAAGAGGAAGTTCCATGTCTAGGATATTGAGTAGTCAGGTATGTTCATGAGCTTCATGTTCAGCCTTGAGTTAAAAGATATATTTAGATAAGATTATGTTACGGATATTGCTACAACAACTTTGATTTTTGCATTGATTAAGTAATTGGGTGTCATCATTACAAATGATTGACATTCACATGAAAAAATGAATGTTACAGTGAAGAGGGTTGAGTACTCTTAAGTTTTCATTCTTATTAGAGCAGTTTGAGTATGTGTGATTTCTGCTACCCCATATGTGAATAGAATTGTGCTACCTCTGAATTACTTGCAATCTCTTGGTAATGTTGTAGCATCTCTGGAATTTAATCAAAGTAGCACAAACACACTTTGGACAGAAGGAAGCTTGAGTTTAGAACTGAACTATTATGGCTATTTTGCATTATTAAGATTGTGATTTGAAGGTGGAAGAATCATTGCGAATTTGATGACAGAGTCAAGTTATTTGTTGCATGTTTGTGTGCATGAAGTGTTAGAATGTTGTAATTACTTGAGGACAAGTAACGGTTTAAGTTTGGGGGTGTGATAACTCTATGAAATGAGAGTTATTATTGCAATTCTAGACTTAAATCAAGACCACTTAGAGAGTAAATGATGTGTTTTTATTACATTTTTGTTACGTTTTGCATAAACATCCATTTTAGTTTAGTCTTAATACGTTTTGCTTGATTTTAAGTAATTTTTGCTTAAAACATGTGTATAATTGTAGGTTTTCAAAAGTTTATAATTCATGAAGGGATGCTGAGGCGGTAGGCTAGCAAAAAAGAAGAAGAATATGGCCACAAAAGAAGTGAAACAAAACCTAGAGTAGTGCAGTGCAGTCTAATCTTTACATGCTTGGTTCTAGAGTGCTGAATGTGATTCTTTAAAAGATTTATCGCACTAGCATTATTACACATGGTAGGAATTTGTTCAAGATTAATGCCATAATCTATAAGTGTTTGATTCATCTAAAGGGCTTGTGTACAATTACCTGCGGCAATATATTCTGCCTCAATGGTTGAGAATACAATCAAATTTTATTTCTTACTAAACCATCAAACAAGTGAATGACAAGTTCCACTATTACTTTTCTTATCGACCTTGTAACTAACAAAATCAGCATATAAATAACAAGTTAAATCTATATAGGTTCCTCTAGAATACCAAAGGCCAAAATTTATGGTTCCATTCAAATAACGAAAAATTCTTTTGACAACAAGCAAATGAGATTCCTTGGGACATGATTGAAATCTTGCACACACATACACTAAACATGATATTGGGTCTACTTACGTTTAAGTAAAGTAAAGAGCCGATCATACCTCGATACATTTTGATATCAACCTTTTTACTTTTTTCATCTTTGTCAAGTTTGATTATATGCTCATAGGAGTGTTCTTGGTCTTTGAGTCAACAATACCAAATCTCTTAAGTAGATCTTTGACATATTTAGCTTGGTTGATGAAGATTCTCTCATTGGTTTGTTTGATTTGAAGTCCAAGGAAATATTTCAATTCTCCCATCATGCTCATCTCAAGTTCCTTATTCATACAAGATGAAAACTCCTTGCACAAAGACTCATTGGTAGAACTAAAGATAATATCATCAATATAAATTTGAACAAGAAGTAAATCTTGGCTCTTATACTTAACAAAGAGAGTAGTATCTGACTTTTCCCATTGAAAAACCATTATCCAATAAGAAATTTTTTAAGCTTATCATACCATGCTCTAAGTGCTTGTTTCAATCTATACAATACTTTAGACAACTTATGCACATGATTTGGAAACTTTTCATTTTCAAAACTAGGGGGTTGTTTCACATACACTTCTTCCAAAATATAATCATTTAAGAAAACACTTTTGACATCCATTTGATATAAAATGAAATCTTTATGACAAGCAAATGTTAATAACATCTTAATGGATTCTAATCTAGCTACAGGCGCAAATGTTTCATCAAAATCAATTCATTCTTCTTGGTTTTATCCTTGAGCTACTGATCTAACTTTATTCCTTACAACCACACCAGATTCATTCATTTTATTTTTAAATACCTATTTAGTGCCTATAATGGATTGATGTTCTAGTTTAGAAACTAATTCTCATACATTGTTTCTCTTAAATTGATTTAACTCCTCTTGCATTGCCATAATCCAATATTCATCATTTTCTACATCTGCAAAGGATTTTGGTTTAATTTGAGATATAAATGCAGCATGCTCACTTGTATTCCTAAGTGATGATCTAGTGATTACACCACGTGAATGATCACCTAAAATTAAATCTTTAGGATGAGAGGAAACATACCTCCACTCCTTGGGGAGTACTTGGGAAGTACCTTCTTGTTGCTTCATATTTGTTTGTTCTTCTTATCTATCCTCTTGATTTTCTTAAGATGCATCCTCTTGTTTATCTTTTGATAATTCTTCTTGTGAATCTTCATCTGCATCATCATTCACAACAACTTTCTCCGTAGAGGAAGGGTTAGACTCATCAAATGTAACATGCATAGATTCTTTCACAACTAAAGTTCTTTTATTATACATTCTATAAGTTTTGCTTGTGTTTGAATAACCAAAAAAAAAATGCCAACATAAGATTTTGAATCAAACTTGTTAAGATTATCTTTTGTGTTTAAAATAAAATATTTGCATCTAAGAACTTTGAAATAACCAATGTTGGGTTTTTTATCTTTTGAAAACTCATAGGAAGTTTTATTGAGATAAGGTATAATCAACACACGATTTAAAACATAACAAGAGTTGTTGATGGCTTCGGCCTAAAAATACTTAGGCAAAGTATTCTCATTCAACATGGTCCTAGCCATTTCTTGGATAGACCTATTCTTTCTCTCAACGACCCCATTTTTTTGCGAAGTCCTAGGAGATGAAAATTGATGCTCAATGCCAAAATCATTACAAAAATTTTTAAATACATGATTTTCAAATTCTCTACCTTGATCACTTCTAATAAAAGAAATAGCATATCCCTTTTCATTTTGAACCTTTTTACAGAAAACTCTAAATGCATCAAAGGCATCATCCTTATTAACTAATAACAATACCCATGTGTATCTAGAATAATCATCCACAATTACAAATGCATAATATTTGCCACTTAAACTAGCATATCTAGAAGGTTCAAACAAATTCATGTGAATTAATTGAAGTGGTTTTGAAGTATAGACATGGTTCTTATTTTTTAAAGAAGTTTTGATTTGTTTTCCAAATTGGCAAGCTTCACAAATTCCATCTTTTTGAAAACCGATCTTTAGAAGACCTTTAACCAAATCATTTTTCGAAATTTTTGAAATCAAATCCATGCCTGCATGACCTAGTCTTCTATGCCATAACCAACCATCATCATGCAATGTGGAGAAACATTTATCATTAGTAGATGCACAATCTATATTAATAGTATAAACATAACACATCTATTTCCTACAAACAAAAGCTTGCCATCACATGCATTCTCAATAACACATTTCGATTTATGAAAGATAACTCTATAGCCTTTATCACACAATTAACTAATGCTAAGCAAATTGTGTTTCAAGTTTTCAACCAAACATACATTTTCAATAAGAGTAAAGGATACATTACCGACATTGCCAATATAAATGAATTATCTCCAAAGGAAACGTTTCCACCATTCTTGATCTTGGTAAAACTTGAAAACTAAGAGTAATTTCCTATCATATGTCTTGAACATCCACTGTCCATGTATCACCTACTTTTCCTTTGCGTTGATCCTTACAGAAAAAGATTCTAAGTTTTAAGTACTCAAAACTTATTGGGTCCTTGAGTGTTAGCAATTGTTCCTTTTGAAACCCAAATACATTTGATTTCATAGTATGCATTTCTTTTAACATGGCATCTATAACTCATGTGACCATTTCCATTACAATAATGACAAATAATCTTATGATCACTTATAGTGGTAGCTTTAACAAAATAATTCTTATAATATTTTTATTTCAAGTTAGGCTTACAACCAAGTCCTCTTTTATCAAACACACATTTTTGAGTGCTCAACAATTTTTCTAAGGTCTTTTGACCACTTGTGAATTTTAACACAATTTTATTGAGCTCATTACTCTTTTTCTTAATCACTTCATTTTCTTTCATTAATTCATCAACATATGATTATTCATGCTCATGTGAAATACTTTGTTTACCTTTAAATGATGCAATTCTATCATGCAACATTTTATTATCTAACTCTAGTCCTTTAATCTTTTCATTTAATGAATCATTTTATTTTTATCAACTATAATTTTCATTTGAAATTTTTAGTATTTTCTTTTTAAGGGATGCATTCTTTTTACCTATTCTTATCCAATCATCATGCAATTCTTTAAATGCATTATGTAACTCATCATATGTTGGAAGATCACTTACCTCATCAAGTTCATCAAATGATTCTTCCCCGATTGTCATAAGAGCTAGATTTTTCATCTCTTATTACTCCTCAGCATCACTCGTTTCCTTATCCCTGTCATCCCATGTTGCTACCATTGCTTTCTTCTTGAGTTATTAAGGAGAGGACACTTCGATCATACGTGTCCGGGCTTCTTGCATTCATAGCAAGTAATTGGCTTCTTTTTCTCTTTTTAATTCTTGTAGTTTCTAAACTTTCTCCGTTCACTAGTTTTCTTATAGAATTTTCTAAATCTCCTAGCCAGCATAGTCATCTCATCATCATCCAGCTCGCTTTCCTCATCACTCTAATGTTTTGAGGCTTTGAGAGTAATGCTTTTCTTCTTCTCCTCATTTCCTTTTTATGCTGCCAAGTCATCCTCATAAGAAAGTAAGAGAACCAATCAAATCATCAATAAGTAAGGTATTTAAATCTTTAGCTTTCTCAATGACAGACCTCTTAGGTCTCCATTTCTTTAGTAGTGACCTAATAATTTATTAACTTTCTCGCTATTCGAAAAGGTTTTTCCTAGGCCTCCTAGAGTGTTTACTATATCTGTAAATCTAGTATACATAGAATACACACTCTCATTTTGTTTCATTTGGAATAATTCATATTGTCGAGTGTATCTACTAATTTTAGACTCTTTCACTTGATTTGTGCCTTCATAAACAACTTTAAGTTTGTTCAAAATTTCATGAGCACTTTCACAACTAGACATTCTATGAAATTCTTTCTTGTCAAGTGCACAAAACAAGGCATTCATGGCATTGAAATTTAGAGAAGATTTTCTTTTTTCTAATTCATTCCATTCCCGTGAAGGTTTTGGAATATCTTCCCCTACTTCATTTTTAGTTATAGGCATGAATGGACCATCACATACAACTTCCCAAATTTTGTAATCTACTACTTGCAAATGAATTCTCATCCCAATTTTCCAATAAGGGTAGTCATTACCATAAAAAAATGGTGGCCTAGTTGTGGATTGACTTTCCCTAAAGGTAGAGTCATTTTAGATTGCTATGGATCTTTTACTCTAAATGGTTAAGTCCTAATAAGAGAACCAATCTCTGATACCAAATGAAAAACTAGTCATACAACCCAAGAGGGGGTGAATTGGGTTTTTAAAACTTAAGCTAAGCAAACCACACAACATTTTAATCTAATGCCTCAATGAAATAAAAAACAATAAATTTAACAATGCTAAAAGATAAAAGAGCAAGGGAGGAGAGAAGAAACATAAATATTTTTACGTGGTTCAACAATCTCCACCTACGTCCATGCCTCCAAGCAAACCAAGTCTGATGATTTCACTATCCAAGCCTCCTAAGGCTTGAAATGCTTACAATTGACTTCCAAAGTGTCAATGGACTTTACAACAAGAGATTATCCCCAATCTCTCAACTTGATTTTACAAGTGTATCCCAACACTTACACCCTCTCAACTTGATTTTACAAGTGTATCCCAACACTTACACCCTCTCAACTTGATTTTACAAAAAGGATTAAAAATAAATTCTCTTCACACAATTATGTTTGATTACAAATGAAAGCCCAATGTGTGAATGAATGAAATAAATACACAAATTATATGCTCAGATTGCAGAGAAATGCTTAATGATAATAATGGTTGTATCTTCTTAATTGAATTTGATTTAAGTCATTTTATAGTTGGAGTAGAAAACTAACCGTTATTGACTTTCTAGTGATAGTCGACTCGCCGTTTTGTGTTAACTGGATTATCACTTGATGTTAGCGTTTTGTTCAAAGATTTGAATTTTTTTGAATATTCGGTTTGCTGCTTTTCATTTTCCGGTTAGTCGTTTTTACTCCAGAGAGCTTCTGCTTGATAACCAGTTTACCGTTTTGCTAAATCCGGTTAGCCGCTTTAATTCTAGAGAGCTTCTGCTTGATAACCAATTTCTGCTTTGGTGAATCCGGTTATCCGCTTTGCTATAGTGAAACAACTAATTTCTAAAATTATAGTTTTACCCTAAAACTTTATAAAATTATACTATGGCCTAAATCCTTATAGAACTTTACAAATAGGTCAATTTCCAGATTTTTAAAAACAATACTGGTTGACTTCAAAGTTCTCAAAACTTTTCAATTTAAACTATAAACTTGAAAAGAACCAATTTCATAAAATCATTTTCTTGTTATAAAAATATAATGTATAATTCTTTATTTATAAAAAACATATGGTTTGTTATTATTAAAATCAACATTTTATAGTCATATAGGATAACAAACTGACTATTCTTATAAAATGTTGTAGCGAAAAGAATGAATGAACCCTGTTGGAAATAGTTAGGTCAATGATGACGCAATTAAATCTTTCAATATCTTAATAGGGAGATGCTTTGTTAACTGTGTTCTTATATACTTAACCAAGTTCCTTCAAAATAAGTTAGTTTCACTCTATATGAGTTGTGGATAGATAGGAAACCGGACCTATCTCATCTGCAGCCTTGGGGATATGCGGGTTTATATTCATAACTTTACCCATAAAGTTGAGAAATTGGGAGTTAAGAGTAAAAAGTATATCTTTATTAGATACTCAAAACACTCTAAAGGATATGTGTCTATTGGCGAATATATAAGTGGAACTATCACTGAATTGGAATCACAAGATATCAATTTTCTGGAAAATAAGTTTCTTAACATTGGAAAAATTGATAAGGATTTATAAATTAGAATATCCAAATGATGTTATCACTTTTAATGTTGGTGTTGGCATTAGCAATGTACGGTGCTACTCTGAGTGGGAGTGAAACACCGTACACTTTGATTCCAATTGAGAAATCAGCTCGAAAGAGTAATCGTAGGCCAATTCCTCGTCGTCAATGTATCTATAAAAAAAGGGCTCTCCCCCCCTAATTTAATAGCTCTGAATGTATTTTTGGACTCCATTTCTGTAATTCTTTCTCCATCTTGTACTTTCTACATATTTTAATAAATTTCCATTTTGCCCCTAGTTCAATTATGAGTAGCTAATTTTCTTTCAAGCTTGAGTTGAAGGTGAAGTCTCAACATGTGTCATGGGCTTTAGTTGGTAAATTTATTTTCTCTTCCCCTCTAGTTTTTGTGGATGTTTTGACTTCTTGTCGACAAATAATAATAATATTATCTAGATACCGCCTTGGTTTCACCGGCTCTCTAGTACAAGGTTATTATCATTTGACATGATAAGCCCTTAGCACCATATTGACTAGAGTGTGGTTCATGAGGTGTAGATTCCCCTCTCATGATTTAATTGGCATTAATAAGGAATATTTAGCTCGTGGTACATGTTGATGTGGATCCAGATACCCAAGTACGTCAAATTAATAGATTTTCACTTCAATTTATTATTTCCATTTTAATTCGAATTTTAGGATAATCCAAATCATTTTCACCACAAATCCAATTACCCTCATACAAAATTAATTCTACGTATAATTAAAATCCACCTCCTTGTGGGATCGACACTCGTCACCATTGATCTATACTACAATAGATTCATACACTTGTGAGTTCAATAAAATTTGCACAACAAGTTTTTGGCGCCGTTACTGGGGAGGTAAGTTATTTTAATTTGTAGAATTAATTTTTGTGAATAATTTCTTTTATTTGTTTTCTTGTATTTTTTCTCTTATTAAAAAAAGAAAAAAAAATGAAATTGCATTTAGAGGTTAGTATTTCTTTTCTTTTTCTCTTCTTTAAAATTTTGTAATTTAATTTTCAAGTTATTTTTTTCTTCTTTGTAATTTTTGTTTATCTTACTAATTTTTTTTAGTTAATTTATTTAACGTATGTTTTTGTGTATTTTTATACTAAGGTTATAATAGCGCGATAAAGTTAGTATCACAATTTCTCCTTTTTCTTTATTTTTATTCGTTTTGTTCCCATTTATTTTTTGTTCTTTGCATGCATGGTCGTAGGTCATTATTACCTAATCTTGAACCTATAGACCTTGAACTTGAGAAAACACTTCGCACACACAAACAAGTTAAAAATAAAATGGATTTGCAACCACAGGAGAGGCCATTTAAGGACTACTTCAGTCCTTTAGCTAATTTGAGCACATTATGCATAAGATACCCAAATGTAGCTGGTAGGAGTTTTGAACTAAAACTTAGTGTGCTAAATTGTCTCCCAACATTCTATGGCCTAGAAAATGAGGACCCATATGATCATTTGAATGATTTTCATGCTATTTGTCAAACATTTAAATATGAGAATTTTTCATATGATGATGTAAAACTTAGACTATTCCCATTTTCTTTAAAGGATAGAGCTCGTTCATGGCTTAATACATTTCCTGCTAATAGCATTACATTATGGGAACAAATGGTAACTAAATTTTTGAATAAATACTTCCCAGTGCATAAAACCAATGCTATTCGCAAGGAAATTTCAGAGTTTACCCATAGAGAAGACGAGCAGCTTTTCGAAATATGGGAGCGATTCAATGGGCTACTCTTGAAGTGTCCACATCATAGGTACAAGAAATGACACCAATGCCAATAGTTTTTAGAGGGATTATTGTTGAATGTGCAAGAATGACTAATGGCAACAAGTTGAGGAGAGCTAATGTCAAAAAGTGCATCAGAGATTTGGGAATTCTTCCAGCGACAAGCGGATAATTCCCAACATCGGAGTCGGTCACTCAGGAATACTAAAAGAATTAAAGGAGTGAATGAGGTTCATATTGGTGAGTCAACTTCGGGAATCAAAGAAGTCAAGGAGATGGTTGAAAGTCTCTCTCGACAAATAGCATCGTTATCAGCTGCTAAATCAACAGAGCCACATGACCCTGACTCATATCCAGATCAAGCCAATGCCATAAGTGTAATGAGAAAGCCATCAAATTACAACCCATACTCCAACACATATAACCCTAGATGGAGAGACCACCCCAATTTTTCATGGTCTCAAGGATTCCAACAGAATGGACCAGCAGCCCCAGCTCTACCAATGCAACCAATTCCTCAAGTTCCTCAAGCCTCTCAGCCACCATTTAGACCATACAATCAGAACCATAACCTCTCTCAACCTAGACCATGGGAGGATGCATTGCAGAATTTCAAGAATGTTACTCATTCCACAATTGAGCAACAGAATCGCACAATTGATGGATTATGAAATGAGTTGAGAGCAGGCTTCAACTCACAAGCCCAATCAGTTTCAAGCCTCGAGAAGATGGTGGGACAACTTGCTTCTTCAGTTCAGACCTTTGCAATGACTGTTGAGAAAGGTAAATTTCTAAGTCAACCAATGCCTAATCCTAAAGAAGTACATGAAGCAAGTACCAATTCACCACAGCAACATGGAGAGATCAAAGTAGTCAGGACCTTGCGAAAAGGAAAAGATGTCCACAACAAAGTGGAGATGCCGGTGACAAAAGAAAATCAAATTGTACCTGTGAGTATTGAGGACTCACCACCGGAGGAGAAAGAAAAAACCAACCAACGAGAATATGTTCCCAAAGCTCAATTTCCTCAGAGGTTAGCTAAAGGAAAGAAGGGAAAATCCACAGGTGAGATTCTTGAAATCTTCAAACAGGTAAGTGTTAACATCCCTTTGCTTGATGCTATAAAACAAGTTTCATCTTATGCCAAGTTTCTTAAAGACCTTTGTACTAAAAAGAGAAACATTCATGTTCAAAAGAATGCATTTTTAACAGAAAACGTTAGTTCTATACTCCAACACAAAATTCCTTTAAAATGCAAAGACCCAGGCTCCCCTACTATCTCATGTAGTATAGGGAACCACACAATTGAGAATACTTTGTTGGATTTAGGAGCTAGTGTAAATCTGTTGCCTTATTCAGTATTTGTGAAACTTGGACTTGGAGAATTACACCAAACTCCAGTGGTGTTACAACTTGCAGATCGGTCCACGAAAATACCTCGTGGTATTGTGGAGGACGTGCTTATCCAGGTAGACAAGTTTTATTTTCCTGTTGATTTCATTGTAATTGACACATAATCAATACAGGATTCAAGGAAGCACATCCCCATTATTCTAGGCCGACCTTTCTTGGCAACTGCAGATGCTCACATTCAATGCATGACTGGAAATATGCAGTTGTCCTTCGGCAACATGACTATGGAGTTGAACATCTTCAATATTTCCAAATAACCTCACAATATAGATAATGGAATTGTTGATGTGGATTTAATTGAAGCATTAGTTAATGACACTTTTCTTTTAAACCATAGTGATGACCCTTTACAAACATGCTTAACTCACTTTGGTTTGGATTTTGATATTGACAGATCAGTCGATGAGGTCAACGCCCTACTTGACTCAGCACCATCCATGAACACTAATAAATGGAAGCCAAGAGTTGAACAACTAGCACCATCAGAGAAGAAACTCATCCCATCATCAGAATCACCATCGAAACTCGAGCTCAAACCATTACCCAACACATTGGAATATGCATTTTTGGGAGAAGAAAGCACTCTACCGGTAATCATCTCATTATC
This sequence comes from Citrus australasica, assembly GCA_029618585.1. Classification (NCBI taxonomy): domain Eukaryota; kingdom Viridiplantae; phylum Streptophyta; class Magnoliopsida; order Sapindales; family Rutaceae; genus Citrus; species Citrus australasica. Next base: position 88,021 of record JARCIV010000030.1, on the reverse strand, counting down.
CCTAAATGTCGAACAAAAAGGTAAGTTGTTGGATGTTTTAAAACAGCACAAAAGAGCATTAGGATGGACCATAGCAGACATAAAAGGTATAAACCCAGTAGACTGCATGCATTATATTCACCTTGATGAAAATGCTAAATCTACTAGAGAAATGCAACGTCGGTTAAATCCTAATATGAAAGAAGTTGTTAGAACTGAAGTCCTTAAGCTATTAGATGCAGGTATCATTTACCCCATTTCTGATAGTTCATGGGTCAGTTCTGTACAAGTTGTCCCCAAAAAGTCAGGAGTCACAGTAGTTACCAATGCTGATAATGAATTAATACCCACTAGAGTAACTACAATATGGCATGTATGCATTGATTATAGAAAGTTGAATTCTATCACACGTAAAGACCATTTTCCTTTACCATTTATTGATCAAATGCTTGATAGATTGGCAGGCCATGAATTTTATTGCTTTCTAGATGGCTACTCAGGATATAATCAGATTCCTATAGCACCAAAAGATCAAGAGAAAACCACTTTCACTTGCCCTTTTGGCACTTTTGCATATAGGAAGATATCATTTGGATTATGTAATGCACCTGCTACATTTCAACGATACATGTTAAGCATTTTTCTGATATGGTTGAACGATTCCTTGAAGTCTTTATGAATGATTTTTCTGTCTTTGGTGATTCGTTTGATCAATGTTTACATCATCTAATACTAGTTCTGCAGAGATGTATCGAGAAGAATTTAGTCTTAAATTGGGAGAAGTGTCATTTTATGGTAAAACAAGGTATTGTTCTCGGTCACATCATTTCGAGCAAAGGTATTGAGGTTGACAAAGCCAATGTGGATCTCATTTCTAATCTTCCTCCACCCAAACTAGTCAGAGAAGTAAAATCTTTCCTTGGGCATGCTGGTTTTTATCGACGTTTCATTAAAGATTTTAGCAAAGTTTCTAGACCCTTTATGTAATCTACTTGCTAAGGATGTACCTTTTATCTTTAATGATTCATGTCTTGTGACGTTTGAAAAATTAAATCAGTTGTTGACATCATCACCCATCATTCAGCTCCCAAACTGGAGCTTACCATTTGAACTCATGTGTGATGCATCTGATAATGCAGTATGACCAATGTTAGGACAAAGAGTTGATCGAATTCCCCATGTTATTTACTATGCTAGTATGACATTGAATGATGCACAATTGAACTATTCAACTACTGAAAAAGAAATGCTAGCAGTAGTGTTTGCATTAAAAAAATTTCGATCTTATCTCATTGGTTGTAAAATAATTGTATTCACAGATCATGCTGCTCTTAAATATCTTCTCACAAAGAAATATGTAAAAGCTAGACTAATCGTTGGGTGTTACTTTTGCAGGAATTCGACTTGGAATTTAAAGATAAGAAAGGCACAGAGAATGTTGTAGCTGACCATCTCTCTCGTCTCCATTTTAACACAATTATGGAATCATTACCATTAAATGAGTCATTCCCAGATGAACAATTGATGAGTGTGGAAGTATTACCATGATATGCTAATATCGTTAATTATCTTGTTACAGGTCAACTTCCAGAGCATTGGACCAAGTAAGACAAAGCCAAATTTTTTATGGAAATAAAGAATTTCTTTTGGGATGACCCTTATTTGCTCAAGTATTGTGCAGATCAAATTATTAGACGATGTGTCCCAGAAAATGAAATTAAGAATATTCTTTCATTCTACCATGAACAAGCTTGTGGAGGCCATTTCAGTTCTAAAAAAACAGCTACTAAAGTTTTACAATGTGGTTTCTATTGGGAAACTATATTTCGAGACACTTACACTTTCTGTTTTTCATGTGATAGGTGTCAACGAATGAGGAGCATTACGCGAAGAAATATGATGCCATTAAATCCAATTTTAGTGGTTGAGATTTTTTATGTATGGGGTATCGACTTCATGGGACCATTTCCCTCTTCTTTTGGCCATCAATACATATTGGTTGCTGTTGACTACGTATCAAAATGGGTAGAAGCAATTCCATGCAGAACTAATGATCACCAGGTGGTGATAGGATTTTTGAAAAGCAACATTGTTTCACACTTTAGATTCCCTCGAGCAATAATTAGTGATGGTGGTGCCCACTTTTGTAACAAAGCATTTAAAGCTCTTTTAACAAAGTATTCAATCACTCACAAAGTGGCGACCCCATATCATCCACAAACCAGTGGCCAAGTTGAGATCTCTAATCGAGAAATAAAGCACATATTAGAAAAGACGGTGAGGCCGGACAGAAAAGATTGGTCATTAAGACTTGATGATGCATTATGGGCATATAGAACGGCTTTCAAGACCCCGATTGGGATGTCATCCTACAGGCTAGTGTATGGAAAAGCTTGCCACCTACCTGTGGAACTCGAGCATCGTGCATATTGGGCCATCAAGAAATTCAACTTTGACATGTAGCAAGCCAGCTCAGAAAGAAGATTACAACTAGCAGAACTTGAAGAAATTCGCAATGATGCATATGAAAATGCCAAGATTTACAAGCAACGAATGAAAGTCTTCCATGACAAGCAAATTATGAGAAAATCGTTCACTCCAGGTCAGAAAGTGCTTTTATTCAATTCTCGCTTACCCCTATTCCCAGGTAAATTACGCTCTTGATGATCTGGCCCCTTTATTGTTCATACTTTTTTTCCACATGGAGCAATTGAAATTAAGGACCCAAAGAATGGTGTCACGTTTAAAGTTAATGGTCAAAGATTAAAGCTATATCTAGAGTACCAACCACATGGAGAAGACACCGAAATAAATTTGAGTGACCCACCATATTTGAATTTTTTTTCTTTTCGGTGATTTAATTTTTTTCTTTCTTTTTATTATTTTTGCATATTGAAATTATTTTTTATAAGTGTGTTTGTTTAACCATTAAGTTTTTTTTTATCATTGTTAATCATGAGTACCATACTTAAACCGTTCCTCTAGAACATTCTTAAACCACTTCAACGTGTAAAATCTCATCTCAAAAGGCAGATTCAATTTTGTAAAACACATCGTATTTGGGCTCTGCAACCACCAGAGTTAGTATCCTATGTTGAGGATTTAAAATGCCAACTCAGAGACATTGAGAGAAGTGTTTACGAAATCCAGTTGGAGCTTGAGGTAAATTCAATAAGAGGACGATTTTAATTTTCTTTGTGTGTTTTAATTTGTTTTCTGTTTGTGTGCTTTAGTTTGTTACCCCGTTGAAGTGGCGGATAACGGTACTCCGTGACAATCAAGTCGGTTACTTCAGTTTTCCCATAATAACCGATATTCTGAGGCGAAGGTATGGACAGAAACGAGATTCTAGCGAAGCTTCACAAGTGATTCCCTTCACTTCCTCAGAATGCCCTCCTTACAATCTATAAAGCTCAGTCCGAACGCATGCGATTGCTCATGAGGAATAACATACCTGCTGACATTCGTTGGTTAATCGAGGCTAAAGTATGATTGGCAGGTGAGTTACCTCCAAAATTTATTGCATACATACCTGGTTGTGGTAAAGGAAATTATGCAAGAAAACGAAGGGCTCAAAGAATTTCTGTTGCTTGTCATAAGTGTGCCAGAATGAATTGCGATAAAAAACCATGTTCTTTAGGAATGATATCTGATAACAGGGAAGATAAGATTCAATTCATTAGGGATGGCTTGAATAAGGAGTCATTGGATGATATCCTTTTGTCTCTTGAAACACATCCCAGTGGATATGTACAAGGAGCGATTCTCCAGTTATGGCCATTATTCTAGAAAGAGCATGCACGATATACTCTCGGGAATCTGACTATAAATGACCCTGTTTGCCAGTTTATAAGAAAACTGGATGGGAAGCCTATCCTCGACCCATAGAGGGCGTTCAAGCCGTTTCTGGACGTAAAACCAGAGGAAGATGTGAGCCACAGTCGCAACTACCTGTAAATATCTTTTTACTTCACTGTTATTTTATTTCATTGTTGTTTTATCATTTGCATTATTGTCTTTAATAATTTTATTTTGTCATTGTTTCTTTTTCTTTTTACTGTTTCCTTTTTGACTCGCGAGCCATGTGATTTACACGTTATTTGACACTGACATGCCACCTCATACACAGTTGTGACTCACTGTCACCAAAATTCTTAAATATGACTTTTTGTTAAGCACTCACAAATTTTTTTTGAAAAGTATCCCAATGGCAGCTACTCCCAATAGACAATTCAAGAACATTTGTGTGCTTTCTGGATTTAACTATGGCAAACATAAAGAGTTCGTTGAGGCAGCCATAGATCTTAGTCGAAGCATAGCAGAGAGAAAATTACACTTGGTGTATGGAGGAGGTAACCGAGGGTTATCAAAATTGGTCTCAGAAGCTGCTTTTATCAGAGGAAGCCAAGTGTTCGGTATCATCCCAAGAGCCCTAAAACCTTTGGGCAGTTTAATTGACTCACTGACTGGAGAAGAGTTAGTCGTCTCAGGTATGCAAGAAAGAATAACTTAAATGCTTAATCATGCTGATGCTTTTATTTTCCTTCCAAGAGATCTTGCAACACTAGAGGCACTTATCACACTAGCATCTTAGGCCCATCTGCACATTCACCAGAAACCCATCGGTTTGTTAAATGTCAATAACTTTTATGATGGCTTCATCGTATTTCTTAACCATGCAATAAAAAATTATGTCATTCCTTCCAATGCGAAAAAGCTTTTTTATTTGTGCCCTGGACCTTTGTGTTGGAGCGTCCAAATAATGATGGTAACAATAGCCACAGTAAGAAATACAAATTAAATTTAACTCTCCGCTTGTAAATATTTTCTTCTATGTTGCACCACCCAGGTGATGTCTTCTAAACTCTATTTCTTTCCTTTAAAACATTGAGAAGAATGTTTCGTTCTGGTTGGGGGGTGGGAATAGTTGACAATTGTGGAATCTTGGTTAAGTTTTTACTAATTTTTTATTGTAGAACTAACTGTTGCTAACTTTTTGTGTTGAATATAACTTAATATGGAGTGTAGTTACTCTAGAAACGCATCTTCTTCGTTAAAAAAATAAAAAAAAATCCAGATATTTTCTTTTTCTTTATTAATTTTTTTACAATAATTTTTCTTCTTCTTTCCAATTTCTCCTTTATAAATATACACTTTCAAATTTTTTTAGTCGAAGATGGCTGGATATGGAGTGTAGTGCCTTTAGAAACGCATCTTCTTAGTTAAAAAAAAATTATTTTTCTATCATTTTAAGTGTAACTTTTCTAATTAGTTTTTCTGAATCATTTTCACATTTCTGTATGAATATTTTCCTTTCATGTTTAGAATAGGTTGGGGGGTAGAATGTTGTTTAAAAAAAATTGTGTGATTTGTTTTAACATTGGATGACATGATTAATTTCAAATTTTAGTATTTGTATTATCGTTGGTCTTAAGTGATGTTACACTATATTTGCTATTTTACATGTTGATGTCAGAGATAAATATGAGTTGCTTGAAGGAATGAACATGTCATAATAACCCTTTTGCCCATTCTTTATACAGCTTAGCAATTTATTATTTTATACATGATCTCTAGATTTCTTTTGAGTTAACCCTTTAAAAAAAATTGTTGTAAAATTTAAAAAAAATGAAAAAATGTGTGTTGCTACACTTGGAGGCCCATCTAACTAGTAGATATGGAAGATTCTTTGGAGCCCTAAAAAATGATGGAAAGGCTATTTTTGATTCGTTTGAGTCTTTCTAGCCATCCCTTTTGTGAAATATCCATAGTTAACCCTTTTGAGCCTTAAAAAAAAACTTTTCTTTGTCAACTTATCATCTTGACCCACTCTAATTTGGAATATTACCCGATATCTTATAAGTTCCATCACCTATTTATATTTGAGAAAAATGTAAATCATTATTTTGTTCAGTGAAGTTATGCTAAACAAAAGCAAAAAAAAAATTATTATTTCAAAAATAAAAATAACAATAATATGTGAAATCCACCTTGCAACTTCAAAAAAAAAAACTCTACATTTTTCTCAAACATACACTTTGTTTTCCTTATTTCCCTTCTTTATTAGCCATGTTCCTAACCTACGTTACGTCCTAATAAAAGTTCTTCTTGATTTTAAGGAACTATAGTCTGAAGTAGAAGCTAGTTATATGGGCTAAAAAGATGTAGTGATGCATAATAAAAAAAAAGGAAAAAAAATATAAATAAAGTGGGTTGACTAGCATTTTTTATTGTCGTGAGATCGTATTATTTCTAAGCTGAGGGCATATTTCTTTTATCTTGGTGAGAGCATGTGATATCATTTCTTTATTATTTTCTCTCAATTACCATTCATTGCAGTGACTATTTTTATTGGGTATAATTTCTTTGTGAGAGTGTCACTATATCTAGTGAGATTTTGGGGTTTGACATGTCATTCTTGAAAGTAGATATGATAAAGTCTACTGGACTGATTCATGTGGATGGTTGATGTGGGTGTGATGTTTCTTTAGACTGGAAATAATGCTTATACTTTTATTTGATTACTATCATTAGTCTAATTGAATAAACATGAGTGTTAAAAAAAATTATTTTGGATTTAAATTTTGTTTTTGCTTTATTTACTAGGGACTAGCAATAAGTTGGTTGGGGGGTGTGTTGAGTGTTAGAAAATGTATATTTATAAAGGAGAAAATCGTCATTTTACACTTCAAGTTTTACTAACACCCTTACTTTTAGGTATTTAAACTTCTTGTCATTTAATTATGTGTTTTATTTTAATTAAGTATTTTATATATTTTAGGGGCATCATAGTCATTTCACAATAAACGAGAGATCATACGGCAAAACTGACATCACTTTTGAACTCAGGGCGGTCGAAAATCTTAAGAGGAGCATAAAAGGAAAATGTCATTGTTCACATGTACGGTACTATTCACATGTACGGTACTGTCTATATTACTATTCAGAACACTGTTTACATAGACGGATTGATGACATGGCATTGACTGATGAGGTGTCACGATCCTGTTGGACTAAAATTTTTATGCATTGTTGATCAATGACGTGGCAGCATATCAGTGAACCAAAAATCTCGCGTACGGTACATGCATTACACTGGATTATTTTCAACCAAACCGCGTCACTATTCAAGCCAGGTCAAACCGTGTTACTATCCACCCACGTGGTCAAACAGCGTACTGTTGACTGATGACGTGGCACAATCCTAAGCGTCCGAAATGTTTTCGATCTGATGGTCATGATTTACTCAATGTATCTATAAAAAGGAGGCTCTCCCCTCCTAATTTGATAGCCCTGAATCCAGTTTTGGACTCCATTTTCTATAATTCCTTCTCCATCTTGTACTTTCTACGTATTTTAATAAATTCTCATTTTGCCCCTAGTTCAATTATGAGTAGCTAATTTTCTTTCAAGCTTGGGTTGAAGGTGAAGTCTCAACATGTGTCATGGACTTTATTTGGTAAATTTATTTTCTCTTCCCCTCTAGTTTTTGTGGATGTTTTGACTTCTCGTCGACAAATAATAATAATCTTGTCTAGATACCGCCTTGGTTTCACCGGCTCTCTAGTACAAGGTTATTATTATTTTGCACGATAAGCCCTTAGCACCATATTGATTAGAGTGTGGTTCATGAGGTGTGGATTCCCCCCTCATGATTTAATTGGCATTAATAAGGAATATTTAGCCCATGGTGCATGTTGATGCGGATCCAGATACCCAAGTACGTCAAATTAATAGATTTTCACTTCAATTTATTCTTGCCATTTTAATTCAAATTTTAGGATAATCCAAATCATTTTTACCACAAATCCAATTACCCTCATACAAAATTAATTCTACATATAATTAAAATCCACCTCCTCGTTGGATCGACACTCGTCACCATTGATCTATACTACAATAGATTCGTGCACTTGCGAGTTCAATAAGATTTGCACAACACTTACATCGTTTGGTAGGGATTTATGGATGAAAGTAACGAAGAAGGAGATGGAGTCAATGAAAGTCAATTAGGTCTGAGACTTTGTTAATCTTCTTCCTAACCGTAAAGCTATCAGAAGCAAATGGGTTCTCCAAATAAAGCATAAGGCGGATGGAACAATCGAGAGATATAAAAAAAGATTAGTCGCTAAAGGCTATACCTAAAAAGAGGGCATAGACTATGAAGAGACCTTTTCTCTTGTAGTAAGGGTTGCTTCTATATGATTGATCTTATCTATCATTGCACATCTAGACTTTGAATTGCATCAGCTAGATGTAAAAACTATATTTCTTAATGGAGAACTGTAGGAAGATATTTACATGCAACAACTATAAGATTTTGTCGTTAAAGGAAAAGAGCACAATGTATACAAGCTCAAAAGATCTATCTATAACCTTAAGCAATCCTCTAGACAATGGAACCTTAAATTCCATCAAGCTATAGTTTCTTATGGCTTTAGGATGGCTGAGGAAAACCATTGTCTGTATAATAAGAAGTCTAAAGATGTTTTTGTGATATTATCTTTGTATGTGGACGATATACTGCAGGTTGTGAATAATAAAGAGTTTGTCAAAACTGTTAAAGGTTGGCTATATTCAAATTTTGACATGAAAGATATAGGCTAAGAAATTTATATCTTAGGAGTCAAAATTTTCAAGAATCGTTTAAAGAAACTTCTAACTCTATCACAAGAGTCTTACATCAAAAATATCCTTGAAAATTTCAACATGGCTGATTGTAAGCCAAAGTATAGCCCAATAGCCAAAAAACAATCACTTAGTCTCGATATGTGCTCTAAAACTCCTTAAGAAAAAAAAAGTCTAGAGTTCCTTACGCAAATACCATTGCAAGTCTCATATATGCCAGATATGTACAAGGCACGATATCAGTTATGTTGTAGGACTGGTCAGTAAATACCAGTCTAATCTTGGTCAAAATCATTGGAGTGCTATCAAGAGGATTGTATCATATCTCAAACGCACAACAAATTATTCTTTATGTTATCAAAGAGGTGGTTTACGACTTGTTGGATATTTAGATATCAACTGAGATGACAATCTAGATGAGTGTAAATCGACCTCATGATATGCATTTTTGTTAAATAGAGGAGCAATTACATGGAGTAGCAAGAAACAAACATGCACAGCTTTATTAACGATGGAAGTGGAGTATATTGCATGTTCTACAGTAGTGCAAGAAGCTATATAGCTTAAGAGCTTTATGAAGAACTTAGAGATTAATATAAATAATACTAGTCCAATAACTATCTACTGCGACAGTCAAGCTGCTATCTCTTTCTCTAAGGATGCCAAGTACCACAGCAAGTAAAAACACGTTGAGATTAAATACAATTTCATAAGAGACATTTTGGCGAAAAAGGAAGTAGTCATTCGATATATACGCATAGCATGATAGCTAAACCACTTGCCAAAGTTGTAACGAGAGATGTATTCGCCACTCATGCTAAATCATTAGAGCTACGTAGATTGTAATTTTACATTTTTAATATGTATTTATTTCTTGTGAACATCTTTATTACATAATTATTTTGAAATGCAATTATGTTCAAAGTTCTCTTATTTCAATTTATTTAGTGAAAGGCATAATTACACACATGTGAGAGTATGTCATCAGGTCATGACCGACTTTCTTGCATGAGTGTTGCCTCAGTTGCTCTAGGAGCAAATTGAGATGAGACAAGTAGAATAATGAAACAATGTGTTTGTTTGACAGCCAAATAAAAGGAGTTATTTTACAAGTTTTGTCGTCTTGATTAGAGTCAAAATTAGGTCTTAAACGATACTTCTCGTAAAGTGACTATAATGTACCCCACCATCATAGAGACCTGATATAAACCAAATGTGAGATCTTTTTTTTTTTTGTGCTAAATGAGAGCGTTCATTTTAAGAACTCAGATCAGACACTGTAGAAGAGTGATTGGACTAAGATCTGTACAGTGAATTGAATTAATGAGACATACAATCTAAATGGAAGATTCACTGTAATGCGTGTATCGTACCACGCGTACTTAGTGACCAAAATGGAAAATGAGATAATCACTCTTCTTCTTGATTGTGTAAGTTCCATATGACTTTCTATAAGTCAACCATGGTATCTTTATGACTATCAACTATGTTTTTTATATCTTAGATTGATGTTTGCTACTTTAGTATGTTATCTATGACCTTGACATGATTTGGTCTATGAAACACGACTAGGAAAGCGATTATTCTAGATTTTATGAACATGAGTGTGATAGGGAGATTTGTTTTTTCCTTTTATGTGATTCACTAGTCAACCAATTGTATAATACCTGTGATATATTACAATTATGAATACATAAAGAGATTGTGCAATTTTGGCATACCGAAGAGATTTAGTATGATTGAATATTAAAATGAATTAAATATGGGATACAATGAACATATACTGAAATTCTCTTGCATATGATTGCAATTGAGACATCTCTTGCCTAGGTTAGCAATTGATATATGTTTTGGCTCCCCGAATGGGTCTTTGTATATGTTTATGGTCACACGGTATACATGCTTGTATAATTGAACATATGTGGTTGTTCATTGTTTCTTTGTTCACTGATCTGCTGATTCGACGTCGCCCCATCATGCGTGAGTGGGAGATATTGGATAGGTCCGACCCGACCTGACCCGACCCGTACTTGGCAACTATAAAGCAGTTACCATGTGTGGTTTTGAAATTAAAAAGTAAGTTGATATAATATCAACTTCCCACTATGGTTATAACTCCAGCGAAAATTAATAATGCAGAGTGTGTGTGTGTGGCAAGATAATCTTCATCTTCTTCTCTTCTTTATCAAAACTAAATAAGAACATTGAACAATCTCTTCTTTATCAAAACTAAATAAGAACATTGAACAACTCATTTTAAAGAGGGCATTTATACTGTGATTAGAGGAGGATTTCCGCCTGTACTTTCTTTATGACCATCAACGTGATCCAACACTTAATTATTTTGCTGCTTAAAAAAAGGTATGACTTCTTGAATTCCTTTTATTTTTTTCATCAGCGGGCATATCTATCGTACTTAAAAATCACCATTGGATTCAATATATTTAATCCAAAGACTAAGATGAGTTCGATTATTAAAAAATTTGACAAAACTTAAAACTTGTAAAACTAGTAACAAGCACAATTCCCCAGCCTAAGCAGCTTATTTATTGAGTTTAGCCTAAAAATATATGATAAAATAATCCAGTTCTCTTACGTCATGCACGGCTCAACCAAGAAAATGAAAATCCTTAATTACTAATTCCTCTCATCTTCTTCTTCCACGACGATCAATAACGATACAAGCACCAGCTGGTCTTCTTCTTCCATAATAATTAACGGCAGCACAACGACGGGCTGATCTTCTTCTTCCACGGTGATCAACAATGGCACAAGCACAGACTAATTTTCTTCTTCCACAACGATCAATAGCGTCATAAGCACAGCCCCCTCAGCCCTGCTCAGTTAGTCTCATTGAGCCTTTTGCTTCTGATCTAGCACGTCTCTATCATCACTACTATCAGGCGCAGTCCACAAAAGGTAATGAATGTTAAGGTTTCTTATGTTTGCAATACCTATTAAGAATAAGACATAGGAATGTATGTTTCAGGACTAATGAATTTTTTTTATTGGTTCGGTTCCAAACTAATTAAATCAATTTGCTTATGGCTCTGAAATTGAAAGAGCAAGTAAAAGTTTAGGTCTAATTGACGAAACAGAAATGTAGACAAGGGTTTCTGAATAATAATAAGTTTTATTATAAAGTTTGAATGAATAAAATTAGGGTTTTGAGCCCTTTATAACAATTCTAAATAACACAAATTTACCAAAATAAGCAAATTCAAAATCTAATATGATAATTAAATCCTACTAATCAAAATAAGAAAAGAAAAAAATAAGGGCACTTAAATCTGAGTTCTAGTAAAAAAAGATAAAATTCCTAGAAGAATTAAAAAAAATAGGGAAAATCTTAAAATTAGGAAATGACCAAGAAATAAACAGAATTTTTGGTTCAACCACGGGGTAGAACAGCTTTTGTGGTTAGGTTTTGTTCGTCTTGTTGCAAGCTTTGAAACAGTATATTATATGCCAAAGACAGACACTTGTAGCGCAAGTTATGGCCCCCGGAAAGTACATTGCTCGCGACACACAATACCTACATCACTATAGAAAATATCCGTTGACAAATATTGCTAAGAATATAAAAGAATTGAAAGTGAAACGAAGATAAAAGTTGGTTAAGATTATGGTCGTTCAATTAGTGTGTTATTTCATTCCCCTTGTTGTACAAGTGTTGTCGCTATAACTCTAATTAGATGCTGAAACTATTATAGTTTTTTTTTTCAAAATTTATAAAAAGCAAACTTAATGGCATTAATGATAACTTTTATGTAAAATTGAAGTACCTGTAATTTTATTGATTATGTAAAATTAATTTAGTGAAATGCAGATTTCAACATTTGTGAAATTTTATATTGATGATGCTAAGGTTTTTTATGTTTGTGATTTCAGTGGTGAATGAAACATGGGGAGATATCGTTAATTGAATTTGAATGTATGTTTCAAGAATAATTATATATATATACATATATATATATATATATTGGTTAATTAGTTCGGTTGAAGCTAGTTAAACCCACTCGCTTCTTCTTGCTTCTAGTACTGAAAAAGAGAGCAAAATTGTAGGGGCAATGGAAAAAAAAACTAAAAAAGCCCCCATATTTTACCAAATCTAGATATTTATTTAAGACCAAAGTTACTCCAATGGTGGTTGTCGATAGCATTGTAGCAACCTCTTTGTGCCTTTGTGGATGCTGGTGAATCATTAGGAGTTCAAAAAAGAACGAAAATGTCTCGGCTTTGCATGCTAGTTAACTACAAATTATTATCCACTTAAAAATAGCATCCATTTTTTACTTATAAATTTATTGCACATCGAAGTACATATATTTTGGATATTTAAAGGCAATGCATTCCATCGTATGCATCACATTCAATTGCAAATCAACTTCATGTTGGATTTGCTTTAGTTAAGTATTGTTGCTAACTGAGAGTCAACATAATTTCGGTCCGTGATTTGTTTCTTCATTTTTTGTCCGTTGATGGTTGATTGGCGGTGGTTAATTGTTGTTGATTTGTGTTGTGTGCGGAATGCGAAATCAAGCGCACCAAATAATTATAGAAAAATAAAGGACACAAGAATTACGTGGTTCGGTAATTAAACCTACATCCACGGAGGCAAGAAAGAATAATTGTTTATTTAACAATTAATAGAGTACAAATATTTGAGTAATGAATCTCACTTCCCAGAAACCCAAATATACCCAGTACTCTCACACTGTGCAGAAAAGATAAACTCCCCAAACACACTTCTCTTACTTCTCTCAAAAGCTTAGAAACTTATAAGCTTAACAATTTTTAGGATCATAACAAATGAAGAATGCTTAGCTATTTATAGGAAAAATGTTGGCACTATTCATAAAACAAATATCAAGAAAAACCGCGTTCCAAACGAGTCCAAACTGCATGCAAACCGCGTTCAAAGCGTGTGCAAGAAGTGTTGCCACCACATGGATTTGACTTGACTTTTCAACAAATCTCCACATCGGTGAAAATTTATCCAAATCTGAGCCGATTTACAATGATCCTCCAAACTTCATCCTTCACATGATCCTCAAAAGGATCTACGTTGGCTGCATCTATCCAACTGCCTACGTACCCAAAGGTTGGGATCAAGCTTGCCGTAGTTCCTCTTTCCCAAGGAAACGCCTCAACATAATCGAAGGATCTAAATTAATTTCAAGCAATGTTGAAACTTAATTCTCGAAATCACCGTTGTCAATATGTCTGATGGGTTATCTCTGGTATCGATCTTCTTTAATAACACATCACCACCTTCGATAATCTCCCTCACATAATGATATTTCACATCTATGTGCTTCGTCCAAGCGTGATATATTTGATTCTTCGCAAGGAATATCGCACTTTGATTATCATAAAAGACTGCAATGTTCTCCTGGATTACTCCCAAATCACCTAACAAGCCTTTCAACTAGATAGCTTCTTTTACAGCTTCAGTTGCTGCCATATACTTTGCTTCTGTAGTGGACAAAGCAATTGTCAATTGTAGAATCGACCTCCAGCTAACTGGACCTCTACTCAATGTGAATACGTAGCCCGTTGTTGATCTTCGTTTGTCAAGGTCTCCAGCGAAATCAGAATCACAATACCCAACACATTATTGACCACAATCCTTCTTGAACAATAACCCAACATCAACTGTCCCATACAGATATCGGAGAATCCACTTTACCGCAAGCCATTGATTTTTACTCAGATTGTGCATGTATCTACTAACTATGCTCACTGCTTGAGATATATCGGGCCTTGTGCATACCATAGCATACATAAGACTACCCACAGTACTAGCATATGGATCACGAGCCATGTAATCGCACTCCTCTTAAGATCTAGGACATGAAGAAGAGCTTAATTTGAAATAAGGAGCTAAAGGTGTACATACCGGTTTAGTTTTTCATCCATGCCGAATCTTTCTAGCATTTTCTTCAAATAAGACTCTTGAGCCAACCATACGCTCCCATCCTTTTTGTCTCTACGAATCTCTATCCCAAGTATTCTTTGTACATCACCTAAGTCTTTCATCTCAAACTCAGAAGCCAGCTGCTTCTTTAATCTTTTGATCTCATCTCTATTCTTCGAAGCTATAAGCATATCGTCGACATATAGTAACAAATAAATGAAAGCTCCATCTAGTAGTCTTCTAAAGTAAACATGTTCACTTCTAGTGAATTTCTGCCCTTGTAAAAATTGATCAAATCATTTGTACCACTGCCTTGGAGATTGCTTCAGTTCGTACAAAGATTTAATCAACCTACACACATGATTCTCCTTTCCTGTAACTCTGAAACCACAAGGCTGAATCATATAGATTTCCTCCTCCAAATCTCCATGTAAGAACGTCATCTTAACATCCAATTGAGCCAACTCTAACTCATATTCTGCAACTAAGGCAAGTAGGATACGAATGGAAGTATGTTTTACAACTGGAGAGAAAACTTCATTATAGTCAATACCTTCCTTTTGAGCAAAACCTTTTGCCACGAACCTTGCCTTGTATTGAGGAGTTGTTTGATTCGGTGATCCTTGCTTTTTGGTGTAGCCATTTTTCCCTTTCGTAACTTTACAAGTTCCCAAGTCTAGTTTTGATGAAGAGATTTCATCTCTTCCTCCATGGTTAACTTCCACTGATCACTTTCACTGCTGCGTAATGCTTCACCGAAAGTGTTGGGGATGTCATCATTAATAACTGGAAGTGCATAGGCTACCACCATATCTTTAGTAAGCCATCTGGGTTTGTTTATCTCTCTTCTTGGCCTCCTTGTTGCTATAAAATCATCATCATCTACATTATCAATTGTTTCTTCATTTTGTGGGACATCAGAAGAAACAACCTCTTCTTCAACCTCCATAGTTGAACCCTTCTTTGATGTAGAATTAACTGGTACATATGGAGTTGCATCAAACTCCACTCGCTGCAATACCTCTTTGGTCTTGTTCTCCACCTACTGAGAACTTGAAGTTTTCATCATTGAACCTTCATCAAATGTGACATCTCTGCTATACACAAACTTTTTGTCTTCGAGATCCCAAAGCTTGAAGCCCTTTACTCCACCTTTGAATCCCATAAAGATAGCTTTTCTAGCACGAGGATCCAGTTTACCATCTTTGACATGATAATAAGCTGGACACCTGAATATACGAAGGGAATTATAGTCTTGTGCATGCTTTCCAAAACACATTTTCATAGGAGTTTTACCTCCAATTATAGCATAAGGCAACCGGTTTACCAAGTGACTTGCGTAGCTCACAGCTTTAGCCCAAAACTTTTTATCTAAACCAGCATTAGATAACATACACCGTACCTTCTCCAGTAAAGTACGATTCATACGCTCAGTCATACTGTTCTGTTGCGGAGTATGTCTCATCGTGAAATGTCTTTTAATACCCTCGTTCTGGCACACTTGCAAGAATGGATCAGAAGTATATTTAGCCCCATTATCATATCGTAATACTTTGATCTTTCTGCCAGTTTGAGTCTTCACCAATTTCTTCCATTTCACGAAAATCTAGAACTCCATCCTTTGCTTACATGGTGTACACCCACACACGTCTAGAAAAATTATTAACAAATGTAACAAAATAATGGCTTCCACCAATTGATGCAATCTTGGTTGGTCCCCATACATCACTATGAACATATTCAAGGATCTCACGAGTATCGTGATTAGCTGTACCAAACTTGACCCTTATTTTTTTGCCTACTACACAATGCTTACAGAAATTTAATTTACAGTTTTGGTACCTTTTCAGAGTTCATGCCTCATCAGAGTTTGCAAAGACTTCTCTCCAGCATGTCCCAGGCGTACATGCCATAGCTTGGTGGTGTCACTGTGCGCCTCAACAACATTTGCTTCATCAGTTGTACCTCCCTTTAAATAGTACAGATTGTGACGCCAAACCCCTTGCAGAATCACCATAACCCCATGTGTAAACTTCATTATACCATCTTTAATGGTAACCTTGTAGCCTTTAGCTTCCAAAGCACCCACAGAAATTAGATTTTTCTTTAAAGCTGGAACAAATCTAACCTCTTTGAGTTCTCTGACCATTCCATCAAACATTTTGAGCCGAATTATTCCTATCCCCATTGTACGACAATGTTGATAATTCCCCATCACAACTGCACCGGATTCTAAATTAGAAAAATCCGTAAACCATTCCTTAATAGGACATAAATGATAAGTTGCTCCAGTATCAATATCCACTCACTCGAACTAGCCACGTATGCTGCAGGAGTAATACTTAGTGAATAATCAGAGCCCTCATTTTTCCGTGCCATGTTTGCTGCTGCTGGTTTCTTCCCATCTCTCTTTTGAGCTTTTGGACAATCTTTCCTCCAATGGCCCTTTTCATGACAAAAGGCACACTCATCTCGAGCTATATTTCTGCTTCTCGATTTGGATCGAGAATTCTTTCTACCATGCTTCTTTTGTTTCTCCATCGCCCAATCTCTACTCACCAAAGCTTCAGACGATGCTCGTTCAAAATTTTTATCATTATTCCGAACCTCTAAGCTAGTCAATGTTGTGCAAACATCTTTGAAGACGATCACACTCTTCCCATATATCAAAGTAGTCACAAAATGGCTATATTCCTGTAGTAGTGAGTGTAACAGAATCATAGCCTTGACTTAATCCTTAATATCTTCATCAAGATTCTTCAAATCAGCAAGTAACTTTTCAAATCTTGAGACATGATCGTGCATTGACACCCCAGGCTTCATTCGAAAACCATATACTTGGCTCATTGCATGAAGGTGATTTTCAGGACTTTTCACCAGGTACTTCTCCTCCAATGTACGCCACAAAGTCACCGCACACTCCTCACATTTAACCAAGTATTTCACCTCCTTGGTCAAACAAGATCTGATCTGACCACAAGCTTTCTCGTTCATACGATCCCAAATTTCTTCATCATGCAAGTATCTTTTATTTTTCAGAACAACATCGAGATCGATTTGAATAAGGGCATCCATAACTTCGCGCCTCCACATGCCGAAGTTGATTTTCTAATCAAACTTTTCAACATCGATCTTCTGGCCTCCTAAAACAGGTGTTGAATAGCGATTTGACAAATCTCGCCTCCCACCTGAAGTGTCTCCTGAAATAGTCTCGGTAGATCTCTCCCCAATTCTGGAAGTTTCACCTTCTACAATTTTCTCAACGAACTATTTCCACTTGAAAAATTGTCTCTATGATGTTAATTTCGAGTGAATAAATGCATCCCAATTAAAAATCAGAATCCTTAGACTCTTATCGCCTTTGTTGATAGAACTTTCCTAGACATGCAAAAATACACACTACTTATAATAGACTGTCTCCCAAGTACAAATGGTTGTCTCCACCGTATTCGTGAATAGTACCATATGTGAACAGTACCGTATACGTGAACAGTACCGCATCCCCCAAGTACGAACCGTCGACTCTGATACCACTTGTTGTGCGCAGAATGCGGAATCCAGCGGACCAAATAATTATAGAAAAATAAAGGACACAAGAATTACGTGGTTCGGTAATTAAACCTACATCCACGGAGGCAAGAAAGAATAATTGTTTATTTAACAATTAAGAGAGTACAAATATTTGAGTAACGAATCTCACTTCCCAGAAACCCAAATATACACAGTACTCTCACACTGTGCAGGAAAGATAAATTCCCCAGACACACTTCTCTCACTTCTCTCAAAAGCTTAGAAACTTATAAGCTTAACAAATTTTAGGATGATAACAAATGAAGAATGCTTAGCTATTTATAGGAAAAATGTTGGCACTATTCATAAAACAAATATCAAGAAAAACCGCATTCCAAACGCGTCCAAACCGCGTTCAAAGCGTGTGCAAGAAGTGTTGCCACCACATGGATTTGACTTGACTTGTCAACAATTTGGAACTGTCTTAATAATAATCGTTTATTATTATTGTTGTTGTTGATTCGCTGTTCTTTTCATTAACCGTAATAATAATCGTTTATTGGAAAATGTTAAGCTATCCTATAGCTGAATTAAAGTGTGTTTATGTTGTGAAAATTTTTAATTTACTCGCAAACGCACGAATCTAAAAATAAAATAGTGGTAACGAGGTCAAATCCACAGGAATTGTTATAAATTAAAAAGTCTACTTTTAAATCTAAAATTAATATTAATCCTAACCTAGTTGACCAAATTGAGTTTTTAAGGGAAATAAACTAATTAAAATAAGAAAGCAATTAAAGTAAAGGAGAATTCAATAAGACAAAAATTACCAAGATTTCATAATCCACCACTATTCAACTAGTAATTATCTAATTATTAATTAATCTCCAAATTTTAGAGTGACAACTCAAAATCAATCTATGTCATCTCATGGATATAACAATTAAGCTCAATTAAAATTAATCTTGTGTAGGTTCTTTTTCTGCTTAATAGTATGATATGTAAGCATCTCATGTAAACATATTAAATAACAAAGAGTCAAAGTTTTCCTAAGCATTATGTATAAACAATTTAATGAAAGACACGGAATCAAAGATAATCATATATCAACTTGATATTAATCCTAACAATCAATAATGCATGATAGAATTGGTAAAAAGATTTAATATCCAACTAATCATATGAAACAAGAACTATAAACATTAATGAACATATGTAAGGAATTATTTAAATGAAAAGATAATTATTTTATTGAATAGGGTTTCATTCGTAACCTCAATATAAGAAAATTAGTTAGACATACTTAAATTGGGAGCAACAAAAAAAATAAAACTAGTCATGGGAAGCCGAACTGCCGCTCCTCTTCTCTAATGCCCAATGCTTCTCCCATTTGCGTCTCCGTGGCTTGCCTTTATATAATACGCAACTTGTCGGAATTCTTCTCAAATTATGATTGCTAGGAAACCGCCTCTCATAAGCCAATATCCACGCCCATACACCAAATCGTTTTTATAATATTTCCTTATTAAAATTTGAAAGCTAGCCGCTCGTTTGACTTAAAAGCAAAATGTCAATTAATAATGTCTTCTTTTAGAGTCTGGCACATGCATTTTAAATTGCCAAATCTTTGTTTTCTAAATGCATGTCCACCGTTCATTATTTGAAAAGAATGACTTCCGATTTTGATCTTCTTGACTTTCATTAATTCTTAGCTGCATTTTTGTCTTCTAATTTAATCTTTATTGCTTCCCAAATTAAACTTTTTCATATCCTTTTTATGCATAATCTCCAATTAATTTTTTATTCAACAAAATAATTTAATTAATTAAAAATAATAAATAAAAATAACTAACAATTATGTAATTAAGGATAATATATATATATATATTATAGGCTCATCAACTTAACATCTCTTTTATGATCGCCGCTACTCAAACTCCCTAGTTCGTCATTTCTACAACTGAGTTTCTAATCAAGCTGTGATTGACTCATGTCATAATTATCTCATGTCATATGAACAGGTCAAAAACTGTAAGAGGCATTTACTCAGAGAGGGAGGCTTTTGAATAATCTTTATTGTCGAGTAGACTTGCAACAGACAGATCAAAAGCGGAGAGCGGCGTTTTTTTATTTAAGTTGGCTTGTCGAAGCTAACTTAATTTTTAAGTTTGGTAGACTCAAATATATCTGTATCTTAAATAATTTACATAGAGAAAATTTCAAATTAGCTATTAAGATTACTATCATGTAATTATATGTTTAAAATAAGGTGATGAACTTTTAAATTTTAACGGTGAGTTGAGCACCATCTTTATTTATTTAACTTCCCTAGAATCTTATTGCTGCAAGTGAAATGCAGCTATCTTTTTTTTTTTTAATACTTCAAAAATTTTAGACAACTGGTTCGGTTTTGTAACCTTCATTGCTATTGGCGTAGTTGATTGACATCTATATCTTCTAATTTTTTTCTCTGATTTTTCTTTACTATGAAATTTATTTTCTATTATAATTTAACACCTATTTGTTCTGTACTTAAGCATCATTTGCAATTCTTTGTATTAATATTAAACTGTAATTTAATATTTCTTTTCGGTACCTGCTTTGTTTTTGTTTTATCATTTTTTTGTATACTGTTCTTGTTTTATAATTGTTTTATATATCTTTCATTTGTACCAAATTTTATATATACTGACTGCAATTAATGATATTTTCATGCATGAACTATGAACCTTTTCTTAAGAAAAGCAAAAATATGAAACCAAATGCTTTCTTTTGTCTTCATTTTTTTGGTTATTACTCATGTCAATTGCCTTGTTGGGCGTATTTCGAGGCTTTGCAGAGCCTTAAAAGGTAACCAAATTTCCTTGAACTCTTTGTATTTGACCTTTGTTTATTGCTACAATGATTATGACAATAAATAACCATATATAAAACCTATTGTCTGAAAATTTATTTAAAAGTGTTGGAAAATTAAAATTAGCAAATCAGATACTTTTTCTTATTTTGCTTTGTGTTTTTGGATTTTGTATATGGATCTATTTGCTGTTGTTAGTTGTAACAATGTGATTTTGGTTCTGTTATTATCAGTTATTTAGTTTATAATCTCTTTTATATTTTCATCTTTCATTTTAAATTGATGACATTTCAAGTGGACTACCTAGAGATGGCAGAAAAAAAAAATCCGGGTGATGTAAATTATAGAGGACACCAACTATATAATCTGTACATGAAACTAGAACCAATGAACCAAAACTACGAGCATTACATTAAACATGAAACTAATGATAACCTAAAATTACTTACCATCAAACAAGAGAAATTAGTCGCTGAACATGAAACCTCTTCTTGCACACTTGAGTCATTGATAATTATTTGAAGACTTAACCATTAAACTTGAATAATCAACCATTAAACATGAAACTAATGCCAACCTAAAAGCTTATGCAATAAACATGAAGCATATGATCATAAACTTGCAATCATATAAATCATGCGAATCATGCTATAATAAATGTGAAATACTTCATCTTGAAGTAAGAACCTTTAAACATGAAATTAATTCTAACTTCAAACTTATTACAATAAACATGAAACTTAGAATCATAAACCTACAACGATTTAATTAGATATAATTAAGTATAATGAACATGAAAATAATACCATCAAACCTGATATTACTACATTAAATATGAAACAAAATGTCTATTATTATGTTATTTTATATTATTTCTATTAGAATAAATTTAATTATTTTATATATTATAATATTTTTTTATTTAAGGGACAATCGGCTGCATATACCGGTTGGTCGCATTTATTTTTTTTATTTTTATAATGTTGGCAGCCAAACATTTAAAGAGTTCTTTTTTTTTATTACTTTCCATTTATCAGATACACGCATGTATATAGTAGCAAAGGCCTTGCGTTTGCACAAGTCTTGACAATTGACATTGATAATTTTTTAAGAAAATAAAATATTTAAATGGGTACAAGTTATAGAGAATCGAAATTTTGGACCGAAACCGAGCCGGTACCGGACCGATATACTTAATTAGACTGATGTATTCGGTTTTCGTTCGATTCTTAATTTATTTTGGTACATTTCGGTTCTCTAAAATCTTGCAACAAATTGGACCGAAATTTTTGGTTTATTCTTACACCTAATCGACCACTAGGCCTTTGACCGAAGTGATTGGGTTGCTGTCTTCATAAGTGTGTGGGCAGCGGTTTAAGTCCTCACAAAAGTATTGTGGGGGCTAAATATTTATAAACTCTTCTCACTTGCGAAACGCAAGTAGAGTAGGAACATCCCTCTTTTGTGAGGGTTATTTCGTCTGGGTATGTACTTAATAGAATTTAATGTAATAATATAATAATGTAAATCTCAATTATGTATATCTGATTGTAAATATCAGTGTACCAGTATTCAAAAAAAAAACGGGTGCGTAACCAGTATTAAAAAAAAAAAAAAGACACCTAATCGTTGCAATTATGTATATCTGATTGTAAATATCAGTGTACCAGTATTCAAAAAAAAAACTGGTGCGTAACCAGTATTAAAAAAAAAAAAAAGACACCTAATCGTTGCACACCCCTAAATAGGACACATTCAAAAATCTTGCAAAACATAATAAAGAGTAGAGCTAGTGAGACACCCATTTACAATTCTTTAAAACTCCTCTTTCGTAAATTTACACATTTGACCTCAACTAGAAAAATCAAATTAAACATGTATCATCCTTCTATCCACTAAAATAGGGTTAGTACTTGTAGGTGCTCAGAATTTTGAAAACTCTCAAAAGAGCCAGAGGCTAGTAGCTTAATTTTAAGCTTCAATGTGATTTTAATAGTCTGTTAATTGATATAATAAGCATTTTATATTTTTGATTTGTTGATTATTTTGATAAATTTTAAAAACTAATAGTTATATTTGAAAATAGTTCTCATTAACAAAGTATGTGAAAGTTTGAAATTAAGCTAGTGAAATTTCTACTAATTGCAATAAGAGATTACGGGGTTTTAATTATTTGTGGAATTAAAATGGGTGTATTTTAAAGTAGTGTGATTTTTAAATATT
This sequence comes from Citrus australasica, assembly GCA_029618585.1. NCBI lineage: Eukaryota > Viridiplantae > Streptophyta > Magnoliopsida > Sapindales > Rutaceae > Citrus > Citrus australasica. The sequence continues at coordinate 64,907 of JARCIV010000030.1, read as the reverse complement.
TTTAATGAAGTGTTTCTAGAAGAGAAATTTTACGAAGAGTTTAAAGGGGTGCTAATAGAAGTACTCCATAGTAAATATGGAAAATTAATATTCGTACCTTGTTTTTTCATTTAAAGTAGTTAAACCGTAATGAAATTAAATTATTTTATTAATTAAAATGAGACGTTAGCCAATATTGTTAATCCAATTATTTTATTAATTAGTTTATTAACTATTCTCAACTGATGTGAGACAATATCTTCTACACCCCTTATCATTTATCTCTTGATGAAAATTAAGAGATAAGATTAGTAACTATTCTCAAGTGATATGTCCTTTACACCCCTTGTCACAGGCAGGTTAGTCTTTTTTATTGATTCTCAATAAAATTGGTGGCTAAGACCTAGTGATTATTCTCAGCTGAATTGCAATAATTATGTAATATCCTCAAACCTCTTGTCACAAGGGTACCAATCTTTTTGCATAGTGCTAATCAAGTGGGAAGGTATCATGGGTGTAGTCATGCATAAGTCTTTCTACTAGTCTTTGTCAGGTGGAAAGATAATGTGGGCACACTGGCATATAAATCTTTTTGGAATGGCTGGGTTAGGTGTATTAAGTTTCAACTTGACCTAACCCAACCAGCGGCGGCCTCTACTTTTTCAGTGTTTGCGTTATTAGATTGGACTTCCATATATGATTACTCATCTAATAATCTAACCAATAATTAATTTGATCTTTTTTAATAGAAATTATCATTAAAATGTTTGTTCAGATTTAGTTGAATTGATCGGCACCACTCTCACGATATCTAACTAATTTAGGGGTGGCAATTTAGGTTGGGATTTATTTACTCGATTCGATTTAATACGAACTAAATGGGATTGGCTTTGAAAAAAATAGTTCATTTAATAAATGAGTAAGTTCAATTCAATTTGCTAATTTAACGAATCAAATATCGGTTTGGACATTGATTCGTTTGTTTATCTAAGATTTGTTTAACAAATGAGTCATAACAAATTGAATACGATCTATTCATTTAAAATTTATTTATTATTCGTTTAACTAAACTACTTATTTATCCTTAAATGATAATAAGTTTGTATTTTATAGGATTTTAAATTTGTGGTTTTTTTATTTTTTTACTTAATTTTTGTTTATTAAATATATTTTTTTAAACGAATTCATATACAATTTGATTCGTCATGTATTTGTTATATAATCAACGATTAGTAAATGAATTGAATCAAATATTCATTTAATAAATAAGTCGAATCCAAATCTAAGTCGAATCCAAATCTAAAGATTTCAATTTGTTTAACAAACAAATCAATTCTGAATCAACTGAATTTTGACATAGTTCATTTATGATTCAATTCAAATTCAATTTATTTATTCATTTTGTTGTCCCTAACTATTTAGACTATAGCATTTTTCAAAAAACAAAAAAAAAGTAAATAAATAAATCTTCTATTCTAATACATGTCACATTACAAATATTAACGGACATCATGTACATGGAAATATAAGGTTGATTCGCTAACGGATTTGACTTTTATTTGAACTTCATGAGTTGGGCTTAAAGTAAGGTCCAAAAGGGAAAACTTTGGTGCATATGCCTAATGCTCTATCAAGCGAGACCCCCAATATAGAATTTTGCATGTTTTATTTTCTTTTAGAATAAACATCGGTTCTTATGCATGTGCTAGCTATAGATTGACTACATTGAACGCTATATAGGTTTATTACACAAAAACAGAAGTCATTAACGTTCCAATTATAAATTAACTAATTAAGAACTGGCGTCACATTAAAAAATGAAGGCGAATGCTGAGTCCTAAAAATAAAGAGAATAAAAAGTAGAAAGCAAAGACAGCGAAGTCCGCGGTTCTCCTTTGAAGTGAAAACTAGGCCGAACCGTGTTGGTTCCTGTATAAAAACTTGACCCAACACGGCGACGTATGCTGGCATTCTGAATGTAGCCTCCAGTTAAGAAACCTACTCTGAATCCATTTCTCTTTTTGAGACTCTTTTCTGTTGTTTTCTTTTTAACATCTCTGTGGACTGCTGACAATGTCGTCAACGGCAGAGGAAGCGAGCTACATGTCCGAGAGAGATGAAGGTCTTATACTCTTATACATACATACATACATACATACATACATATATATTTATTTATTTATGTGTGTGTGTGTTTTAATTCTTTTTCAGCTAATTTCTTGATTTTATTTCTTGATTTATACTTCTGTTTCATATTTACTTTAATTACCATGAAGTTCGTATTCATTTTCAGCTAGTCCCATTTCATGATGATTTAAGGAGAAATTGAGAATTTCCTACCATCAAGATCCAAGATAATATGAAATCGAAAAATGCTAAAGAGACATAGAACTGATAAACGCAGAACACAAACAATGATAAATCTGTACTGTTTTACCGTATTTGTGATTAAATGAGTAAAAACACCAGTTATCGATATTTTGTGTTTTGTATATTTTTCTATTTAAATATTGGTATTTATGAAATATTATTTTCATACACTCTTAGGTGATGTTTGGATGGGAGGAGAGAAAAGTAATTTAAATTCTCTTTTAATTTCCATTGTTTGGTTTGACAAAATATATAAGAATTTAATTTCCATTAGAATTTAATATTCATTATAATATAGAATTTGAATTCCACAACAAGTAATGAAGAATTTAAATTCCTCTTATGTTAGAAACTAAAATTTTCAAAATTACCTTTCAACTTTTTAACTTGTTTAATGCCATTAATAATTATTATTTAATTGATTTAATATTATAAATGGACCTCCTCCGGAAAGTCGTCGGACCACTGTCAAACTTTGCCGGACCGCCGCCAGACTTTCGCCGAACTTCACCGGAAAGTCGCCGGACCACCACCGGACGTCACCGGACTTTCGTCGGAAAGTCGCTGGACCCTTCGCCGCCAGCCACCGGACCGTCATTTTATTTATATATTATTACTAATATAAATAGTTTAATATTTAAGGTAAATGATAAATTTATCTAAAGAAAAAAATTACAATTTATTTCTTTATCAAATCAAACAACAAAATTTAATTTCACTACTCTTCTCCATTTCTTTTTTCTCTCTTTATCTCCATTCCACTCTTTTCCTCTCCTCCATTTTCTTCAAACCAAACATGGCCTTATAGCTATCATCTTTACAAACTGAATTAGGTGAGACCCACGTAAACATCATTTACCTTATGATGTTTACATCTAATCAATCGCTTAGTATCACTTAATTAAGCAGCCAACTTAGATTATACAAGTTATTTGTAAATTGTTTGTGAGTTGCGATTGTGGTAACCTCATTTGTCGTTGTTCATATACACATTTGATAAATTAAGAATCCGATGCTCATATATGTGCATGCATATCATTTGTAGGAGGGACATTTGCACTCTATTCATAAATTTGCCGGTATATAAAGGTGGGATTGATTCCAAATGTTCAGGAGTTCTGCTATTTACACCGGGTCAAACCCCGGGTCAAACCCCGAAAATCAAAACGGCGTCGTTTTACTTTCAATTTGAAACGCTGCCGTTTTGAGTATAACAAAATCTCGTCTTCGTTTTCATTTCCCCCCGTCTTCGTTTTCATTTCCCCCCTTCGTTCTTCCTCCCCTCTCCCTCACCCGCTCTTCTCTCTCACTCACCCGATCCGTCTCCCTCACTCACCCCCTAGCGAGCTGTCTCCTGTTTGGCTGTCACTCACCCGCAAAGCTTGTTCTCAGGCCACGCCCATCGCCGACCAGAAAATCACCGACATCCCTGCCACGCCGTCCACGTCGCCGATCGGTCTTACTTGAGGGTGTGCTTGACAATTTTGGACCTTTGTTTGGCTGTCACTCACCCGCAACTATGACGCTAGGCTCCGGAGCATCCAGTGTTGTGGGTCAGTTTCTTCGCTGATGTTGCCCTTGTTTGTTCATTTTGTTTATGCCGTTGATTGATTTATTCTCTTTGTTTTGTTGTGTTTCTTGTTCTGGAAAAATCTAGTTGTTGCTTTTATTATTTTGTAAATTATTTTTTGGGTGGTTTTGTGCAGTCTGATGAACTTTTTTTTTTGGCATAAATGCATCTGGGTGGTTTTGTGCAGTCTGATGAACATTTTCTTATTCTGGCAAAATCTAGTTCTATGCGTTTTTTGAATTTTTGATCGCGAAATTTAGAAAATCTTTGGTAATTTGAAGAACTATATATATGTGAGAATAGTTACATTTTCTTGTTCTGGCAATATGTTCATTATTATATGTATGTACTTGTTCAGCATCTCAAAGATTCATCAGCTTTTTGTTTATATATGAAAAAACGATATATAACAGATTAATTATTCAATCAATTCATCAAAAGTGTAATCCTCCCAAAAAAAAAACTATGAATATTTGATAATTGAAAACCAAAATTAAAACAAATTAATACATGACAAAGTATATATAAACTATACATATAGTTGCATATATAACTAATTTTAACTTAATTTGATTACCTGGATTTCCTGGTAAATTTCTTTTTCTTTTAGCTGGTGGAGGAGGCTGAGTAGTACTACTAGAGCCATTCCTGCTGCTGTTATTAGTTGCTGTGGTAGTACTTGAAGCCAAAGAATTTGTAACAAGAAACTGACTCACTAGCCCTTGTTGTTGATGAACTTCTTCTCTATGATGATGATGATTGTTAATATTGTTGCCTAATGAAGAGAAGCTAACAGCATCACCTGTAATATTTGACATGGTAATGGCAATAATAATATTGAAAGCACAAGCAGATAAAAAATTGGGATTTGTTGGCAATATTGTGCAGAAACAAGAACAAGAGAGATGAAAATTGTGTGTTTTGAATTAATATTGTGTGTTTCTGTGTGTGTGTGTTTGTTTTTGGAGATCTGCATTTGTTTGGATGAGAACATGCTTTTGTTTTTGGAGATTCTGCATTTGTTTGCTGACATTTTTTTGAGGTAGATTCTGCATTTGTTTTTCTGTTAAGGTAGATTCTGAAATTGATAAGTTTGCTGACATTTTTTTGAGGTTGTTTTTCAGTTTAACTGAAACCCGGGAGTTGCAGTTTAACAAAACTGCCATTTACTTCTTTCAACTGAATTTTGGTATGTCAGCAAGCCGTATTCATCCATGTTAGGTTTATTGCTTTTGACTGAAGTTTGGCATGTGATCTATTATAGGCGCATGTTTGGAGATGATGTATTGGGTGCTTTAAACATAGAAATGGTGGAGATTGCACGTAGGTTTGGCGCTGCTTCAAAATTTACAGGCAGTGGCGGCGCGGTGATTGCATTCTGTCCCAATGGACATTGAAGCACATAACTCACAAATCTCAGTATCTAACGCATTGAATTGGTGTAGTAGATAAAACCAAATTCTCTTTTATGTTTTAAAGGCCTCTGCTTGTAAGATGATTTTTAATGTCAGTAAAGTTGAACTTTTCATTACGTTACAAATATGATCCATATGGAGTTTTGACACTTGAGTCTTCAGAGTGCCAAAATGGTGGTTAAAGTATCAGTTCACACAATGGTGGAGGATGTTTATACACACTTCAAAGGGGAACAGCATAATTTTATTTAAATGGCAATCCCAATTGCAAAGATATTTGAGTAATTACTTGTGATGGCTACTATCAGCTTTGAAAATTTTGACTGTGATTACTACTAGCAAAGTATAAAAGTTGAACAGTTCAAAAAATGGCAGATCAAGAAACCAAAAGATTGTTTTTTTTTTCTTCAAATTTATTTATTTTTTAATAAGAAAAGACCAGAATAGTGCAAGAGCAAGAAACTAGTCTGAAAGTAATCCTAGTCCTGGCAGCTGTGTTAACATACTTTTGAACAATTAAAGCTGCTAAGTTCAGCCGACAGTTTCCAATCACATTGCAAACACACATCTACCAGTTGCATAATCATGAAAATAAAAAATCAAGTTAAACATTACAATATGATGACATGGGAAATCAGCAAACATGTATACATTCACTCAGGTTCCATAACACAATTTTCATACTCTCCTTGTGTCTCGCTCAGATGCAAACCCTTCTCAAATTACAGCATCATCCGAAAAAAGAAACTACAGATATCTACGCTATCATTCTGATACTTACCATTACATAAATATCGTTACAGTAACACATTAATATAATAACAGTAAAGAAGTAACCTACTCATCACAAAGTGAAGCCATAAGCTCGCGTGGCGAAGACCAAACAGGAAGATCAATAAACGATTGCTTTAACTGTTCCTCTTGTGCACTGCACATTGCCTCTGCCACATCACACAAACTTGAAATATCGTGAATTATCGCTTCCTGTGCTTCAGCCTGCATCGCAATCCATAACTAACAAGAATTACAACACTACTCAACATTAATGAGTAACTGAACATCCCTTTTCATAAGGTACGGGTTTTGGCAATTCAAATTTACCAATTTAAATTATGTCAAATTAGGTTTCAAGAATTCTTCATCAGCAAAGCAAGCCCAAAAAATCAAGCTCATTAGCTAACAAAAATTCAAACTTTAAATGTTTTACGACAACCTAGTCTCTCAACAGACCCAGAATTCATACTTTAAGCAAGCAAAATTTCAAATTAAGCACATACAACTAAACATTAAATAAGAAAAAGACTCAATTACCTGCAAAAGGAGCTGATTGACTAGCGACCCGCAACCAATTTCATCCTCCTGCACCATCTTCGAAGCCGAACCGAGTAACGCCGCCGTTTCCTCCAAGTCTAGCAGTCGTTGTTGCTGTTTTTGGTGAGACTTCTCTTGCATTACGCGTAAGGTGTTCGACAAAAATTCCCACTGGTCGATCTCTTTCTGGTACTGTTCTTTGAGCTTCAGTAAAACCTTTCTCCTGCGTTCTCTTCGCTGCCGCTCCTCAGCCTCGGGATCCGGGCCTTGAACTGGTGGCGGGTCGTCCAGCCTCCGCTTCTTCCACTTGTGGATGAATCCGTCATCGTTGCAGAGCTCCTATAAGTGTGCTCTTTTCGTCACTTCAGACAACTCTAAAACACAACCAAAACGCGACCAAAACGCCCAAACCTCTCTTTGTTTCTGCTGACCAAAACGCGTGCGTTTTGGTAATGACCAAAACGCGCGTTTTATTTTCGGGGTTCTCCCCGGGGTTTGACCCGGGGAGAATAGCATTTTCCAATGTTCAGACGGAGGACAAGGAGCTATCGAATTATAGCCTTGACACAGGGGCAACCACTGAGACTAAACGAGCTCAAAATATTAAACATTTTTTGGAGAACCATCAAACTGCCAAAATCTTACTTTTCCTTTTAATGATCCTTGGAACTTCAATGGTCATTGGAGATGGTATTCTCACTCCATGCATTTCAGTTCTTTCCGTTGTCGGCGGCATCAAGGCACTAGGCCAAGGTACGTAATTATTCTATATACATATAATATTGGTGGCGAAAATAAAGATTTTGATTCAATTGCATCCATCAGCGGTGGATTTAGAAAAATAATTTTTCGGAGGCTAAATTAGAAAATAGTAGAATATAAAAGCTAAAGCTTTTGATATAGAAAATATATGCTAATGTGTTTGTGATTGTTCTTGATACATTTTCATATTTTGAAAATGTTATGAAATAGACTTATTATCAATATAATTAAATATATCATTTCTATATAAACAACTAAACTATCATTCATCCCTTTTGATTATAGAGATGATTTTTCATGAATTTCGTTGTTGAAAATGTTCTCTCTACTATTGCTATGTAAATTGGAAGAATTAATCCTAATTTTTGAAATAGAAAATATTTTGGATGGTAGTATATTATTATTATTAATTGAAGAGTAGGCTTTTATAATTCTTATGAGTTAAAGTTTAATTTTATGGATTTATAAATATGAAAATTATCTTAATAGATTTAACGGAGCTAATTAAAACTCAAAATAATTTTTCTTTTATTCTTAGATTTTTTTTATCTTTTTTGACCAGCCCTGCTAGTCATATGCTGGATCTGTCTCTGGTAGCCATAATGTAGAAACTATATAAATGAGTTGAGTAAGCTATAACATAAAATCACTAAAATTGAGAGTGCTAAAATGAGGATGAAAACAAGAAAATTGTGTACATAAAAACTAGATACGTGAGGGTAAAATAAGGGGTGATATTTTCACCCCACAAATTCTGCAATTCCACTTCACTTTTAAAAAATAATTACAAAATGTTCTCATTATTTTTAAATCTATCTTAATTTATTTTGTTGTGACTTAGATTTGTTTATTATATTTGACTAATAAGATTGATTTAACCTAAATTTAAATTGACAATTTTATTCTTAAAGGGTAAAAATACCAAAAATTTAATTTAGCTTCAACAATTTTTTAATATTATACAAAATTCATTGTTTCTAAATAGTTAATTCTAATTCAATAGTATGATTATTAATTTTAATTAAACAAACATAATGTCTTTTTGAGAAAATACTCATTAAATTATTAAGCTGTCAAATTTATGTCATTTACATGTAAATTATTGAAAATTATTAGATTTCTTTTAAGAAGTTAGATTATAAGTCACAAAATTAAGTACCTAAAATATTAGATATAAGAACACATATTTTTTCAGGCAAGTGAGTCATTTTATGTCATAAAATAAAATAATAAAAATAGAACTCTATTAAAGCTACTTTAATAGTAAAAAAAACAAAAAAATATTTTAGTTTATTTGTATTTATTGTAAATATTTTTTAGAAGTAGGGTGGGTTTACACAAATAATGGGGTGAAAATATCCCACCCGTAAAATAAATGTGTACAATTTCAATCTAGTCCCTTTTTTCTCTGATTTATTTTTTCCATGTTGCATCACGGTGCAGATGCTGTGACGTCGATTTTGGCAGCAATCTTGATATTGCTTTTCTACGTTCAAAGATTTGGCACAAATAAAGTGGGTGCCTCGTTTGCTCTCATTATCCTCGTATGGTTTCCATTTTTGTTTATGATTGGCCTTTACGACTTGTTCAAATATGACGCTATTGCTTTACGAGCTTTGAATCCATGGTATATTATGAAATACTTTATTGAAAATGGAAAGAATGCATGGATTTCCCTTGGTGGAGTTGTCATGTGCGTTACTAGCCTTGAAGCTATGTTTGTTGATCTTGGTCACTTCAGTGTTCGTTCAATTCAGATTAGTTTAAGTGGAATTGTGTTTCTAGCATTACTCTCAACTTATTGTCACCAAGTGTCACCACCTTAGGCTGGATGGGCCGAGTGTCGCAGCTTGGCTGGTGGCCTTGTGCCAAGTCTGGGCGGCAAGATGGGAGTGCTTGTGGTGAGCACGAAAGTAAGGCAAGCCTGACACGTGGGCTGGGGCACGGCAGCGAGTGTGCTCTATGGGATAAGCACGGGGGAGCGCGACAACAGCCAACGCAAGAGCATGTGTGGGTGGTATAGGGGCACGCGACAACATTAGACGCAAGAGCATGGGTGGGTGGTGCGTAACATCTCGCAAGCATGTAAGCATATGGGTGCGCGAGTGCTAGGCACTGGACACACAAATGCAAGGCACGTGGACGTGGGGTGTGTGGACGCGCAGGGTGCGCAAGCGCTGGGCGCAGCTGCGCATGAGCGTGGCATTATGGCGTGCGAGCATGGGGTGCTGCAGCGCGAAGCATGCGTGCTGGCTGAGTTTTGGATAGTGAGTGACATGGCACGAAACTAAGCCAAAGGCTGCGAAATGGGCCCTAACAATAAGCATGAGTGGGAGACATGGCCTTGCGATGCATGGCTAGAAATATGGGGACATGGAGAGTAGGCGGCTGTTACACACCAAGAGAGTGGGCATCGGCAGTTACGTCCCACAACCTCCTTATTTCTAGGCTTATGGGCAGCGGTTGCCTTGTTCCTTGGGAGAGTGGAGATGTGCTTCCTTGTGCATTCTTGGTGGGTTCCTAGTTTTGTGGGAAATGAATTGAGGTAGCGCAAGGGCAATGCGCCACCTCGCTTTAGCAAATGAGGGTGTCATTTGCAATATGTATATCTAGTGAAAGTGGGCATGTGTTTTGGGATGGCAATTTTGGGTGAGAGTGACATCTTCTAAGCACACATAGCTTTTTGCTAGGTTGTAACTTTTCTTATTGAGGGAAATAGAAAAGTTGGAGGCTAGTGTCTCTATAAAACTAGACTTGTGCGTGTTGGTTTCTCTTTTGTTGAAGCGAAAAATCATGGGGTGTGCATTTAGCACATAACCTCCATTGGTGTTGTTGAGTAGCTAGTCAAGCGAGGCTAGACGCCATCACAGGCTTGCCGCATCTTGAGAAAAGCCATGTGACAACTGGTATCGGAGCCCAAGGCTTGGGTTTAGGATTCTTCAATAAATGTCAAAGGAAACAACAAGGGATAGGTTGGCTAAATTGGAAGTTGTGGTCGGGAACTTACCGCCTAATTCGGATAATCTGGCAATCATGATGAAAGTTACTTCAGTGGAATTAGAAAATCTAAGACTTGCTTATGATGGATCAGCAAAGGATGTTGCTAAAAAGATTGGGTCGGTATTTGATGACGTTGCTTCTTTGGCAAGGGAACTAAGGGTTAGCATCGCAGCGCTTGAGAATTATGTGGGTTTGCTGAAGTGTGCGGTTAGCAACACATCATTGCAATAAGAGGCAAGGCCTGTGAAGATTAATGTGCCCGAACCAAAGCCATTTGGTGGCACGCGCTATGCCAAAGTGTTGGAGAACATCCCATGGGATGTGGAGCAGTACTTCAAGGCTGCTCGGGTACCCGAAGAGGAGCAAGCTTCAATTGCTAGCATGTATTTAATTAGGGATGCAAAACTCTAGTGGCAAAGTAGGCTTAAGGAGGATGCTGAAGCACAGAGACAACCTATCGAAAGTAAGGAGTCACTCAAGGGAGAATTAAAAGGTCAATTCTTGCTAGGCAACGCGAGATGGATTGCGTGGGAGAGCTTGAAAAGGCTCGAGCAAACCGGTTCTGTCCGAGACTATGTCAAGGAGTTTAGTTCTTTGATGCTTGACATAAAGAACATGTCCGATGAAGACAGGCTTTTCAACTTCATCTCAGGTTTGCAGCCATGGGCGCAAACTGAATTGTGGAGGCAAGTGGTGCGAGACTTACCTTCGGGGATTGCCACTGCAGATGGTTTAGTGGATTTTAGGATTGCAATCTCTTCTCCCTCGCAACCTAAAAAAGGAAATGATTCAGGAAAAACTAGCCCCTCTAAGCATGATGGCCGGAGAAACAAGGGCATCTAAAAGAAATCCAAATTGGGAGATTCACAAGAAAAGAAAGACTTGGGGTGCTTCATTTGTGACGGTCTACACAAGGCAAAGGATTACCCAAAATGCGACAAGATCAATGCCATTGTTAAGAAGACTGAAGTGGCACTGTCAGTGGCTGAAGCAAGTACTTCGCGGATGAACCCATTACAGTTGATGAATGCTTTAAGGGAGGAAGTCGTGGACAATAATACCAACTAAGGGCTGATGGTGTCAATCGTATAGGTAAACGGGCATGAAGTGCAAGCCATGCTTGATGCGGAAGCCATGGCTAACTTCCTAGCGTCGCATGAGGTGTCGCGCTTGGGATTGGAAGTGATCGCGGTAGGCAATAAGGTGAAAGATGTCAATGCTGCGAGTGTGGGTGTTTAAGGGGTGACCATTTGTTCCTTGAGGGTTGGAGCATAGGAAAAACATGTGAAACTTACTGTTATGCCTCTTGATGATTTTGACTTAATTCTTGGAATGGAGTTTTTTGTTGCTGCTATGATATAGGTGATGCCTTATCGAAAGTGTATCATTATCATGGGCTTGGAGACGCCGTGTGTTGTACTACGCCAATTTCAGGTTCATGGCAGATCAGAACCATCACTTTAATCTGCAAAACAATTTGCGAAAGGGTTGAAAAAGAAAGAGGAATCATTCTTGGCTGCGTTGATTGAGTTAAAATCGGATCAGGTTGTGGTGGTGCCTGATGAGTACGCAGAGGCGTTGAATGAGTTTGCAGATGTAATACCGCCGGAGCTCCCACAAACCCTTCCACCTAGACGTGTTGTAGATCATTGGATTGATCTGGAACTTGGTGCAAGACCCTCTGCACAGTCTCTCTACCGGATGGCGCCTTCGGATTTGGCAGAACTTTAGAAACAATTGGATGAGTTGTTGGATGCGGGGTTCATTCAACCATCTAAGGCACCTTATGGCGCGCCGGTATTGTTTCAAAAGGAGAAAGATGGCTCGATGCATATATGCGTGGACTATCGTGCCCTAACAAAGTGACGATTAAAAACAAGTATCTGGTCCCCAATATTATGGATTTGTTTGATTGCTTAGGTAGAGCATCTTACTTCACGAAGTTGGACTTCAGGTTAGGATATTGGCAAGTACGAATTGCGGAAGGTGACGAAGCAAAAATAGCTTGCGTAACTCGGTACCGGTTATATGAGTTCTTGGTGATGCCTTTCGGACTCACCAATGCACCTGCAACATTCTGCAATTTGATGATTGATGTTCTTTATGAGTACTTGGATCACTTTGTGGTGGTGTATCTCGACGATATAGTCGTTTACAGTGAGTCTTTGACGGATCATCTTGATAACCTTAGGCTAGTGTTCTCACAGTTATGGGAGCACAAATTGTTTGTCAAGAAAGAGAAATGCGAGTTTTGTCACCGGGAAGTGATGGTCTTGGGGCATTGGGTGAGCCAAAGCAGGATTCGAATGGATAAGAGGAAGGTCAAGGCAATTCTTGATTGGCCTGTACCTACGAAGGTGGCTGAACTTCGATCGTTTCTTGGGTTAGCTAACTACTACCACAAGTTTATTGAGGGATACTTGAAGAAAGTGAGTGCATTGGCAGACTTGTTAAAGAAAGATTGCAAGTAGGAATAAACAGAAACATGTCAACAAGCGTTCGAGAAACTCAAATTGGTTGTAGCTTCGGAGTCGGTGCTCAAACTACCTGACTTCAGTTTGCTATTTGGGGTGCATACAGACATGTCGGATAGGCCATTGGTGGCCTGCTTGTTCAAGAGGACCATCTGATTGCTTTCAAGACTCAGAAGCTAAAAGGTACAAAACAACGGTGCTCGGCACATGAAAAAGAGATGACGGCAATAGGGCATTGCCTAGGCATATGGAGGCACTACTTATTCGGTACGGTTTTTTCTATTGTTACTGATAATGTGGCTAACACTTATTTTAAGACACAAAAAAAGCTATCACCAAAGCAAGCAAGGTGGCAACAATTTCTAGTCGAATATGATTTCATGCGGGTACATAGGCTTGAGAGGCAAAACCAAGTGGCGGATGCTCTCAGCTGCAAGGAAGTTGAGGCGTATGTGGCCGCCTTGACTACCATAACAACAAATTTTCTTAATAGACTTAGGCAGCAAGCAAAGGAAGATCCTAACTACCGCCAACTCCGCGAGAAGATCAAGCAGGGCTTGATACAAAGATATTGGGTCGATGATGACCTAATTTATGCACGTGGTGGGCATACGTGTTGATGCAAGATTCTGGTTGCTCGTGTTACGACCAGGATTTCTGCTCGATCAACCCTACCACGATCAGAATTTCTCCTCGCACAATTCCTTTTCTCAATTCCCTGCGTTCACAAAAATAAGTCAGAGTGCGTCGGTTGTTTTCCCGGTGTAAACCCTCCGACGCTCAAGTCAGATATGAAGGTTTGGGGAAGGTTGGCCGTAAATCTAATGGCATTTTACTTAAATCTCAGTTTTTTACTTAGAGCTTTGCTTTTTCTCTCTTGGAATGACAAAAAATCTAACCCTTTTACCTTCGTCGGCTACCTTTTTATAGGCCTCCCGAGGATTCAAATCGCCCCTCCATTCGCGCCCATTATTCCCCCACTACTGTAGTTGTGGGCGGTTGCGTGGCTTTCGTGCCTTGATTCACGGGTCAGTGAACACGTTGTGCCAACTGTCATTGACCGGGTCTCCTCGACGCAAGCCTTAGTGGGGAATAGCTTTATGCTTCTACCCGCGGATTGGTCCCGCGGATGGTGTTCTCGAGCAGGAGCAGAGTGTTCCTGTTCCTGCTCCCCAGCTGCCAGGTTCTGTTCTCCTCTGCTGGTCTTTGCCGAAGCACATCCTGCTGCCAGGCGCCTGCTCGTCATGGCTGGTCTCGTCAAAATATACCCCCAAACACCGGTCCCCCAGTTTCTGGTGTTGGGTAACGCAGTGAACCGACAGTAGAAACTCAACAGTTCTGGCTTGCGTTGGGCGGCAAAAGCTGCCAAGAGTCGTGTCGCATTTAATTGTGGATGAGGTGACGTGGCGAAAATCTATCCCTCCATTCAAATTTCAAACCAAGAGTCACAAACCCTCGGGATCTGGGACCGTTAAATACTGGCAGCCCAAGAGTTGTTCCTCGTTAGGATAACTAAAAAATTTCTCAATCAAAGCATTCACCGTTTTCTCTGTTTTCCCGGCGAACGAGTTTCGGCAAATACACTCCTATCCTCGTCTCCCTCCGACTTTGCCATACTCTCCGACTAAGCCTTCCTCTCCGACAGCTGTTTCTTCAAGTATTACCTCTTTTTCCTCGGTCTTGGATAGCTGTAGATATCTCTATTTTCTTTTCTATTTTGTCTGGGTATTAGTCGGTGGTGGTGCTAGGGTTGTAGATTAGAAAATGTCGAAAGGTAAGGAGAAAATCATCGAGATAGACGACGACGAGTTGGACTTCTTACCTAGTCTGCTCGCCGACGCTGCCTTTGACCCTAGAATCCCCTTAGAACCCAGTAGATCTGATATTGAAACTAGGGCTAGGAGAATGTCCCCGAAAACAACCTCCTCGAGCCGAAATAGCGGTGATGTGGGACTATCTGGCTCGTCAAACACCCTGAGTGAGGACCAGAGAGGTGACTCTGGTGAGATGCCCTTACCAGAAACCTCACGACCAGGAATGAGGGGTACAATAGGAGGTAGGGCTTTATCACAGAATTACGTCATCGATTTCATCACGAGCACGACCACAGTAAATGAGCTTACTAACCTCCGGGTTAGGTATGAGATTCCTGATGAAATATACCTTAAGGTCCCAGGGAAGAAAGACACTCCTAACCGGCCTCCTAGGGGATATGTCACCCTATTTCTGGAGAGTTTTAGGTATGGGCTGAGGTGTCCCCTATAACCATATTTTGCTCGGATACTTAACGGGTTGAATTTAGCTCCTGGTCAGCTGAGCCCCAACGGGTGGAGAGTACTCTCTGGTCTGTTCATACTGTGGGATAGATATTGCCAAGTGAACTCACAGTTGATGAGGTGAAGCACCTGTACCAGCTGAAAAGCAGCTCCAAAGATGCCGGCTGGTACTACTTCCAATCTAGTACTAAGAGCAAGAAACCCATAACTGACCTTCCAACTGGGGGTGGTGGGACCTGGAAGAAGAAGTTCTTTTTTACTGGGGGTCCCTGGGGTCAAGTTGCAAAGATTGATGGGGAGGATTATCGCGTCCCACCCCGCTTCGTGGTCCCAGGTTGCCTGCTCGCTTTAGATGCCTTGGCTCCATAGTTATTTCTACTCTATTAGTTTGACCCTAACCAGGTGTCTGTTTGTGTTGTAGGTTCCTGGGGTGTTCACTTCCCGCTCAAATCCGGCCCGCTCAAGAGAGTCGAGACCGTGTTAGCCAATTCCTGCTTGTACCGAGAGCTGCTATCCACCCACAACCTGGTCGAATCTGGTTTGGTATCCGACGACCATAAGATGGAAGATGTCGTGATTGGAGCTTTGACCAGGAAACGGACTCGTCCTCCAGCTGCTAAGAAGAGCAAGGATAAGGACGCTCCCGCTGCGAAGCGAGCAAACATCGTGCAGCAGGCTCCTCCCCTGAAGATTTTGCCTCCTCCTGCCAAAGCCGGAGAGACTAGTGGAGCAACCACTGATCCTGCTTCCTCCTCTCCTCCCGTTAAGCCTACACCCTGCATAGCAGACTATTTAGTCCCTTATATGAATGAGTTCTCCAAACTTGTGAGCAAGAAGGATTTGGAGGAGTTTAACGGGTGCACCCTGGCTGATCTGGTGAGCTCCATGCAGTTCAGCGCCATCCATCTCGGCTGCATGACCACCTACTACAAGGCTAAGGTTGCCCGTTATGATCGAAAGATGAAGGAGGACAAAATGTCGGCGGTGACCAGCCGAGGCTGCCGAGAAGAAAGCAGGAGATTTGAACCTCGAGAACCTGAAGCTGCAGGAGCAAGAATCTCTTGCTCAAGCTAAGACCATGACCCTCGAGGAAGAGTTGACCAAAGTGCAGGAAGAACTACGAAGGCAGAAAGCTATGTATGAGGCTCAGCTCGAATCTCTCAGCGACTCCCATCGGATCCAGGTCGAAAACTTGGAGAAGGAAGCTGAAACCCAATACGACCAGGGGCTTCGACACTCCTATCGCTGCATCATGGCCGTCCTTGGGAAGCAACACCCAGATCTAAAAATGGATGACCTTGCAACTGGTGTTTCTCAGCATATGGATGAGGAGGCGGCAAAAGAGAATGCTGAGAATGCTGAGGGGGTGGAACCAATTGTGGTTGAGGAAAACTCTCCTCCTCGTGTTGACCCTGCTGCAGTTGGTGAGGCGAGTACCCCTTCAGACGCAACTGGTGCTACTCCTCCTGCACCTGAGGTGGACCAGCCCACTGAGGAGACTGCTCGGCCTACTGACCCGCCCTCTGCTTAAGTTTTAACTTATGTTGTACTTGCTTTTCTAAATACTGTGTGTAGCAACTTTGCAGCTTATCATAAGTTTAATAAAATATGTTACTGCTTGCCTTCCGGTATTGGAGTTGTGGGCTGTGAAATTTTCATGCCTTAGAAACTTTTTTAGCATTATGACTGCTCTTTGAATATTGTGATTTGCTCTTTCATGCCTTAGTAAATTTTTCATTGCTTGGGAGTCTGCTCGACTTTGCCTGGTCGAGCAGATCCTGGGATGCTCGGCTTCTGGTCTCGCCATGAACAGGCTTTAGGACTTGTTGAGCCTTTGCATGCCTTAGGGCGTTCTTCAATGCTTAGGCGTCTGCTCGCCTTTGCTTGGTCGAGCAGATCCGGGCATGCTTGCCTTCAGGTCTCGCCATAAACAGGCTTTGAGACTTGTTGAGCGTTTGCATGCCTTAGAGCGTTCTTCGATGCTTAGGAGTCTGCTCGCCTTCGCTTGGTCGAGCAGATCCTGGCATGCTTGGCTTCGGGTCTCGCCATAAACAGGCTTTGAGACTTGTTGAGCCTTTGAATGCCTTAGGGCGTTCTTCGATGCTTAGGAGTCTGCTCACTTTCGTTTGGTCGAGCAGATCCTGGCATGCTTGCCTTCGGGTCTCGCCATAAACAAGCTTTGAGACTTGTTGAGCCTTTGCATGCCTTAGGGCGTTCTTCAATGCTTAGGAGTCTGCTCGCCTTCGCTTGGTCGAGCAGATCCTGGCATGCTTGGCTTCGGGTCTCGCCAGGCTTTGAGACTTGGCGAGCCTTTGCATGCCTTAAGGCGTTCTTCGATGCTTAGGAGTCTGCTCGCCTTTGCTTGGTCGAGCAGATCCTGGCATGCTTGCCTTCGGGTCTCGCCATAAACAGGCTTTGAGACTTGTTGAGCCTTTGCATGCCTTAGGGCGTTCTTCGATGCTTAGGAGTCTGCTCGCCTTCGCTTGGTCGAGCAGATCCTGGCATGCTTGCCTTCGGGTCTCGCCATAAACAGGCTTTGAGACTTGTTGAGCCTTTGCATGCCTTAGGGCGTTCTTCGATGCTTAGGAGTCTGCTCGCCTTCGCTTGGTCGAGCAGATCCTGGCATGCTTGGCTTCAGGTCTCGCCATAAACAGGCTTTAAGACTTGGCGAGCCTTTGCATGCCTTAGGGCGTTCTTCAATGCTTAGGAGTCTGCTCGCCTTCGCTTGGTCGAGCAGATCCTGGCATGCTTGGCTTCGGGTCTCGCCATAAACAAGCTTTGAGACTTGGCGAGCCTTTGCATGCCTTAGGGCGTTCTGCGATGTTTAGGAGTCTGCTCGCCTTCGCTTGGTTGAGCAAATCCTGACATGCTTGGATTCGGGTCTCGCCATAAACAGGCTTTGAGACTTGACGAGCCTTTGCATGCCTTAGAAAAATATTGGATGGTACAGTAGACTGAATTTCCTCATTGGTTTATTGAATTTTGCCTTACATGAAATTGGTTTTACAAAATAAAAATAAGAAATGAAACAACAAGCACGAATAGAAAATTTACTGGAAATATTTCCTGAGATGCGCTGCGTTCCATGGGCGCTTCACCTCGTGGCCATCTGCGCGAACTAGCTTGTAAGCTCCGGGTCCAACCAGCTGCTTGACCCTATATAGTCCCTCCCAGTTTGGTCCAAGTACCCCCTGGGTCGAGTCTTTCGTGTTCTGGTTCACTCTCCTCAGCACCCAATCTCCGATCTTGAACTACCGTACATTCACCTTCTCGTTATAATACCGAGCAACCCTCTGTTGGTAAATGGCTGGCCGCCTCGATGCTTGTTCCCTCATCTCGGTTAGCAGATCCAGATTCAAGCACATCTGGTCGTTGTTTTCTTGCTCGTCAAAGTGCTCCGTCCGATGCGTGGTTGTTCCTATCTCGGCTGGCACAACCGCCTCGTGCCCGAAGGTCAGAGCGAATGGAGTTTCCCCGGTTGTTGTCTTATGGGTTGTTCTATATGCCCATAGTACCCCTGGCAGCTCATCAACCCAAGCTCCCTTATTTGCTCCAAGCCTGGTTTTAATAAGCCTCTTGATCGTCTTGTTGGCTGCTTCTACTTGTCCATTGGACTATGGGTGAACGGGCGAACAATACTTCAACTCTATCCTGAGGTTCTGGCAGAAATCCCTAAAGCTGTGATTATCGAACTGCCTGCCATTATCCGTTACCAAGGCATAAGGGATCCTATATCGACAGACCAGATTTCTTCATACAAAGTCGGTTGTCTTCTTCTCCGTGATGCTGCTAAGGGCTTCCACTTCTATCAAGGGACGTTATCTGCATGGCTTCCCTTGCTGCTAAGGAGTAACAACTTCGTGCGATTCTCTAGTCTCCTCGTACCACTCCTACAAACCCATTCACTCGGTACTTGAGGGCTAGATAATGGTTGGATAACACTGCTTTGCTCATCCTCAGAAATGGTCGGCCTAGGATCATTTGGTACGGACCTTCCTCATCCACCACCACGAAGTCCAGCATCATCGTCATTTCTGTTGGGGAGCTCCCAATCGTGACAGGCAGCTCGACCACGCCTAGACGGACCAGCTTTCCTCCTCCAAACCCCTTCAAGGAAGTATTAGTGTACTCCAGCTTCAGATCTGTTATTCCCATCTCCTCCAGAGTCGACTTAAATAACACATCCACTGAGCTCCCGGTGTCAACCAATATCTGATCAAACTTCTTGCTCGCAACAGTGGCCTTGATGACTAGGGCATCCTCGTGGGGGTATAAAATCCCCTCTTCATCCTCATCGGTCCACATTATTGGGGCAGGAGGGTACAATAATCCACGGTCCCTTATGGCCTCGTACACCTCGTCCAGGGGCACCTTCAAAGAAGTGTATCGCCCATAATCCTGGTTCTGGTCAATCATATGCACTGCCCTTTCTCTATTTGCACCACTCTGAGTTGAATGTGGTGGCAGTGCTTCTGGTCTGCTCCCTCTACTTCCGTGGGAGTGTGGATGATGAACACCATATGCTGAGTCGTGTCTTCTCCAAGGCTCCCTAACTGGTGACCGGGGGGGTTGTACCCTGCTTCGCTGATATTGTGGTGGCCTCTGATGAGGCTGGTAAGTGGCTACCCGACCTGCTGCACTACTACCTGAGGCTTGGTGGTCTTTTCTCCTGATCGGTCCACTTCCTGGTAGTGTCCTCTTTTCTTTCTTTCCCAGCCCTTCTAGCTGGTCTGTCTTAATCTGTGCGGCCTTTTCTTCCTCGATCTCTATATCCCTCTTGGCCTGCTCGTATGCGGCCGCATATGTCTGAATGACCAGGCTTCTCAAGTTATACCACAGCCTCCCTATTTTCACCCTTTTTTTTAATCCTCTTAATGCCTGAGGGTGGTTGAAGGCACCCAAATCGAGGACAACCCGGTGATACCTTTTGATGAATTCCCGCAGGGTTTCTTGCTCCCCCTGCTTCATGCTCTTCAACTCCATCATGTCATCTTCTGGTGCCATTGCCCCCCGGAACTGCTCTGCAAATTCCTGGCACATCTGCTCGAAATTTCTGATGCTCCCGCGAGGAAGCTTCCTGTACCACTCGCGTGCACGTCCCTCCAAGGATAACGGGAACACTTTGCACCTTTGGGCTTGAGATAACCCTTGCACCCCCTTTATATCGTTGAAGCGCTCTATGTGCACCAACGGATCAGTTCGCCTCGAGTATCTAAGGTCTGAGAGGCGAAAGTCTCTTGGAATGACTGCCCTCACGATCTCTGCTGCGAGCGGTGACTCCCCGTCCAACATTATCCTCCAACCAGGAGCTCTGCCTCTTCCCTGCATGTCGTCAATCACCTGCGCTAGTTTGCGCACTTCCTCCTCCAACTGCACGTCACGACCAGGGTCTCGTGCTGCAACTTGATCCCGTTCTTGCTCGACATCATGCAAATGTTGCCGGAGTTCTGTTTCCTCTGCGTTTGCCACCCCCGCTTCCTCATCAAAATTCGGTCTCGCTGGGGATTGCTTCTCCCCTCTATGAATATCCCCCTGCAGAGAGAAGTTACCTCCCTCACTACCAAATCTCCTGGTAGTTTCACTCCTCCTCGTACTATCACCACCTG
Source organism: Citrus australasica (assembly GCA_029618585.1). NCBI lineage: Eukaryota > Viridiplantae > Streptophyta > Magnoliopsida > Sapindales > Rutaceae > Citrus > Citrus australasica. Next base: position 44,144 of record JARCIV010000030.1, on the reverse strand, counting down.
GTGCCACTCCACCACCTCTCATCCTTTCCTCCTAGATCTCCCTTCGCTCTCTACGCAGCTCATGAAGGATGGTTGTTAGGGTCTCCATATGCTTTTCCATCCGTTCCATCCGGTCGAATATGGCTTTTTCCCGTGCTTCACTGGCTATCTCCCTCAGCGTCACGGAATCATTAAGCCTTGTATCACCCCCTTGTGCACTACTCCCACCGGTCTCCATTGTTTCTCCACTTGCTTTACTCATCTTCTTGCTGTTAACGGAAGCTTTTCGTTCAATTCCCCACAGACGGCGCCAAAATGTTGATGCAAGATTCTGGTTGCTCGTGTTACGACCAGGATTTCTGCTCGATCAACCCTACCGCGATCAGAATTTCTCCTCGCACAATTCATTTTCTCAATTCCTTGCGTTCACAAAAACAAGTCAGAGTGCGCCGGTTGTTTTCCTGGCGTAAACCCTCCGACGTTCAAGTCAGATATGAAGGTTTGGGGAAGGTTGGCCGTAAATCTAATGGCCTTTTACTTAAATCTCAGTTTTTTACTTAGAGCTTTGCTTTTTCTCTCTTGGAATGACAAAAAATCTAACCCTTTTACCTTCGTCGGTTACCTTTTTATAGGCCTCCCGAGAATTCAAACCGCCCCTCCATTCGCGCCCATTATTCCCCCACTACTATAGTTGTGGGCGGTTGCGTGGCTTTCGTGCCTTGATTCTCGGGTCAGTGAACACGTCTTGCCAATTGCCATTGACTGGGTCTCCTCGACGCAAGCCTTAGTGGGGAATAGCTTTATGCTTCTACCCGCGGATTGGTCCCGCGGATGGTGTTCTCGAGCAGGAGCAGAGTGTTCCTGTTCCTGCTCCCCAGCTGCCAGGTTCTGTTCTCCTCTGCTGGTCTTTGCCGAAGCACATCCTGCTGCCAGACACCTGCTCGTCATGGCTGGTCTCGTCAAAATATACCCCCAAACAATACGTATGTTCCTTCGAGAGGGGACTTAAAGAGGATTTTGTTGCAGGAGCCACATGATCCTTAATGGGCCGGACATCCGGGGTGGAAAGGATGATGGCGCTGCTGGAGCATTCATATTACTGCCTAGACATTGAAGATGACGTGCGGTTATACGTCAAAAATTGTCTAGGACATGCCGTTATACGTCAAAACTTGTCTAGTTTGTCAACTAGATAAGACAGAGAAGAGGAAGCTAGCGGGACTTCTGGAGCCGTTAACAAATTTTGAGATACCTTGGCAATCTGTTTCGATGGATTTCATTTTGGGGATGGCTAAAGCAGAAGGGCATAAATCGATTTTCGAAATACGCGATATTTATGCTTGCACCTCATGCTTGCCCAGAGGACAAGGCAGCGGAATTGTTCTTTAAGCATGTGGTGAAATATTTTGGTGTTCTAGAAGATATCATTAATGATCGAGATGCTCGATTCACTGGGAGGTTTTGGACAATGTTTTTCAATATCATGAGACAGATTTGAAGTTTTCTACTGCCAATCATCCCTAGACGGATGGACAAACGGAGAGGGTGAATGTATTGCTGGAAGAATATTTGCAGCACTATGTGACAACAAGCCAAAAGAATTGGGTAGACTTGCTGGATGTGGCTTAGTTTTACTACAACACCTATCGTTCTTCAGCAACGGGGATGAGACCAGCGGAGCTGGTTATGGGGCAGCAACCGTTGACTCCTCAAGAGGTGGCAAAATAGCATACGGGAGGGAAATGCCTTGCTGCATACCGGTTCACGCGAGACAAGCAGGAAATGATCGAGGAAGCCATTGACAGCTTGGCCAAGGCATCGCGGCGAATGAAAAAGTATGCAGATGCGGGGAGGAGGCCATTAGAGTTTAATGCGGGTGACAAGGTGTTGCTCAAGTTGACGCTACAAATTTGGAAGAAGATCAGTAACAAAACATTACATCGTGGGTTAGTGTCGAAATATGATGGGCCATTTGAAGTGGTCAAGAGGGTGGGTCAAGTGGCGTATCGGTTACGGCTACCCGAAAGGTTAAAGACCCATCATACATTTCACGTGAGTTTCCTTAAGCCTTTCAGTGAAGACTTTGCTGATAAGGAGCGCCAACATGCTAAGCGTGCTCCACTGGTGATTCGGAAACAATATGACAAGGAAGTGGAGAAAATCCTTGATCATAGAACGATGAGATAGAGTAAAAAGAATCAGAGAATGAAGTATCTGATTCAATGGAAGGGCGGTAGCGAAGCGAATGCTAGCTGGGAGAAGAAGACTTCATTATGGGAGTTTGAAAATCAGGTTAAGACATACATGGACTCCCTACTAACGAGGACGTCGGGCTCTTCTGGTGGGGACGTTTGTCACCACTTTAGGCTGGATGGGCCGAGTGTCGCAGCTTGGCTTGTGGCCTTATGCCAAGTCTGGGCGGCAAGATGGGCGTGCTTGTGGTGAGCACGAAAGCAAGGCAAGTCTTACGCATGGGCTCGGGCACAACAGCGAGTGTGTGCTATGGGATAAGCGCGGGGGCGTAAGAACGTGCGTGGGTGGCATGCGCGGGTAGCGTGCGCAACATCTCGTAAGCATGTGGGCACATGGGCGCGCGAGTGCTAGACACGGGACGCACAAGTGGCATTATGGCACGCGAGCATAGGGTGCTGGCCGAGTTTTGGACAGCGAGCGAGTTGGCACGAAACTAAGCCTAGGGCTGCGAAATGGGCCCTAACAACAAGCATGAGTAGGAGACATGGCTTTGGGACGCATGGCTAGAAATATGAGGACATGGAAAGTGGACAGCAGCGGTTACACACCAAGAGAGTGGGCAGCGGTAGTTACGCCACACATTCTCTTGATTTCTAGGCTTATGGGCAACAATTGCCTTGTTCCTTTGGGAGTTAAGATTTGCTCCCTTGTACATGCTTAGTGGGTGCCTAGTTTTGTGGGAAATGAATTGAGGTGGCGCGAGGGCAGCGCGCCACGTTGCCTTAGAAAATGGGGGTATCATTTGCAATATGTATATCTAGTGAAAGTGGGCATGTGTTTTGGGATGGCAATTTTGGTATAAAGTAACATCCTCTAAGCACACATAGCTTCTTGCTAGGTTGTAACTTTTCTTATTGAGGGAAATAGAAAAGTTAGAGGCCGGTGTCTCCGTAAAACTAGACTTGTGCATGTTGGTTTCTCTTTTGTTGAAGCGAAAAATCCTGCGGTGCGCATTTAGCACATAACCTCCATTGGTGTTGTTGAGTGGCTAGTCGAGCAAGGCTTGATGCCGTCACAGGCTTGCCGCATCTTGAGAAAAGCCGTGTGACACGAACCGTCATACCTCTACAAAAACCCTGGTGATGTGAGTGATACTTTTTACTCCACAATTCTGAGTAAGTTATCTCTTAAACAATATAGTTCACATTCTCAATAATGTTGGTTGGGTAACTTCAGCACTTGTGTCTCAACTGACATAATAGCTTATTTGTATAATATAATGTTAAATATGAGTGATGTTATGTTTACTTACTTGTGATACTTAGTTTGTATTTCAATTAATTTGTCGTCAAGAGAGATTTATCATTTCAAATAAAAATGATGAGGCTTAGTGATTAACTACCTTATTATGATTTGCTGTGTCATAGTCACTGTGAGCTTCAAGAACACCGAACACATCAGCAATGCATATGGAATTGCTGTGGTTGCTGTCATGGTTATTACAACGTTAATGGTTACACTTATAATGCTTGTTGTCTGGAAGACAGATTTGGTGGATTAAGACATTCTTTGTGGTCTTTGCCTTCATAGAGTTGATGTCTTTTACATCAGTCCTCTACAAATTTGTACAAGGTGGGTATCTTCCGCTAGCTTTTTCCTTATTCCTCATGATTATTATGGGAATTTGGCATTATGTTCACAAACAAAGATATGTTTACGAGCTTAACAACAAGATCTCTAGTGATTACGTGAGTTATTTAGTGGCGAATCCAGATGTAAATCGAGTTCCAGGAATGGGACTTTTGTACTCAGAACTTGTCCAGGGTATCCCTCCAATATTCTCTCATTTCATTGCCAACATTCCATCCATTCATTCAGTTCTAGTTTTTGTCTCAATCAAGTCCTTTCCAATTAGTAAGTCATTTTAGAGGAACGTTGCTTGTTCAGAAGAGTGGAACCAAGGGACCTGAGGATGTACCGGTGTGTTGTTAGATACGGATACAAAGATAAGATTGAGGAATCTGATGAGTTTGAGAGGCACTTGGTGGAAAACTTGAAAGATTTCATTTGGCATGAACATTTGATGAGTGCAACTGCTGAACAATTGAGGAGTGGTGGTAGTGGCGATCTTGGAGCCCAGGAGGAGATTCAGTTTGTGCAGAGAGCCAAGGACAAAGGTGCTGTTTATCTCTTGGGGGGGAAGCAGAGGTGGTGGCTAAGCCCAATTCTTCAATGTTTTAAGAAAATTGTTGTCAATTATGCCCACAGCTTTCTTCGGAAAAATTTCAGGCAAGGAGAGAGATTTTTGGCCATCCCCCAAAGCAGGGTTCTCAGAGTTGGAATGACTTATGAGGTATGATGAATAGTTTAGCTCAATGTTAATTTCTGAAATTAATCATGTTCATATGCTGTGACTTTGCTAGTCCAATAAAAAAACAATTGTAGTTCATATGATCGATAATGCTACCCCTTTTCAAACATGGCTACATAATGCCACACAATATCTGTTGTGAGTAAAAACAAAAGAATAACTGCTAAAGAGCCTTGAATAATTTGACTACTAAGATAAACCCATTCAAATACGCAAATAAAATAACAACTACAAATGACAAACACATATATCTCCCAACCTGTTGTTGATCATGGAAGCAGGTAGGCAAAAAACCTTAAATATAATAATTCCAAAAGAAGGCCAAAGTTTGTCTCTTCATTCGGATCTCTCATTTGGATTAATGCATGCACCTTGTACTCTGTGTCAGTCCTTGATTTTGTGTTAAAACACTTTTAATTTGGTCATATTTTAGTTTACAATCTCAACTACTAATCATTCTTAATTTCTAAACATAAGCGGAAAATTAAGTTCTTCGGAGATATATACCCTTGAATAGACGAGCATCATGATGCAGCTCTCAATCTAAATCTGAAAGCAGTAATATCCACATGCTGACGCATTCTCACTAACCAGCTTCAGAGACTAGCTAGCATTACATGCACATGCACTATCATCAATGTTTTGTAATTTTCAGAGACTCCAGGAGGGTTTCCATGCACATCGGACACAGAAGCAACTTAAAATGTCAACTTATTTGATTACTCTGTGATAGAATTAATGATGTTGCTATCAAACAATTCTAAATCAATATTAATAAAAATTGATGGGGCATAGTCTTTGGTTGACGTTGGTGTGTGTGTGCGTGCGTGTGTGTGTATATTATTACCATATAATAATATCATGAGCTTCCTTGTAACCAGCATTGCATTGGAAATACAGAATTAAAGGTTATTGCAAATTAGCATGTCAAACTTTGTTCACGAAGTCGGCGAAGATGAAAATTTTCGAAGCACCATTATTCGTAACGTTGAAAATGGATGTGATCATGGCTCTACTCCTCCCACTATAACCTCAAAAAAGAAGAGAAATATTCCAGGAAATCCAGGCAAGCAAGTAGACATTTTTCATAATCAACTTGAATAAAATTTCAATTAGAAAGCATAAACAGTACTGTGTTCACTGTCACAAATGTCTTTAATCAACATGAACTTTATTTTGGCCAAACTTTAGATTCTATTTTACTTTGCTATTTTGTAAAAGCTTTGTGTCAAGTCAAGTAGCCTCAGATTTTTGTACCATTTGTTTTGTTTTATGGTTTTGAATTTCGTATTTTACTCATTTTAAGATCATACTACCATCCCTTTGAATAGACCCAGATGCTAAGGTGGCGGCGCTATCCTCGAGGACACTCATGGCGACAAATAGGTACATTTGTGAGGTTTGTCATAAAGGATTCCAGAGAGATCAAAACCTTCAGCTTCACAGAAAAGGGCATAACTTACCCTGGAAGCTGATTCCAAGGCCAACCACTCAGGTTAAGAAGGGAGTGTATGTCTGCCCTAAGCCAAATTGTGTGCATCATCACCCAAGCCGAGCTCTTGGTGACTCAACTGGCGTTAAAAAGCACTTCTGCAGAAAGCATGGAGAAAAGAAATGGAAGTGTGACAAATGCTCGAAATGATATGCTGTTCAATCAGACTGGAAGGCTCACACCAAAATTTGTGGAACGAGAGAATATCGCTGTGATTGTGGCATAATCTTCTCAAGGTAACAACTTCTGCACAAATCTATTTTTCTTCATGTTCAGACTTTGCAGTTACTTTAATAACTGTTTTTCTGTCTAGGAAGGATAGCTTTGGCACACATATAGCATTCAGCGATGCATTGACAGGGAAAAAAAATTCACGATCAGCAAGAACCTTGCTGCCTCAGGAGGAATGGCACAGAGCCCAGCGCAAGAGTTGTTTAGTTCATCAATGCCTAGCACTGATTCTGATTCAAACACAAACATCAGGATGAATCCATCAATTTCTAGAGATAACATAGAAAATTCATTGAGACCATGATCCATGAGTTCAGTTGGAGTCATGGTATCGAGTAATCTAGATCCAATTCTCACTTCAAGAGTATCGAAACCTTATCTCAGCTCAGTTTATGGATCAAATGCCTGTGCCATGGCAATTGGCTCCAGCTTCGCGTCCTCAACAGCATTGTTACAAAAAGCTGCAGAAATGGGAACCATGATGAGTGACAATGCTATTGCTCCGATAATCCTCAAAAGGATTTACTGTTTTCTCGAGTAGCAGCATAACTTCATCAGGGTTTGTCCGGCTCGGCAGGGTAGCAGTAATGGTTTATATGTTGACAAAAACCTGGAGCCAGTCGATCAAAGAGAGAGTTATAGTGTTTCTTAAACTGCTGCAATGTTCGAGCCACCTCAGTTGTTGCAATCAGAAAATGGAAATGCAGCTTCTGCTTTGGTACAAGTTCACATGGGAGGACCTGAAAAAATGACAGTTGATTTCCTGTGGGCGGAAGTGGAACAACCAGTTGGGTCTGGGCATTCTAATTATGGGAAGAAAAGAAGTTTGGGTAGCACTGTTGTCGATTTAGGATATTCAAATGAGTAGCACAATTTGCATTCTCAGTGGGAGAATTCGGAAAAGTGTACAGTTCCATACTTTCATTCATGTGTTAGCTGCCAAATGTTGGATGATGTTTAACTACCTACTTCCATTATATAAAATAAAAGTACTTGCTTATGACAAAAAAACAATGGTCCTGACTGGTAACAAAATCAAATTTACTTTCTAATAAAAAATAGTTAATAGCAATTAAGAGAGGAAAAAAAATTGAAAAATACTAGAGGAAATTATCTATACAAACAGAATGCTACAAATTGACAGTTTGAGAGTTAACTATGGATTGTCTACAAGAAGTAGCACAAACCTTCTCCAGAGGAAGGCAACAATCAAGAATTTGAAAGAGAGGAAAAAGGAGGCATTCTTGAATGAAACGCCTACTGTCAACGATTCAATCAGACTTTCAGTATTAGAGGTGTTCAGTTTTCCTGCAGACATCCTGCAGACATCGAGCACTCAGCAAATAATTAAGAGGTTTATTAACAACCCAATGTAATCCCCCCCACCACCTAAAAAAAAAAGAAAATAAAAAGAAAATAAATAAGCTATTGCACAAGGCTGAACCCCAAGTATCCACAAAAGCAGTTGAGGATAGATGTGTATCGCTTGAACAAAACCAGAGAATTTCTTGCTTTGAGAGTTAGATAAATCATCAAGCCACCTTTCTGATCACACCATGGATTTCCCATACTGCAAAATGTGCGTATCAGACTATCAGTTCTGATCAGCAAGGTTCTGAAATTTCGTCTAGGTTGAGATCAGAACATTACCCCTTCCCTGCTATAAATTTGGGCACTAAACCAAACTTCAGTGATCCCCACGATGTTTCTCCCTGTCTGTTAAACCATGTTCTATTCCATATTCAGCAGCCAACATATCTGGCGTGTTCTGCCAATTGGCCTTGTGATCCCAATTTGTGCGCCTTGGCTGGGTCGCAGACCTCTCCAACCCACCAACACTGCCGAGCTGACTCTGAATATCATCAAAGTCCTCAGCAGCAACAGCTTGCCGCTTTCCCATCTCTATGTCAAAGCTTCTTTTGGGTACTTCTGGCCTCCTGGAATGGACAAATGACATTGGAGTAGCGAAGATGGAAGATGAATCTACCTTGACCTTTGCTCTGAAGTTGTTCCTAGAACTGGGAATCTTTGAAAAGAATATCTCCACAAAATTTCGGCCACAACCACGATTGTAAGGATTCATCTTTCTGTGGTACCGATAACGGAAATTCTCATAGGTTGTCTGTGCAAAAAATAAATTTTAAATAGAGGAAAAATATAGACATAATAAACAGGTATAAAGTAAAGATAAGAACCTGATTCGTTAAAATTAAATAGAGATGGAAAGCCGTTAGTCCTCCAACGAACCAAACAGTCACGAATGTATATAAAATCAGAATTCCTGAAACAGGAGACTTCATGAAAGCCTTCCAAAGATCACAATGGTACTTTTGCATTATCTTAATGATGTTTACCCAGCAGAAGGAAAAAACGTAGATGCATAGCAGGGTCGTGGAGGACACAAACATGAAAAAGAATCTGTAATTTCTCTGTCAAGATACCGTTTTTAAGTTAGGACATTATATATGAGCAACCAGCAATGAATAGTGAGAAAATAATCAAAATATCTGTTACTTTGCCTGATAGCTAAATAGAGGGATGCAATGCATGAAATTCAAAACGAACATGAAAAATCACAGCAAATTTTTTATTCTTTATATAAGGAAATTATTAATACATTAATTCCAATTATCACCAATGAAAATTTAGAAATATAAGTCACCGTTTTTTATCTATGTATTTTTATTTTTTTGTGGGCAGGGGTGGGGGAGCCCAAATTATTGTTTTAGCCCCCTACTTCCCTCAAGATTCGAACAAGGGTGGACAGCCAAAGAAAGCTGCTTCAAATAATTTCTGTGAGGACCCAACAAAGAGAGAAAGAGATCATGCAGCACTTAAAGAGAAATAATAGAATATGGCAGAAGCTAATTAACAACTAAACTGATCTAATTTGTCAAGAATAAGGCAGTCATTTTGACATGTATATTTTCAGATGGAATATTCTTCAGCTTGTTCTACTGAAGATGACTATAATCACATATCAATTTCATAAACAGACAGCTGTAATTTTTTTTTTTCCAACTTTTTGTTATCAACTTATGCCAAAATTTCAGAAGTACTGTTTATCCAAATGATTACCGGAATGTCCTACAACAAAGAAATCAACCCCTAGAGAAAATTAAAATTCTGCAGTCTCTCAGGAGACCATCAAATAAGATGGTTAACCGGGGCTAATTTTATATATGAAAATATTCTTATCAACCATATCCATCCAAGGAATGCAGAAAATATCACTCAGCGACAGCAGTGGAATAGACAATTCAAGCATATCTGGGAATTTGAGCAATGCAATTGCTCAAGAGGTTGAGGTCTATGCAAAACATCCAAACAAAAATGAAGATATAAACAGGTAACCTACTGGATGCATGTATTTTCATACTCAAGCATTAAACAATGATAAATTTGTAAAAATACTAGTAAAGAAAATTAATTTGAGAGCAATGACAGAAAACCGGCTTATAATACATAAATAACCTCAAGGCAAAATGGCACCAGAGAAAGCTTTTTGTTTCATCTGAAAATTGCTTATTATTCCTTGGCCCGTATACAGAAGTTCCAATTTACAACAAATAAGATAGTTTGAAGAAAAGACTAATGACTCTGAGTCAGGACTAATTGCTCTATGGTCCATGGCACAGGTAAGCATCTATGGACAGCTAGATCAATTAAATTTGCAGCCAAAAATATGGGCGACTCTCCACTTCAGGAGACATGGCAGGTACAAAAATTTCGACAAAGTTATTTAGGTCCCTAGAGAACACAGCGAAAAATAAAAAGAACACTCATTATACCATTATTACTTCAAATTGTGGACATTCTATCACAATATCCTAATAGACCTATTTAGCCCAAAATTATGGCCAAATAAAATTATAATGCAGTGACATTAGTGAAATAGAGAAAACAGGCAGAGTAGATAATATAAAAATGAAATTGCATAAACAGTTTACATTCGTCTGTTCAAACTCCAGCTTATTCAAACGAGATGGTACCTTGCCGATACACTGCCCGACCCATGGACAATGATGATCGAAACGCTCAACACAGTTATTACATATAGAGCAATGAGAACATCGGGGTGGACGATAGAGCATGCATGTATGGCAGTATTTGACCTTGACAACCATACCATTAACAACAACATCTCTAGTGGGTGGCAAAGTTGGACCACCACCCCCATTCTGACTTCCAAGCCAATCTGTAGAAATAGTTGAGCCATCATCTTCGAGTTCAGGAGGATGCAAATTACGAGGAATAATACCAGGATCTCTTCCGGACGTAAGTAAGAGAAGGAAAATAACCTGAAGAAGTTTGTTGAGCATGAGGGCAGTGTCAAAAACCAAATGCAAGGAAGTTAGCTAAAAAAGAATAAAAATGAAGACTCAAACTCACATAAAGAGTGAAGACAACACATATAGCTACAATAAGATTGCCTCTGTTGTGTTGGAATTCGTCAATAAGGGTTTGAGAAACAAAAACACAAAACAAGATCACTGGAGTCACAATTAGGAACAGTGTAAGGAATATCGACCGGACATCTGGACCAAATATAAGTCTACCTCCACAGCAAAATCTCTGAAACAGCAAAACGTTTTAATTCAAATGTTTAATACAAAGAAATAAATAAATAAATAAATTAAACAAACCCCACTTAGTAGCTACCGTTACTGAACTCAAAACAAACTACCAAAATAGCAATTGACAAACATTTGAAATTGAATTGTCAATTTAAAAAAAAATGAATGTGATTAAGTCTTACATTAGTTCCTTTCCAAACTTGATAAAGGCGAAGTGTTTCGGAGTTGCTATCAATAATGCGCCCGTTAGAATGGGAGAGCTGAGGCGGCCTTGGATTTGCATACATTTTTTGTCCTTTTAATTTGTTTTAATTATGTTTTTGGCCCTACAACCCTGCGATTGTCTCCATCATCCCCATTCTGCTACGATCTACACGTAAATTCCCCAATTTTCAAATAATTTTTTTTTTTCATTTTCAAGAAGAAAAATGTATATATCATGTAAATGAACCCAAAAAAAAAATGAAGCAGAATGAAAAATGAACAAAAATCGAAAATGTACCTTTAAGAGGATAAAGAAACCCTAATTTCAGGAAGCTGAGAATGCTGCAAGCGCAGCCTCGGGGAGATAAAATGGACGAAGAAGAAATGAAAAATATAGAAAGAGAAAAAAATAAAAATAAAAATGAAAAATGAAAAACAAAAAGTAGAGGCCAGTTTGCTCCGGTAGCCAGACAACTCGGATCGCCGATTTTCACGACTGCATTTTGTAATTTTATAATTTTTAATAATTAACTAATTATTTTAATACTTTACTGATGATGATGATTAAAGGACCTTGTGGAAACGGACACACCGTTATAGGAAAAAAAATTAAAAATTTTCTATTAAAAAAAGAAAAAATTTAATATTGTATTAATAATGAATCATTTTTCTAATCATATTGAACCGTCTATTAAAATTATTTTTTAAAAATAAAAGTCTACTAAAAATTAGCTATTGCCATATCCTTACTTTTAGGGATGTAAATGGTACTCGCAAACCCACAAATCCGCCTAAACCCACCGACTACTAGGGATGGCTAGAGCTGACAAAACGGGTCATCGGGTCGTGTTCGTGTCATGTCAGCTTCGTATCGTGTCAAATTTAGATCGACCCAAACCCGACCCATTTAATTATCGTGTCAAAATATTGAGACCCAAACCCGACACGGAAAAATAATCGGGTTACCTAATAACCCGCTTAATATCTATATATTAAACAAAAGTTACATCAAATATTTACACTTTTTCATACATATGTATGCACATACATATATAAATATATACATCCATACATACATATATAATTTATCAATATTATAAAATATACATATCTACTAAAATATTACACACACTATTGATGTTTTAATTATATATATGTAAATAATATTATATATCAATATTATAAAATATACATGTCTACCAATATTTTATATATTTACACTATTAAAGCTCTAAATGTATTTAAAATTTTATAAATAAAATATTGTGTCTATATTCATCCTTTTAAAGAATATAAAAAATTCTAATATTTGAGTTTTGATGACAAGAATCTGTAAATTATTTTAAAATAGAAAATATAATCGGGTCATTGATCGGGTAAATGGGTCAAGAGTTTTAACCCTAACCCGACACGGAAAAAAATCGTGTTGACCCGGATCCGACCCATTTAATAATCGTGTTAAATTCGACGACCCATACCCATTTATTGATGTCGTGTTCGTGTCGGGTAATCGGGTTGTGTCAAATTTTGCCAGCTCTAGGGATGGCAATGGGGAGGGGAGGGGAGGGGACCGATCTCCCCGTACCCATCCCCGATATTTTGCGTATGTCTTTGTCCCCTCCCCGTCCCCGTCAGAATTACTTGAGAGAATCCTCATCCCCTCCCCGAATAATAACAGGGGATCCCCGAGGGTCCCCAATCCCCGAATAACTAATACATTTTTTTTCGATTTTTAGTTAGTCATATTAAAATAAAAAATTTAAATAAAAGTAAAGTTCGAAATATATCTTACATTAATATCTATTACAAAAGTCATATACATTAAATTAGTAAGTAACGCAACATGCAAGGGATACAAACTTCTTTTACAAACTATCATGAACAAATTAATAGTCTAATACAAAATTATTACAAATAAAATCGAATTTAGATTCAAAATTAACTTTTTCAATGGTGGCGTGGACACTTTATAAATGTGGACTATTCTCTTTACAACACAATAGTTAAATCAGAGCAAATCAAGAGCAAATATTAGATTAGATTAGATATTAAAATTGTGATTCGCTGTGGGCAATTATAACATCTAAAAATAAATAAAAAATAGATTTAAGTTTAAAATATTTAAAGAATATTAAAATTAAAAAAAATATTGGGCTAATAGAATCTACTCGGTTCTTTTAATGTCCTAAATAAAAATTTAGGACTTTAATTAGTTAATTAGGCCTAAAAGTTTAATAATATAAATATTTTGATATTTTTTATTTTTACCAATATTTATAATTTATAATTTATAATTTATTTACTAGTAGTTTTAAAAAATTAAAATAAAATTAAAAATTAAAATGGGGAAATGGGAAGGGGATGGGGATTCCACCTCATCCCCGTCCCCTCCCCGAATAAAAAATTGGGTAAAAAAATTTCCTCGTCCCTTCCCCGAATAAGAAATTGGGTATGAAATTATCCTCATACCCTCTCCGAATGGGGAAAATCCCCGAGGGTACCCGTCCCCGTGGGAATTTTTACCATCCCTACCAACTACTTGTAATTTTGTGGGTTGCGGGAGGATTTGGAATTATAAAATGAAACTCGCACTAGGTTGTGGATGGATTTGATATTAGTCAAATAGTCGATGGATACCCACATAGATATTCCCTAACCCGTAGCTTTTTTAATTATTTTTTAATTTAATTTTAATAAAAAATATTTAAATCTAAAAATATATTTATTGTAATTTTGATTGAATTTTCTTTAATTTAATGTATGGATTATTATATACATATTGTAATTTTACTTATTGTAATTTTGTATGGATTATCATTCTTTAACTTAATGTATGGATTATTTCATTATTACAATTTCGTTCTTCAGATTAGTATCTAAAATGTATTATTCTTTAGAAAAATTAATCTTAATTATTATTATAGGAATCGTGTTAAATGGGTGCTAATGGTGGTGAATGAAACCAAGATGTTCTCTTGGAGCTTGTGTTGAATGATAACATGAAATGATAATTGTTATATTTAGATACTAGTTTGTGACTTTTTTTTATGAATTTGTGTATTTTATACTTAAATTTGAGAATTTGTGTTGAATTGATGTTGAAATTTTTATTTTCCATTTACATTGGTTAAATTTAGAATTCAATATGTTAGCCTAAAGGGCTACACATAATGTAATTTTGATGATAACAAACATGTATATTAAGTGATTTAATAAATATTGTATTTAACATTTTCACTAGTTTTTGAAGGGTAATATTTATGCAAGTGAATCAAGTGAAATTAAATTCAAGACACTTAACGGACAACGGCGAAATCAAGAATAAAGTTTAGAGTTCAACGGACTCATTATTGCGATAATTCTTGTAAAGCCGGTATGATTTAATATATACATGGTTTAGCATTTGAGAAGCTCAAGATTTTATTTAATAAATCATCATTTTTCATAAACCAAAGGTTTTACAATTATATGCCAAGTATTTTATATAATTAAGTTGTTTTTCAAGATATGAACTAAAATGAAAAAGTTTTGTAATCTTTAATTTTAATAAGTATTGTTTTGAGTTCTGGAGTTGGACTTATTTGTAAATATTTCAAACAATTTAGGTCATTATAATTTATGAAAGTTTGAGGACCCGAATGTAATTCACACATTTGAAATCCGGACAGAGAGTGAGCAGCTAACCGCCTGAGGAAAATATTATATTTTCAAGTTTTGGACTAAAGTAAAAGATTTTGAGAACTTTGAAAAATATGGGTATTATACTAAATTTTAAAAAGGACTTCTTTAAAAAATAATAATTTATTTTGGGCTATATCATAATTTTAGAAAATTTTTGGAACGATAATCATTATTTTGAAATTCTGAAATCGGACTTATTTATAAAGTTTTGTGACGTTTTGAGTTATAGTATAATTATAGCAAGTTTTGGGCCAAAGTGTAATTTTAGTGAACAGTATTACTGTAGCAAAATTAAAAAATAACGGTAATATCACTGTTACAAGCGGCTAGCCGGATAAATCAAGCAGGTAACCACTTGGTTGCTGGAATTTGCCTATAACGGCTAGTTTTCGGGCTCTAACTATAAAACTTCGTTTTAAGGACAAATGCAAGCATAAACAAGATCATATAACATAAATTGAGCTTCCAAATTGCAAATCATCATTTATTGAATCATTATTGAGTTATAATTTGTTTATCCACTCTTAAAGAGAGTTTCATTGTTGTAATTTTCATTTCTCATCAAATTGTGAGTGTACAAGTGTGAGAAACACTTGGGGTGATTAGATTGAGAGATAATCTCTTGATTGTAAAGGTTCATTGACACCTTAGAAGTCAATTGTAAACATTTGAAACCTTGGGAGACTTGAATAGTGAAATCCTCAAGCCGGGTGAGCTTGGAGGCGTGGACGTAGGCGGAGATTGCCGAACTACGTAAAAATCATTGTGTTTGTTTTCTCTTCCCTTACTCTTTTAATATTGTGCTTGATTGAATTTATGATTTTTTATTTGATTAAGGTAATAGATTAAACTGTTGTACGAATTGTATTGCATAAATTTAAAATCTCAATTCACCCCCCTCTTAGGTTGCATAACTTGTATTTCACAATATGCTATGTGGAATTTTAGGTTATTATTATAAATTTACATATTGAATATTTGTGATTTTAAATATGGAAACTTGCAAAAAAATTTGCCAGATACCATTATGGGTTCAGTAATTGTCAAAATCCACAAAATGTGGATTTTCTTAAAAAAATTAAAACTCGTAGAGGGTTGCGGGTGGGTTTGGTAATTTAAAATTTGTGCATGAATGAGTTTGTTAATGACAAACCTACTGTGGTTAGTGCCCATTGCCATCCCTACTCACTTCTCTTGTCTAACTAAAATGTTGTATTTCTATTCTAAAAAAAAAATTGTGTATTTCTGATCAAATAAATAACTTCTAGGTCTTTTCATTTTTTCAATTTCCTATTGGATATACAGGGTGAAATATAAGTGTGCAACCCAAGAGGGGGGGTGAATTGGAATTAAAAAAAATTCTCCTAGCAAATCCACACAACAAACAATCTAATGTCTTAATAAAAATTGAAAGCTATAAGTTCAATAAAAGCACAATAATTAAAGAGTAAGAGAGAAGAGAAACAAACACGCGAATTTTTACGTGGTTCGGCAATCCCCGCCTATGTCCACGCCTCCAAGCGATCCAAGCTTGAGGATTTCACTATCCAAGCCTTTCCAAGGTTTCAACCGATTACAATTGACTTCAAGGTGTCAATGAACCTTTACAACAAAGAGATTATCTCCCAATCTCTTCACTCAAGTGTCTCACACACTCAAACTCTTACAATTGAGATGAATAAATGAGAGTTACAATAAAACTCACTCAATGGGTAGAATTCAAATATGAAGAACAAGAATTGATTCAATGTGTTGTGTTTTGCAAGTTGAAGGCTCAAGATATCTCGTGTGCTTTTTGTTTTTGCTTGCTTGAGAGCTTGAAAATGAGTTGGATTTGAGTTCTTATAGTTTGAGCTGAAAAACTAGCCGTTATGCACATTTTGGTCGTAACCGAATTGCTGGTTATGGACATCCGGTTAGCCGCTTGATGTTACCGTTACAGACACAATTTTGAAATTCTGAACATCCGGTATGCCGCTTTGTTAAATCCGGATTGCCGCTTATGGTCAGAAGCTTGCTGCCCAACAACCGGATTACCGTTTGTCAGGATCCGGTTAGCCGCTTTCAATTCGGATAGATTCTGCCCAAAATCCGGCTTGCCGGATTTTCACATCCGGTTAGCCGCTTGCTACAGTGACTGCTACAGGTTAGCCGCTTTCACATCCGGTTATGACCCAAAACGTTATGAAGTTTGCAAATAGGTCCAATTTCAGAATTTTAAATAATGCTTTGTCAATCCCAAAACTTTCTGAAATTATGATTTCACCCAAACTATGCGAAATTATAGAATGACCCAAAATATTTAAATAGTTTCAAATAGGTCCAAATCTGAAATTCAAAAACAATATCAAAGGTTTTTTTTAAAATAAATTCATTTTAGTCCAAAACACTTTGATTTCATAGCATCATTTTCTTATTATAAAAACACAATTCATAAATCTTGTTTAATCAATATGTGTAGTTTGTTATCATCAAAATCAATATCTATAGCTATATAAGCTAACAATCTCCCTCTTTTTGATGATGACAAAACACATTACAAAAAATTAATCTAGTTATAAAAAGCTCCCCCTTAATCAATGCAAGGTTAAAAATTTTTTATTTAAAACAGACTCCCCCTGCATACATGCATACTCCCCCTGGATACATGCATATTTTTATAACACTTTTTATAACACATATTAAATAATTCTCCCCCTTCATCATCAAAAAGAATAAAAGAATAAGAGCTCCCCCTATCAATCATCAATCATCACAATATAAGCACATTAGTTTAAAAATATCCATAAGTATACGAAAATCCATATAATCCATAACAAACAATCAGATCAAATCCATATCATCCAAAACAAATACATAATCCAAAAGCATAATAACCATCCATAGAGTCGAAAATAAAAGAACTTAATACAGTAAATGAAATATAGGTGTGTCCAAATACAAGCATAAGAAAATTACCGAGGTGGTGAGGATGGTGGTGATGGAGGTGGATACGGATATGGAATGCCGAAGTGCTCAAAGAGAAGGCGCTGTCCATGAATGAGCTGCTGCTACTGCTGCTGAAACTCAGTCTGCCGCACCGAGAGTGTCCGTACCTCATCCATAAGCTGCTGAAGAGTAACCTCTTCAGAGGGAGGAGGCTGTGGAGGTGATGAAGCGAATGCAGAGACACCAGGAGCTGGAGCAATCACAGGAGGATCTCGACGTCTACGCTGCCCTCGAAATGAGAGTGAGAAAATGGGTAGCTGATCGGCTGGAACCACAACATTAAGTGGCCGATCATCACTTGGAGCAAGAAAAGTAAACTTGTTCTCAGTGTATTTGACCCAAGTGCCATTCTTCCACTCAAAGCCTAAGCTGAAAATAGCCTCATCCCCGATACCCTTAGACGGTCTACACGACGGTTCTTTAATTGGTACATCAAAAAATTTCAAGATTCGGGTAATGAAATGACTATAAGGAAGGGAGCGGGTAATCAACTTAGGTATGCTGAGTATGTTTAAGAATACAATCAAGCAAGGCGACATCCATATGAGAGACCTCATCCAAATGGCCGGATCTAGGAAGGACAATACTCTGAATAAAACGAAGTAAAATCCGGGTTTGAAGACAAAGACATTGGGTGCGAAAATAGACAGTACAGTCTTCATCGGAAAGGTCGACACAACGACATATATTCTTAACAGCATCAATATAAACATAGTCATCAATATCAGGAGGTTTCCTAGGAGAAAAAATGTCTAGGCCATCATCGGAAGATCCTAGGATTGAGTTCAAATCCGAATCATCAAATTCAATCAAAACTCCTCCAACTATGGTGATTACTCGATTCTTTTTCTCCGCGGAACAATCCATATTCTAATAAAATACTTTCACCAAGTCATGATATACATTTTCATCAACAACAAGGGCATTAAGCCAACCAACATCTTCCAACAATTGCAATAAAGTACTATTGCTAATACTAAGATGATTTAACCAATCCGGTAAAATAAAAAAGGTTTAGAGTACCTCACGAGTCATGAATTGTTGGTGAAATTGTGTGGCGAGATGTTTCTGGTTCTGAAAATGTGTGGACTCAAAATTGGATTGATTGGTGGTGCCCCTTGCTTCCCGTGGCCGGTCGGTTTATTGAACGGGGTCCTTGCCTTTTCTTCGAACCGGCCGTGAGCTTGACATTTTGATTTTGGTCGATTTAGAGTTAAAAATGATGAAGAGAATGAAGATGATGAAGATTGAAAGTGATTTTGAGAAGCAATTTGATCAAAGAACGGCTTGAGGAGAAGAATTTTAGAGAGAGAAAATGTGCGGTTAAACCCTAGGTTGAGATTTGGATCTAGGGATTTAGATGTTGAAAACGAATTTTGAGTGTGACTTTAGGCATAAGAACATATGGGGATTATGATTTATGGACTGGATTGCATCAAAACCGAGCAGAAATGGTGGATTTTGGAGTGAAAAATGAGAGAGAGAGACTGGTTTTTAGAGAGGGAACAGGAACCGGAAGACCGAATGAGGAAGAAGGATGAACAGTTGAAATAGCCCCCGAAACCGGCTTGCCGGTTTTCACTAACCGGCTTGCCGGTTTTCACTAACCGGCTAGCCGGTTGTGACCAGAATAGATGAACAGTTGAAATAGCCCCCGAAACCAGCTTGCCGGACGAGCTTAACCGGAAATCCGGTTTTGTTCCAGCAAGGGCTTCACGCAAATCCGGTGTTCCGGATATCACGAACCGGCTTGCCGGTTGGATCCAGAAGATAGCAAGTGAAAATCGGCTTACCAGTTGTCCTGAACCGGTTGGCCGAATGAGTCCAGAAAGTGAAAAGCGCAAATTCGGCTTGCCGGTTTCGAGACAGATTTGAAACTTTACAAATTCGGCTTTCCGGATTGTCTTGAACTGGAAATCTGGTTTTGTTCCAGCATGCATGCATGCGAATTCGGCTTTCCGGTTTGTCTAACCGGTAGACCGGTTGTGAGGCAGTGAGTTGCTTTCCGAATTCGGTTTGCCGGTTTTCATAACCGATTGGCCGGTTATGAGGCAGAGAGGAGGCTTAGCAAATTCGATTTTTCGGATTGAAAATCTGATCATCCGAATGTTGTCCCGAGAGCAACCAAAGCTAATCCGATTTTCCGGATTGAAAAGCCGGTTATCCGGAATTTGTCCCGTTAAGAAAAAAAAATGGTTTTCCGGATGAGTGGAAAGAGAATATTTGCTAGCTCTTATACTTGTACTACACATACCATTTTATTTTTGGCTTTAAAAATTGATTAATTTTAAATCATTTTGAGATTTAAAACTTTTCAATAAGCCATTTAATGCATGAAACATAAAATCATAAAATCATAAAATTACAAGCATATCAAGCTATTTAATTCATGAAGCATAAATCCATATAATAACAGACATATAAAGCCATGTAGTAAAACATAAATCAAGATGCAACATTCATCATTCCAAGCTCATGTTTTATCTTTATAAAATGCTCTTCGCTAAGAGGTTTTGTAAAGATATCCGCAAGCTGATTTTCAGTAGAAACAAATTTGATTACAACATCTCCTTTTTTAACATGATCTCTAAGGAAATGATGTCTACTTTCTATATGCTTGGTCCTATAATGTTGAATGAGATATTTAGAAAGATTTATAGCACTAGTATTGTCACATAAGATAGGTATTTGATCAAGCTTAATACCAAAGTCTCTAAGGGTTTGTTTCATCCAAAGAATTTGTGCACAACAACTACCTGCTGCAATATATTCTGCCTCGGTGGTTGAAAGCGCAACCTAGTTTTGTTTTTTACTAAACCAAGAGACAAGAGAATGACCTAGGAAGTGACATGTTCCACTAGTACTTTTTCTATCAACCTTATACCCAGTAAAATCGGCATCCGAATAACAAGTTAAATCAATATGAGTTCCTCTAAGATACCAAAGGCCAAGATTAATGGTGCCAATTAAATATCGAAAAATGCGTTTGATAGCAAGCATGTGAGACTCTTTAGGACAAGATTGAAATCTAGCACACAAGCATACACTAAACATAATATCAGGCCTACTAGCAGTCAAGTAGAGTAAGGATCCGATCATACCTCGATATGTCTTGATATCAACTTCCTTACCTTTCTCAACTTTGTCCAGATTATAGTAGTACTCATGGGAGTGCTTTTTGCCGTTCCATTATCATAGCCAAATCTTTTACGTACTTGGCTTGGTTTATGAAAATTCCTTCCTCGTTTTGTTTGATTTGAAGTCCAAGGAAGTACTTCAACTCTCCCATCATACTCATCTCAAACTCTTGGCTCATACTCATCTCAAACTCTTGGCTCATACATAATGAAAAATCTTTACACAACAACTCATTACTAGAACCAAAAATAATATCATCAACATAAATTTGAACAATAAGTATGTCTTGGTTCTTATGCTTAACAAAAAGAGTTTTGTTCGCTTTTCCCATCGAAAAATCGTTATCCAACAAGAAGTTTTTAAGCCTATCATACCAAGCTCTAGGTGCTTGTTTTAAACCATACAAAGCCTTGGATAACTTATACACATGATCTGGAAATTTTTCATTTTCAAAATCAGGAGGTTGTTTCACATAAACTTCCTCCATAATATATTCATTTAAGAAAGCACTCTTGACATCCATTTGATATAAAATAAAATCCTTATGACATGCATATGCTAACAGCATCCTAATGGATTCTAACCTTGCTACAGGTGCAAAAGTTTCATCAAAATCAATTCCTTCTTCTTGGTTGTAACCTTGAGCTACTAATCTAGCTTTATTTCTTACAACCACACCGGATTCATCCATTTTATTTCTAAATACCCATTTAGTGCCTATAATCGATTAATGTTCTGGATTAGGAACTAACTCACACACATTGTTTCTCTCAAATTGATTCAACTCCTCTTGCATTGCCATAATGCAAGATTCATCATTTTCCACATCCGCAAAGGATTTTGGTTCAATTTGAGAAATAAATGCAGCATGCTCACATGTGTTCTTAAGAGATGATCTAGTGGTAACACCTCGTAAGGGATCTCCTAAAATTACATCCTTAGGGTGAGAGGAAACATACCTCCACTCCTTGGGGAGTGTTTGAGAAGTACCTTCATTTTGCTCTACATTTGGTTCTTCATGATGTTCCTCTTGAATCCCATGTGGTGCGTCTTCTTGGTTGTCATT
The DNA here is from genome assembly GCA_029618585.1 of Citrus australasica. Taxonomy (NCBI): domain Eukaryota; kingdom Viridiplantae; phylum Streptophyta; class Magnoliopsida; order Sapindales; family Rutaceae; genus Citrus; species Citrus australasica. The sequence goes on along the minus strand of JARCIV010000030.1, from coordinate 22,224 downwards.
TTATGCTTCTTCTTCTTGTTCTTCTTCTGCATTATCATCAACAATGACTTTCTCCGTAAAGGAGGGGTTAGACTCATCAAAAGTAACATGCATAGATTCTTCCACAACTAAAGTTCTTTTGTTATAAACTCTATAGGCTTTGCTTGAATTTAAATAACCAAGAAAAATACCAACATCAAATTTTGGATTAAATTTACCAAGATTATCTTTTGTCTTTAAAACAAAACATTTACATCCAAAAACTTTAAAATAACCAATGTTGGGTTTTCTATATTTCCAAAGCTCATATGGAGTTTTATTAAGATTAGGTCTAATCAACACCCGATTTAAACATAACAAGCGGTGTTGATGGCTTTGGCCCAAAAATACTTAGGCAAAGAATTTTCATTCAACATGGTCCTAGCCATTTCTTGTATAGACCTATTCTTTCTTTCTACTACTCCATTTTGTTGTGGAGTCCTAGGTGATGAAAATTGATGTTCAATGCCAAAGTCATTACAAAAATTTTCAAATGCATGATTTTCAAATTCTCCACCATGATCACTTCTAATACAAGTAATAGAATAACCTTTTTCATTTTGAACCTTTTTATAGAAAATTCGAAATGCATCAATGGCATCATCCTTATTAGCTAAGAACAATACCCATGTGTATCTAGAATAATCATCCACAATTACGAATGCATAATATTTACCACTTAAACTAGCATATCTAGAAGGTCCAAACAAATCTATATGAAGCAATTGAAGTGGTTTTGAAGTAGAGATATGATTCTTGTTTTTGAAAGGAAGTCTTGATTTGTTTTCCAAATTGGCATGCTTCACAAATTCTATCTTTTTGAAAACTGATTTTTGGAATTCCTTTAACTAAATCATTTTTCACGATTTTTGAAATCAAATCCATGCTTGCATGACCTAATCTTCTATGCCACAACCAACCATCATCATGCAATGCAGAGAGACATTTATCATGTAATGATGCACAATCTATATTAATGGTATAGACATTAACACATCTATTTCCTACAAACAAGACTTTCCCATCACATGCATTCTCAATAACACATTTTGATTCATCAAAGATAACTCTATATCCTTTATCGCATAATTGACTAATACTAACCAAATTGTGTTTCATGTTTTCAATCAAACACACATTTTCAATGAGAGTAGAGGATACATTACCGACATTTCCAATCCCAATGATTTTTCCTTTTGAATTATCTCCAAACGATACATCTCCACCATTTTCGATCTTAGTGAAGCTCGAAAACTAAGAATAATTCCCTGTCATGTGTCTTGAACAACCGTTGTCCAAGTACCACTTATTCCTTTTCTTCTTCAAGCCTTGTAGAGAAAATCTCAAGTTTTAGGTACCCAAACCTTTTTGGGTCCTTGAGAGTTAGCAATAGTTCCTTTCGGAACCCAAACACATTTCACACCATAATATGCATTTCTCTTCACTGCACATCTATTTTTCATATGACCATCTTGATTACAATAATTGCATACAATTTGATTGTTAATAGATGTATTCTTCACAAAATAGCTCTTGTAAAATTTTTGTTTCAAATTTGGTTTATAACCAATGCCACTTTTGTCAAATACACATTTTTGTGAGTTTAGCAAATTGTTCAACATCTTTTGCCCATTTGTGAATTTTAGCACAATTTCATTTAATTCATTGCTCTTCTTTCTAAGCATTTCATTTTCATTTTTCAAGTCATTCATGTGTGACTCTAAGTGCTCATGTGAAGTGCTAGAATTATCAAATAATGCTATGCTATCATGCAATTTTTTATTTTCTAATTTTAGGCATGTAATCTTTGCACTAAATGATTCATTTTCATTTTTAAGCTCTATCATCTTCTTTTTAAGACATATATTCTTTTTACCAATCTTCATCAGCTCATCATGTAAATCCTTAAAGGCATCATGTAATTCATCATATGTAGGAAGAACACTTACCTCATCAAGTTCATCACATGATTCTTCCCCAACGGCCATGAGAGCTAAGTTTGTCATTTCTTGTTGCTCATCCTCATCACTTGTTTCCTCATCGCTATCATCCCATGTGGCCACCATAGCTTTCTTCTTGAGTTTGTTGAGAAGAGGACATTCCGGTCGTATGTGTCCGGGCTTCTTGCATTAATAACAAGTTATTGGCTCATTCTTCTCCTTCTTATTCTTGTAGCCTCTGAACTTTCTCTGCTCATTATTCTTCTTGTAAAATTTTCTGAATCTTCTAGCCAACATAGCCAACTCCTCATCATCCATTTCGCTTTCCTCATTACTCTCACGTTTTGAAGCCATGAGAGCAATGTTTTTCTTCTTTTCCTCATGCCCTTTTTCAGTTGCCAAATCTTCTTCATATGAAATGAGAGAACCAATTAAATTATCAATAGGTAATACGTTTAAATCCTTTGCTTCCTCAATGGCAGTCCTTTTTGGTCTTCATTCCTTAGATAGTGACCTAATGATTTTCTTGACTTTTTCGCTATTTGAAAAAGTCTTCCCTAGAGCTCCTAGAGTGTTCACTATGTCCGTAAATCTAGTATACATAGAGTACACATTTTCATTTTGTTCCATTTGGAACAATTCATATTGTCGAGTGTGCCTACTTATTTTAGATTCTTTCACTTGGTTTGTGCCTTCATAGACAACCTCAAGTTTGTGCCAAATCTCATTAGCACTTCGCAACTAGACACTCTATGAAACTCTTTCTTATCTAGTGCACAAAATAAGGCATTCATGGCCTTGGAGTTTAAAGAGGCTTTTCTCTTTTCGAATTCATTCCAATCCCGTGAAGGTTTTGGAATATCTTCTCCGACTTCATTTTTAGTCAAAGGCATGAAAGAACCATCATTAACAATTTCCCAAATCTCATAATCTAAGGCTTGCAAGTAAATTCTCATCCTAGTTTTCCAATATGGGTAATCATTTCCATCAAAGTACGGTGGTCCAGTGGTGGATTGTCCTTCCCTAAATGTGGAATCATTTTGAGTTGCCATTGATCTTTAGCTCTAGACGGTTAAGTCTAAATAAGTGCACCTCGCTCTGATACCAAATGAAAGATAAGTGTGCAACCCAAGAGGGGGGTGAATTGGAATTAAAAAAAATTCTCCTAGCAAATCCACACAACAAGCAATCTAATGTCTTAATAAAAATTGAAAGCAATAAGTTCAATAAAAGCACAATAATTAAATAGTAAGAGAGAAGAGAAACAAACACGCGAATTTTTACGTGGTTCGACAATCCCCGCCTACGTCCACGCCTCCAAGCGATCCAAACGTGAGGATTTCACTATCCAAGCCTTTCCAAGGTTTCAACCGATTACAATTGACTTCAAGGTGTCAATGAACCTTTACAACAAAGAGATTATCTCCCAATCTCTTCACTCAAGTGTCTCACACACTAAAACTCTTACAATTGAGATGAATAAATGAGAGTTACAATAAAACTCACTTAATGGGTAGATATTCAAATATGAAGAACAGGAATTGATTTAATGTGTTGTGTTTTGCAAGTTGAAGGCTCAAGATATCTCGTGTGCTTTTTGTTTTTGCTTGTTTGAGAGCTTGAAAATGAGTTGGATTTGAGTTCTTATAGTTTGAGCTGAAAAACTAGCCGTTATGCACATTTTGGTCGTAACCGGATTGCCGGTTATGGACATCCAGTAAGCCGCTTGATGTTACCGTTACAGGCACAATTTTGAAATTCTAAACATCCGGTATGCCGCTTTATCAAATCCGGATTGCCGCTTATGGTCAGAAGCTTGCTGCCCAACAACCGGATTACCGTTTGTCAGGATCCAGCTAGCCGCTTTCAATTCGGATAGATTCTGCCCAAAATCCGGCTTGCCGGATTTTCACATCCGGTTAGCCGCTTGCTACAGTGAACTATTTTCCAAAATTATAGTTTGACCCCAAAACTTTATAAAATTGTATTATGGCCCAAAATGTTATGAAAGTTTGCAAATATGTCCAATTTCAGAATTTTAAATAATGCTTTGTCAATCCCAAAACTTTCTGAAATTATGATTTCACCCAAACTATGTGAAATTATAGAATGACCTAAAATATTTAAATAGTTTCAAATAGGTCAAAATCCGAAATTCAAAAACAATATCAAAGGTTTTTTAAAATACATTCATTTTAGTCCAAAACACTTTGATTTCATAGCATCATTTTCTTATTATAAAAACACAATTCATAAATCTTTGTTTAATCAATACGTGTGGTTTGTTATCATCAAAATCAATATCTATAGCTATATAAGCTAACACAGGGATGGCCAATGGATTGTGCCGTCAAAGGAAGGCTCATGAGGGCTTATAGGCTTACACAACATGGTCCACTATGTGATTCCTATCAAGTTGTGCCATGTTTTTTTTTCATAAACCCAGCACTATTCATGTGCCAAGTACACTCTAAGAGAGTGTGCCAAGCTATTGGCTTGTTTTTTTGAGTTTTTTTTTAAGTCCATGTACTTTATTTAGCCCCACGTACTCTAGTCAAATTCGATCGAATCATAAGTTCAAAACTCAACTTCATATTCAATAATAATAAACTAATAATAATAAGAGAATATAATTCTAACTACTAAGTTAAACTCGACAGTATTAAAATTCATTTTTAATACTTAACAAAAATAACAATAACAATAACAACAACAACAATAATTTTTTTAAGGGTTAACTTCATTGTTAACTTGAACTTATATAGAGTCATAAATTATAATCCATAATAACATTAATGCATACAATTATAAAATCATAATATTTATAATTTTATTTATTAAAATCTTGATGTTATCTATTCATTTAATAAAATATAAAGTAAATAATTAGACTATTAAAAAAGTTTACACTAATAAAATACATTAAAATATTCAAATTCTAGTTATTTGTAAAATTATAAAATTTTAAATTTACTTTTACTAAAAAGTTTTACTTTAATATATTTTGGCCTCCATCCTATTAATTGGCTGCAGGCTGCGAGCTAGTCTATGAATGAAACATACTTATTACAAGCCTTTTGACTTATTGTGCTTTGACTCATCTCTAATTGTCTGATGCTTTTAAGGCACATGTGCCTAAAATTCTCAGTGCAACCCAACTCTCTTGCGTGCCGTTCCATGTCACATGCCCTAACAAAATGTTCTTATGCCATGATGTGTTGTATAGACACGTGTCGCGCCAAATTTCATTAGATTGGCACCCATATTACAATATTATATTATGACATTTAAAAAAAAGGCTAAATAAATATATACTTAGGATAGCGTAATTATAAAGAAGTTATAAAATAAATATTGAAAAGTTACTTTATAACTTTTTATTAAGTGCTATAGAATTTATTATAAAAAAATCTCTAAAATGGCGCTAAATTTTCCATATTGACGCCCATTCTTCCCACCCCAAGAAAAAGCCCAAAAACTTTCTATTATTTTTTCCCCAAATCCGTTTCATCTTTTTCTCTCTACAACTATAAAGTTTCCCTTTCCCCTTTTTCTAACCAGTCAAAAGTAGCTAAATTAAAGTTCATCTTCTCAAATCAATCTGTCAGGTATGTACAATGCTTTAAGCTTGTTACATGCTTTAAAAGGTGAAGGAATACTAATTCTTTGATATGCATGCATTACAGTACAAATAATAGCTTTTTCGGTGTTAGTTCATAAAAGAATACAAATATGGAAAGAAGTTTAAAGTTGATTTAGCTATATGGAATTTTCTTTGGAAAGGATACTAGTTAATTAAAATTGAATAGATGATTGGATAATTATTTGTATAGATGCTCTAGCTTGTCATAAAATTGGTTATCAAGATTGATAATGAATTAATGAACAAGTGAGACGACTTAAACAAGATTAATTAATGCACAAGTCGAAAACATAGACAACAAAAATTATGTAAGTATTTGTTTGTGATATATGATGGCTGGTTAGGCCTTGAAGGATGCAGACAGCTTTGAATTTGTTCCCATTTACAAAGACAAAGAATTAGAAATCTGGTATGTATTTGTGTTTATGAGGAAGAGTACTTAGGATGGGATGATGAAGGATATCAAATTTCGAATGATGAAAATGAATACCCATCTCGTTTGGATGTGGTTAAGGTTGACATTTAAAAGAATCTTGAAGAGATTGATAATGATGATTAATTAATATTATCTTTGTCTACTAGTCTTTTGATTTAAGTTGAATTTGCTATTAATAACAAGTACCCGTTGAATAATTGAATATGCTATTATTATAGTTGGCTGTTGTTCCTCTATTGATAGCCCTGAAAAATTGAAATTACCTAGCAAATGTAATTGTGTATTAGGATTTAGGAGATCTCTAATCTGCTTTGATTTTGATATTTTTGTTTTCTTTTATACTTGAGTGCACATTTTTTACAAATTTTATTCTTAATTTTATATTTAGTTTATTTTTTTATATTATTGAACAGGGAAATAATTAAGAGTTTGGGAGTAAAATTATATAAAATATCAAGAATTGGAAAGAATTGACGATGCATTACTTTTAATTATCAACTTTTTATTGTTTCTTTTTGTGTTATGAGTTATATATTATCTACTAGCATTTTTTTTTCGAAAAATATCCTTTCTTTTTGATATATTTCATGGCTTTATGGTCTCAAGTCAAGTGAGGACTTCAAGATGATGGACAAAACTTGGGTTCAAGTTAAAAGGTTTTTTAACTCGCTAAATAACAATTATATATTTACTATTTTCTTAAAATGTTATTAATTTTAATTGATAATTTACGTTTATTTGTAGAAATACAAAAGAATATCGTGAGGGAGTAAAAAAGTTTGTGGAAAATGCTACATTAAATTTAGAAAACCAAGGTTTAGTGAGATGTCCATGTAAAAAATGTCAAAACCTATGTCATCAAAATGGTGAAACAATTGAATTGCATTTGTTGAAAGATGGGATGGATATGTCTTATACTAGGATATGGCATGGGGAACAGTTGGAAATAAAAGATATTGATGTGGAAATGACTAATACATATAGCATGTCTAGAGATGTTGATGACCATTATAGAGGTATTCATGAAAATGTTGATGAGCAACAAGATAATTGCCCAATAAATTTTGTAGAAGATGCTAAAGCCCCATTGTACCCAGGTTGCTCAAAGTACACTAGGTTATATGCAGTAATTGTCTTTTATAAGCACTAGACTATGTACGGATACTCAAATAAGAGTTTTGATAACCTCTTGGAGATTTTATGTGATATGTTACCCGAATTAAATACTATTTTGAATTCTACTCGTTCAATTGAAATGTTATTAAAACCATTTCAACTAGATTCTATGAGGATACATGCTTGTGCAAATGACTGTTGGTTGTTTAGAAATGACCTAGAGAAAAGTGAAACGTATCCTAAATGTGGATCTTCTAGATGGAAGTTAGATGGTCGAACTAAAAAGATTCATAAAGGAAGTCCAGCGAAAGTGTTGACTTATTTTCCCATAATACTAAGGTTTAGAAAGATGCTTGAGTCACCAAAAATGGCAGAACAATTGAGATGACATTATGATTGATTAGTGTTAAAATGTACGAATGTCAAATTTAGATTCCAGAAATCTAAGAAATTATGTCATTGTCGAGGAGGATCCAAGACTTTTGTTGTAAATTTTTACGTTTTTACCACGGTAAATGTGGTAATTGTAAAATTAAAAGTTTTTATCATGTTAGATATGGTAATTGTTAGTGGAATGTGTTGGATGTGCTTAGTGGATTAAGTTAGGTTTATGTTTTATTAGTGAGACAAATGTAAGGCTAAGATGTAATTAGATTTATTTATTTGTGTGGTATGGATTTATCATGTAATAGTATAAATAGAGAAGGCCAGAGGGGGAGTGAACACATCTCTTTTCTTCTTTCTCCTCAAATTCTTCTTCTCATATCTGTTTGTAATAATATTGTGGGAAATTTACAACCGTCCACCTGTTTGTTTTCTCTTTTTTAAAAATACACAAACACTTTTTTTTTTCTCAGCGCGCCACCTGAAATTTGCTTTTTGTTGCATTCTTCCACTTCCGTCTAAATTCCGTTAGCAAATTTAACGGAATGACATTTTTACCCCTCAAAATTACAATTTAACCCAAAATAAATAGAAATTGGAGATTAATTGGATGCATTTAATTTTTTTCAAAGATGGATGCTAGAAATTGGAGGAAAATAATGTTTGTTGCTTGCTAAATTTAGAAAATTTGTATTTATTTTTTTGGAGGAAAATAGTATTTGTTACTTGTTAGATTTAGAAAATTTATATTTATTTTTTCTCTTTCAAAAAAATAAATACAAATTTTTAAAATTGGAGGAAAATAATGTTTGTTGCTTGCTAAATTTAGAAAATTTGTATTTATTTTTTTGGAGGAAAATAGTATTTGTTACTTGTTAGATTTAGAAAATTTATATTTATTTTTTCTCTTTCAAAAAAATAAATACAAATTTTTAAATTTAGCAAGCAACAAACACTATTTTCCTCCAATTTCTAGCATCCACCTTTGAAAAAAATTAAATCCATTCAATTTATCTCCAATTTCCATTTATTTTGAGTTAAATTGTAATTTTGAGGGGTAAAAAGGTCATTTTGTTAACATTCCGTTAAATCCACTAACGGAAATTAGACGGAAGTGGAAAAATGCAACAAAAAGCAAACTTCAGGTGGCGCGCTGAGAAAAAAAAAAGTGTTTGTGTATTTTTGAAAAAGAGAAAACAAACAGGTGGACGGTTGTAAATTTCCCTAATATTGTTAATCAATCAAATTAGTTTTATTTCAATTTTCAAATTCCATTTTTTTAATTATGTGTTTTTCAATTTTAATAATTTCCTTTATTTCAAAAATGTTTGATTAAATATTCATAGTTAGTGGAAGGTGAAACTCTTAGTAAAAAATATGGTTTAATCAAATTTTATTTTTATTTTTATAAATTAAATTGTTTTCTATTTAATTTTATCCATATTTTATATTTTGAAATTTTGATTTAGTGTAGACAAAAATAGGAATTTGACACAATGAATTCTTAATATCTTAGTATAAAATATGGAAAAATGGTATTTTGATTTAGTGTAGATAAGTTAAGTTTTGTCACATTAAATTCTTAATCCACAATAAAATAAATGGGAAAATAATTTTAATTTATACATTTAATCTTTTGGGAAATAAAATAAAAATAAAAGAATTTTTAAATTGTATTTATTACTAAGAGTGGATCCGTAACCCTAACTAATTCAATTTTATACTTTTTCTTAAATAAATTACTTATTTTTAAATTTTATTCTTATTTGTATAAACTTAAGTAAACAAATGAAAATCCTTTCTCTGTGGATCGATCTCGGATTCACCGAAATATATTATAACTAAGCACTCTTATACTTGAAAGTAAATCAAACATTTTAAATCATGTCAAGTTTTTGGCGCCGTTGCCGAGGAGAGATATTTATTTTGTTTTATTTTTCGTTTTAATTTTTTTACTTTTTGTGTAAATTTTCGTTGCCCCCTTTCCTTTTCTTAAATTCTCTTCTACCCCCACATCTTTCATAATTATAATTTCACCCCAACAATTCTCGTTTCTAGCTTATTCTTCTCATAATTACGTTTCGACCCTATAATCTTTCAGAATCCTCACTTTCATCCCACATGGCTCAATTCTAAAATTCTAAAAATTACGGTGTGGCCATAAAATTATAAATAATTTGCAATAAGATCCCTAGACGAAATTTCTCACAATAATTAGACTTGGACTGATTTGAACTCAATTTGGACTTAATTTGGACCAAGCAAACTAACTACTAAGTCTTAACTAACTAACTATTAACTCTTAACAAACTAACTACTAGTTTTTTTTATTTAAGTTATTTAATTTTTCATTTTTTAATTTTTTAATTGATGGGTTCAACCACCAAAGTTGTTATTTAATTTTAAGTTATTTATTATTTCGCATTTTTTCTTTGTTTTATTTTGTTAATTTATATGATGGGTTCAACCACCAAAATTGTTATTTAATTTTAAGTTATTAATTTTCTTTTGTACACTTATATTATTTGCATATTTAATTTTCATTTTTTTCTTTGTGCAATTTTCATTTCGTTTTTGTATTACTAATTTATTTGAATATTATCTTTGTGACATAACCATTGCATGAGACGTTGGTCTCGAACTTCAAGTGGTAGGTTAATTCTTAGATCTCAATCACCACCACCAATCATGGATGAGATCCAAGACGAAAACAATTTAGGCCAACTTAATCCTCCAATTGACTAAGGAGACAACCAATCTCAACATGATCCGAATCAACCGAGAACTTTGAGAGATTACATGAATCCAACGAGAATTGGAGCTTTACAAAGTGATGATGGGAAACCAAAAATTGAGGCTGGAATCATTGAAAAGATTGAACAACAAGAGGCACCTAAATTGGAATTGAAACATTTTCCAGAGGGATTGAAGTATGCTTATCTTGGAGAAGAACAAACTTATCATGTTGTGATTTCTTCGACTTTATCAAGCGACCAAGAAGGTAAGTTACTATTTGTTCTTAAAAAGCATAAAAACGTAATTGGATGGACTTTAAATGACATTAAAGGTATTAATCCTTTAATTTGCACACATGTAATCAATTTGGAAGAAAATGCTAAAACATGTCAATAACCTCAAAGAAGATTAAACCCACACATGAAAGAAATAGTACAAATAGAAGTTCTTAAGTTACTTGATGCGGGAATTATCTACCCTATCTCTGATAGTAAGTGGGTAAGTCCTACACAAGTAGTGCCTAAAAAATTTGGAATCACTGTTGTTAAAAATGAAAAAGATGAATTAATTCCAACACGAATCACATCTAGTTGGCGCATGTGCATTGATTATAGGAAATTAAATGAAGCCACTAGAAAAGATCATTTTCCATTACCATTTCTTGACTAAATCTTAGAAAGAGTAGCTGGACATCCCTACTATTGATTTTTATATGGATATTCAGGTTATTATCAAATTCCTATAGCACTTGAAGACCAAGAAAAAACCACATTTACATCTCCCTTTGGTACATTTGCATTTAAAGGAATGTCATTTGGACTTTGTAATGTTCCTGCAACATTTCAAAGATGCATTCTAAGTATTTTCACTGATATGATTGAACATTGTTTAGAGGTCTTTATTGATGATTTGACTGTGTTTGAGAATTCTTTTGATGATTGCCTTGATAATTTGAAAAATATTTTTACAAAATGTGTTGAAAAAGAACTCGTTTTAATTTGGGAAAAATGTCATTACATGGTTACTTCTGGAATTATTTTGGGTCATGTTGTATCTGTTAAAGGAATTGAAGTCGACAAAGCAAAAATTGAAGTTATATCTAAATTGCCACAACAAAAAATAGTTAGAGATGTGCGATCGTTTTTAAGACATGCAGGATTTTATAGGAGGTTTATAAAAAAATTTAGTGTCATAGCTAAACCACTTTTTAACCTCTTATTAAAAGATGCACCATTTGAATGGACTGATGATTGTCAACAATCTTTTGAGAAAATAATTTGTCTTTTGACATCTGCACCTATTATGCAATTTCCTGATTGGTCTTTACCTTTTGAATTAATGTGTGATGCAAGTGACTTTACTGTTGGTGTTGTTTTAGGATAAAGAAGTGATGGTAAGCCGTTTGTGATTTATTATGCAAGAAAGACTTTAAATAGTACTCAAATGAATTATTCGACAATTGAAAAAGAATTACTTGTTGTGGTGTTTGCGTTAAACAAATTTCGCTCATATTTGCTTGGTTCTAAAACTGTTGTTTTTATTGATCACGCTGTTGTGAGATATTTGAGGACTTAACAGGATGCCAAACCAAGACTAATTCGTTGGATTTTGTTGCTTCAAGAATTTGACCTCACCATCAAAGATAAAAAGGGTGCCGAAAATGTCATTACTGATCATTTATCAAGACTCACATATGAAATTTGCACTGATTTAACACCCATCAATGATTCATTTTCTGATGAATTTTTATTATTTGTTACTTCAATACCATGGTATGCTAACATTGTTAATTTCATTGTTACAGATAAAATGCCTTCGCAGTTAAATACTCAGGAGAAGAGGGAATTTTTTGTTGAAGTAAAAACATTTTATTGGGATGATCCTTACTTGTTCAAATATTGCCCTGATCAGATTTTTCGATGATCCATTCTTGATAATGAGGTAAGTAGTATCATTAATTTTTGTCATTCTGAAGTATGCGGTGGACACTTTTCTTCAAGAAAAACTATAGCCAAAATTTTGCAATGTGGATTTTATTGGCCAACCATATTTAAAGACGCATGAATTTTGTAAAACTTGTGAAAACTGTCAGAAATTAGGATCGATTACTAAAAGAAACATGATGCCCTTAAATTCCATACTTGATATTGAAATATTTAAATGTTGGGGAATTGATTTCATGGGTCCATTTCCACTATCTTTTAGATTTGTGTACATATTAGTTGCAGTTGATTATGTCTCAAAATGGATTGAAGCAATGTCTTGTCGAAATAATGATAGTAAAACTGTCGTTAAATTTTTAAGAGAAAACAGTCTAAGTCGATTTGGAATCCCTCGAGCCATTATTAGTGATGGAGGTAAGCATTTTTGTAATATGTCATTTGAGTATTTAATAAAAAAAATGGAATTATACATAAAATTGTTACCTCTTATCATTCTCAAACAAATGGTCAAGTTTGAAATACTAACTAGGCAACCCAAGAGGGGGGTGAATTAGGATTTTATAAATTATTCAACTAAAAACGAATTATCATGCAAATCTAAAATGAAATTAAAACAATAATAATTAAATCGATCACAATTTAAAAAGATAAGGGAAGAGAGAATCAAACACGAGGATTTTTACGTGGTTCGGCCAACCTCACCTACGTCCACACCTCCAAGCTTTCTGGGCTTGAGGATTTCACTAAGCAAGCCTCCAAGGCTTCAATTGCTTACACTTGACTTCCAAGGTGTCAATAACCTTTACAACAAAAGATTATCCCCAATCGCTTAACCCAAGTGTATCCCAACACTTACAATCACTCAAAAAGAAAGATTACAAACCGTTTTTCTCTCACACAATATTTAAGATTACAAATTAATGCCCAAAGTGTGAATAGATGAAGTAAGAATATGTTTCAAGCTCTATGAAGATTGTAAACTCGAGTATAAGCTCAATGGTTGTGTTGTGATCAGTCCACTTCGAATTTGAATGAGCTTATTTATATTTGGAGCTGAAAAACTAGCCGTTACTGACTGTCGGCCCGAAAACGGTTCACCGTTAGCCGTTAACAGTTAACCGTTTGCGTTGGTCAAAGTTACCGTTGGGCCAAATTTCAAATAAACGGTTTACCGTTTAGGGTTACCCTTTCGCCGTTAACTTCCAGAGACCTGCAAGATGAACACCAGTTATCCGTTTATAGTAAACGGTTAAGGCTTTGCATGAAGTGACTCTCTGGATGTTATCGGTTAACCGTTTGTAATAAACGGTTCGCCGTTAGTTTCCAGTAACCTGCAAAATGAACATCAGTTACCCGTTTTAAGTAAACGGTTAAGGCTTTACATGAAGTGACTCTCTGGATGTTATCGGTTAACCGTTTGAAATAAACGGTTCGTCGTTAGTTTCCAGTATCTGGCAAAATGAACATCAGTTACCCGTTTTAAGTAAACGGTTAAGGACTTGTATGAAGTCACTTCTCTGGACATTATCGGTTAACCGTTTGTAATAAACGGTTCGCCGTTAGTTTCCAGTAGCCTTTCCATTTATCCATTTTTCATAAACGGTTAGAGTTTAGGCAAATTGTTGCTCTCTGGTCATAATCGGTTAACCGTTTAAAAGATACCGGTTCACCGTTTATTTCCAGAAACACATTTTAAACCAGATTTTGCAAAGAATCTTTTTCCAATTTGAAAGTCCATCTTTTATAAGTATAAATGGTATGGTTTTTAAGACTTTCGTTTATTAAGAAATAGCTCCAATATTTTTATCCAAAATCATTTAAGGTTTGTTATCATCAAAATCAATATTATTAACATATTCATGTTAACAAAGTTGAATTAGCAAATAGGGAGATAAAACAAATTTTAGAAAAAACATTTAACCCAAACCGAAAAGATTGGTCTCTTCGACTAACTGATGCACTTTGGGCATACCATACTGCATTTAAAATGTCTTGAGGAATGTCACCATATCGGCCAATTTATGGTAAACCTTGTCACTTACCTGTTGAACTTGAACATAAATCATTTTGGGCTATTAAAGCTTTTAATTCAAATTTGGATGATGCTGGTAATGTGCGAAAATTACAATTGAATGAGCTTGAGGAATTAAGAAATGATGCATATGAAAATTCAAGAATTATTAAGGCAAGAACAAAAAATTTTCATGATAAAAGAATTTTTTGAAAAACATTTGAAATTGATCAAAAAGTGTTGTTTTATAATTCTCATCTTCATTTGTTTCCAGGAAAGTTAAAGTCAAAGTGGAGTGACCCATTTATTGTAAAAAATGTAAATCCACATAAGACTATAGAAATTGAGCATCTAAAAAATAATGTCACATTTAAAGTTAACGGACAAAGAATAAAACCCTATCTGGAATACCAACCATGTAAAACAAGCACCAAAATAAGTTTGAGTAACCCACAAAATCTTGATTAAGTTTTTAATGAGTGTTTTAACTTTTCACTGTTGTTTTACCGTTTGAATTGTTTGACTGTCTTGAATGATACGCGTTGTGACGTTTCTTGCTTAAGTGTGTTTAATAATTGTGTTTTCTTAATCATTCTACATCATGAGCACCTCAATAAAGAAGATTCTATTTACAAATCTTAAAAGACTTTTGCGAATAAGATTTCACTTGAGAAGATTGATACAAAACTGTAAATCACATCCAGTTTTGGAACGACAACCACCAGAATTAGTAGCCTACGTTGAGGATCAAGAAAGACAACTCAGAGAAATAGAGCGTGGTATATATGAATTTTAATTGGAGCTTGAGGTTAACTCAATGAGGGGAAGAATTTTAATACACTAAAGAAACATATATTGTGTTTCTTTTTTGTTGTTCACTTTCACGTTTGAATTGATTTTGCATAGTATATTTAGTGTATTTTGATTATTTTTCCGTATAAATGGCGGATAACGGTACTCCGTGACTTCTTAAGTCGGTATCTTCAGTTTCCCACAATAATTGAGATCTCAAAAGCAAGCACATAAGAAATAAAACATAAATTGCATAAGCGTTTTCCTTATCTCCCTCAAAATGCACTAAAAAAAAATTTACAAAGTTCGTTGTGAAAGATTGCGTTTGTTAATGATCAACATAATTCCTTCTGATATTCGTTAGTTAATTGAAGCAAAGGTCCAATTAGCTGGTGAGTTTCCTGATCCGTTTATTTCTTACATGTCTGGTTTTGGTAAAAACACATTTCCTAAAAAACAGAGAGCAAGAAGACTTGCCTCAGAATGTCATAATTGTGTACGACTTAGTTGCAAACTAGAAGTTTATAAATCTTTAGGAATGGTTTCTGATAATCGAGAAAATAAAATAAAATTCGTTAAAGATGACATGAGAAAAGAATCGTTGGATGATATTTTACAATCTCTTGAGACGCATCGAAATAGACATGTGCAATATGAGATACACTGTTTATGAAGACTATTCCAAAAAGAAAGTGCACAGTTTAGTCTTGGGAATCTGACTAAAAAGGACATTGTTTGCCAGTTTATAAGAAAACTGGATGGGAAGCCTATCTTCGACCCATAGAGGACGTTCAAGCCGTTACTGGACGTAAAACCAGAGGAAGATGTAAGGCACAATCACAACTACCAGTAAATATCCTTTTACTTTATTGTTCTTTTATCATTTGCATTATTGTATTTGATGGTGTGATTTTTCATTCAATCATTATTTGTTTTCTTTTACTTTTTCTTTTCACTCTTTGCTTTTGAAAAATTGACACATGAGTTTTATACGTCATCTGACAAATATACCAACCCATTTACAGTTGTTTCTCATTTTTTCTATCACTCAGATCTTTAAATAAGAGCTCTTTTTCCAACCACTCATAACTTGTTTTTGAAGATTATTCTAATGGTAGTATCTTCGACTAGACAATTCAAAAACATTTTTGTGCTCTCTGAATTTCATTATGGAAAATACAAAGAGTTCATTCAAGTAGCTATAGATCTTGGTCATGCCATATCTGAGAGGAAACTGCACCTTGTATATGGAGGAGGTCACCGCGGGTTATCAAAACTTGTCTCAAAAACTGTTTTTATTACAGGAAACCAAGTACTAGGTATCATTCCACAAGCCTTAAAAACCTCTAGGATGCATGTCTAATGTGCCAATTGGAGAAGAGTTAGTTGTCTCAAGTATGCAAGAGTGAATATTTGAGATGTTAAATCATGCTGATACTTTTATTTTCTTGCCAGGAGATCTTACAACTTTAGAAGCATTGATTACATTTGAATCTCGGGCCTATTTAAACATCCATCAGAAACCCATCAGTTTACTAAATGTTAATAATTTTTTTGATGGGTTGCTGACATTCATTAATCATGCAATTAAGAATCATTTTGTTCCAATCTCTACGAAAAATCTCTTTGTTTGTGCTTCTACCGCTAATGACTTGCTTGATCTTTTACAAGCTTACAAACCAGAGCTAGATCATAAGACCTTAGCATTGGAATGGTCGACTAATGATGGTAACCCTAACCCTAGTAAGAAGTACAAGTTGGACTTAACTCTTCGGTTGTAACTATCTTCTTGGAGCTATGAGGTTGTCTTCTAAACTCTACTTCTTTCCTTCAAGCCATTGACAACAATGTCTTGTTCAGGTTGGGGGGAGGGAATAGTTGACAACTGTGGAATAAAACAAATCCTAGTAATGTTTTTGTCGAAGATGGCAGAATATGAGGTGTAGCGTCTCTAGAAACGCATCTTCAGCGGCTTGTTCAGGTGTGATCTTTCCTATTTCTTCTTTTATTATTTATGTTTTCTTTATCTTTTTCATCTTTTTGCATGCATATTTTTAAATTAAGAATAATGTTTAGATTAAGTTGAGGGAATAAGTAGTTGACGTAAATTGTAAATAGGTGTGTTTATTTATTTTTTTAAAAAAACCCAAAAAAAACAAATTTTTTTGTCTAGGATGGCTGTGTAAAGAGTCACAACTTTTGAGATTAATCTTAATAGTCCTATTGTGTTATATTTTGATTTTAAAATTCATAGTAAATTGTTTTTCTTCCCTTTTCTTTGAATGACTTAAATTTGTGAACTCTCCATTTGGTTATTAAATTATTTTGTTGTTTACTCATTTAACATGTATTATTAAATCATTCTTCACACACACACTATGACACATACTAGTGGGTTGTAACTTAAATTTTTTGTAGCATTTAGTTCTTTTGAATTATTAGGGATAATATCTAAGGTGGTAGAAAGTGTATATTGCCAAAAAAAACCAAAAAGAAAAGAAGAAAAAGAAAAAAATTGAATGAGTTTAATTTTGTTATATCTAGAACTCAAATAATTAAGTCCGTAGGGGTGTTTCAACACCTAGTGCCCTAAGGTCAACTGGTTTGGGAGTCACTGGCTTAAAGCTCGCTACATGGATTATAAATATATTGTTTGTTTATTTATTAAAACCTGAGTAATTAAGTCTGTAGGGATGTTTCAACACCTAGTGCCCTAAGGTCAACTTGTCTGGGATTCACTGACCTAAAGCTGGCTACATGGGTTAAAAATGCAATATTTTTGCAAAATAAAAAAGTTTGAATAATCTATTGCCTAAAGATAGAGTTTATAATGAGTTTTAGAACGAAAATGTTGTTTTTTTTAATGAAACCCCAGAAGTATTGTGTTAATTACTTGAGCACAAAAGAAGATTTATGATAGTTTGGATAATGAGTGGACGATCAAGAGTTAAAAATATTTTGGGAGAGTTTATTTATTTGGTAGTTTAGAGGATAGATGAACAACTATTAACTTGCATGTGAATTTTGTAAATCTTAATTTAATATAACGCTTTAATTGCTAGGGGCTAGCAATAAGCTAGTTGGGGGGTGTGATTAGTGTTAAAAAAATTATATTTATTAAGGGGTAAAACTGTTATTTTGTGCTATTATTATAATTTATATTTGTAATTATGTAATATATTGTGAATTTCTAATTATTTTTCTAAGTATTTGATTTTGTGTATTTTGTGTGTTTATTAGGTAAAAATAATAATTTCATGCAATTTGAAGATTCAAACAAATGTACGGATGTCAAATTTGGATTACGGAAGTCCGAGAAATTATGTCATTGTCGATGAGGATTCAAAGTTGTAAAATTTTACGTTTTTACCACGGTAAATGTGGTAATTGCAAAATTATAAGTTTTTATCATGTTAGGTATGGTAATTGTTAGTGGAATGTGTTGGATATGCTTAGTGGATTAAGTTAGGTTTATGTTTTATTAGTGGGACAAATGTAAGGGTAATATATAATTAGATTTATTTATTTGTGTGGTGTGGATTTACCATGTATTAGTATAAATACAGAGGGGGGGGGGGGGTGAACACATCTCTTTACACCTCTTTTTTTCTTTCCCCCCCAAATTCTTCTTCTCACCTCTCTTTGTAATAAATTTTCAATCAATAAAATTAGTCGTATTTCAATTTTCAAATTCCATTTTTTTAATTATGTGTTTTTCAATTTTAATAATTTCCTTTATTTAAAAATATTTAACTAAATATTCATAGTTAGGGGAAGGTGAAACTCTTAGTAAAAAATATGCTTTAATCAAATTATATTTTTAATTTTATAAATTAAATTATTTTCTATTTAATTTTATCCATAATTTATATTTTGAAATTTTGATTTAGTGTAGACAAAAGTAGGAATTTGGCACAATGAATTCTTAACATCTTAGTATAAAATATGGAAAAATAGTATTTTGATTTAGTGTAGATAAATTAAGTTTTGGCACATTAAATTCTTAATCCACAATAAAATAAATGGGAAAATAATTTTAATTTATACAATTAATCTTTTGGGAAATAAAATAAAAATAAAAAGAATTTGTTAAATTGTATTTATTAGTAAGAGTGGATCCATCACCCTAACTAACTCAATTTTAAACTTTTTCTTAAATAAATTACATATTTTTAAATTTTTTTCTTATTTGGATAAACTTAAGTAAACAAATTAAATCCTTTCTTTGTGGATCAACCTCGGACTCATCGAGATATATTATAATTAGGCACTCTTATACTTGGGAGTAAATCAAACATTTTAAGTCGTGTCAATGATCATAAAGTAATGATGATAAAATTTTGCAACCAGTGGACAACTTAGCTTGGAAGACAATTGATAAAAAAATGGCCTTCGTTCTCCAAAGATCCTAGAAACCTAAGGTTAGGTCAGCGGATGGGTTGAATCCTTTTGGTAATCGTAGTTCAACATATAATTGTTGGCCGGTAATGTTAGTGACTTACAATCTCCCACCATGGTTGTGCATGAAAAAAGAATTTGTAAATTATAATGTACCTGGTAATGTCATAGATATTTATCTAAAACCGCTAGTAGATGATCGACAACAGCTATGGGATGATGGTGTAAAGGTTTTTAATGCATTCACTAGGACAGTTTTCAACTTGAAAGCAATTTTGATGTGGACAATTAACGATTTTCCTGCATATGGCAACTTGTTAGGGTGTGCCACAAAAGGTAAGGCAACATGTCCTATATGCAGTTCTAATACATGCTCAAAAAGGTTAAAATATTGTAAAAAAAACTGTCTATATGGGTCATAGACGCTTCCTTCCTTCTGGCCATTCCCTTCAATTCAAAAAGTCATGGTTTGATGGTCATGAAGAACTTGAGGAAAGACTTAGAATAATGTTTGCAACCCAAATTTTAAAAGAGGTAAAAGACATAGAAAATGATTGGGGAAGAAGTTCAAGAAAGAACAAAATGAAGATAAAAAAATACTCGATGTGGGAAAAAAAGTCAGTATTTTTTAACTTACCATATTTGTAGGTATGATTCTATTTCAAAGTCAAAATTTTCATTTAAAAGTGATTTCATGTCAATATCACTTTTGTATAATTTTTTTGTGATTTTTTGAAGCTAACTCTGTATTTTAAGAACACTGATAAAGAACTTACTGACAAACCTGGAAACAATGAATAAACTGTATTGATCGGTTATATTCTAGAGTCATTCTTGAATATTTTTGCATTCTAGACTTAATTGGATTTCATTTAAAAGTAGTTTCATGTCAATATCATTGTTGAGTGTTAGAAAGTGTATATTTATAAAGGAGAAAATTGTCATTTTACATTTCAAGTCTTACTAACACCCTTACTTTTATGTATTTAAGTCTCTTGTGATTTAATTATGTGTGTTTTATTTGAATTAAGTATTTTATGTATTTTAGGAGTATCATGGTCATTTCACAATGAACGAGAGATCAGACAGAAAAACAAACATCACTTTTGAACTCAGGACAGTTGAAAACCTTAGGAGGAGCATAAAAGGAAAAATGTCACTGTTCACATGTAAGGTACTGCCCATGTTACTGTTCACGACAATGTTCACATATACGGAACGATGACATGACATTGACAGATGATGTGACATTGACTGATGAGGTGTCATGATTCCATTGGACTAAAATTCTTATGTACTGTTGACCGATGACGTGGCACAATTCTAAGCGTCCAAAATATTTTTAATCCAATGGCATGATTTACTCAGTGTATCTATAAAAAGGGGAGGTTCCCCACCTAATTTGACATTCCTCAATTCATTTATTAGTTCAATTTTCTGTAATTCCTTCTCCATCTTGTATTTTCTATGTATTCTAATAAATTTTCATTTTGCCCCAAGTTCAATTATGAGTAGCTAATTTTCTTTCAAGCTTGGGGTTGAAGGTGAAGTCTCAACATGTGCCATGATCTTTATTTGGTAAATTTACTTTCTCTTCCCCTCTAATTATTGTGGATGTTTTGACTTTTTGTTTACAAATAATAATAATATTGTCTAGATACCACACTGGTTTAACCGGCTCCCTAGTACAAGGTTATTATTATTTGGCACGATAAGCCCTTAGCACCATATTGATTAGAGTGTGGTTCATGAGGAGTGGAAACCCCCTCGTGATTTAATTGGCATTAATAAGAAATATTTAACCCATTGTGCATGTTGATGCAGATTTAGGTACCCAAGTGCTTTATTTCAATAGATTTCGCTTTAATTTATTTTCGCCATTCTAATTTAAATTTTAGAATATTCCAAATCATTTTCACCACAAATCCAAGCACCATAGAAAATTAATTATACACATAATTAAAATCCACCTCCTTGTGGGATCGACACTCGTCACCATTAATCTATTCTACAATAAATTTGTGCACTTGCGAATTCAATAAAATTTGCACAACAATCATTTTTTGTAGAATTTGTTGTGCTTTTTTGAATTTAACCATGTATTTTAAGAACACTGACAAAGAACTTACTGAAAAACCTGGAAACAATGAATAAACAATATTGATCAGTTATATTTTAGAGTGATTCTTGAATATTTTTGCATTCTAGACTTAAGTAGTTTTCATTTAAAAGTAGTTTCATGTCAATATATTTTTTTTGTAGAATTGTTTGTGATTTTTTGAATTTGACCTTGTATTTCAAGAACATTAGGGAAGTACCATGTGTGCCCCAGAGGTAAATACTTAATTTTTTTTAAGATTACTATATTTATATATGTTTAAAATGAGAAATTATGCTATGTCATTTTATATATGGTCAATAGAGTTATCAACAAGCTTCCAAAAGAGAAAGGAAGGAAAGTTTATCAAGTAAGTATGAGTCTAGAAAAGCACCTATTATCGAGACACACTTAACTAATGAAGATCTCAATGATGTCACATCTGAAAATCCGTATCAATCTTATAATGAAGAGAATTTGACAAAAAAGAAACGTGGCCCTACTGTATGTCATGATGTGGCAAATGAAGATGGGAAAAAGATAGTCTTAGAATTGAATAATTTGGGGCAACCTATTGGAAAACCATCTGTACTATATTAATTGTTATATGGTAGTTTGGTAAAGGAGGCTGTGTCAATAAACTATGATGATTGGAGATATGTTCCAAACAGTAGAAAGCTTTGTTGTTGAGAAAACTCGAGGTAAACAT